>JAPQRQ010000014.1:10683777-10695340 GCA_037367365.1 Apogon talboti | reverse complement strand
TTGCTATATATTATATACTATATCTACTTTGCTTTTCAAATTTTCCAAATATATATTTTTTTTAAGAATTAAAAAATGACAAATAAAATAAATAAATAAATATTATAAACATGAAATAATTATTTTGTGGACCTAAATATAATAAAAATTATTATTTATAACGTGAAAAATTGACAAATGTGGCATAAAAACACATTGATTTTAACAAGGGTCATTTTTGATCCACTTATTGAAGAGTACAGTGTCCAGTCACTCATGTGTCTAAGGGTTAAATTTAGTATGATGATATCAGCTTTTTAATTTGCGATCATGTGAGTAGATTGAAAGATATGACTAAAATGTAAAGATCTCAAATAAATTTGTCTGTTGTACAAAGCAGAGTGGATAACTTTTTCACTTGTTTTCAGAATGTTTCAGAATTAATATATTTTGTTTTTGAATTGTGGCACTGTTTCAATAAAATGTCATATTTTAACATTACATCAAGGTCATAACAGAAAATACCAAAATAAAAAATAAAATGGTTGAAAAGCTCACTGAAACAGCATTGTGCATTTCCAAAATTAATCATAATAAAGATAACATTGTTGAGAAAATAACTTTTCTTATTTGTCTTTGTCAGTTTATTTCATTTAAGTCAAACAACACACTGAAAAACACGTCTTTACCTGTCCTCTGTGGGTGGATGTTCATTTCTTCTAAGTGAATAGTTTTTGGAATATGATATTATGTTATGTTGTCTTTTCATTACATATATTATTAATTTGACCTTTTTTGAATCTCATCATGCAATGTTACAAAAAATAAATCTAAAGCTCACAGAAAAGTAAAAGCTTTAACCATTTTTAAGCTTTTAGTATTAAAACTGAACTGATAACAAGACACAAAAAAGTCATGATGAAATAAATATTAAGAAAATTATAACTAAAATTATTTGCTCCTTGAACCACATTAATCACATACGCCTTAGCAATTAATACATTTTCTTGTCAAACTGTCAATGCTTGATCATTCACACACTTATTTAACAAAACTAGCAAGTTCCTTTTATTAGTTGGAGGTGGGTTACACACAAAATAAACATGCAGATATTTTAATTAATGTGAACAATACACCTGTAATTACATTTTGTCTCAACAAGGAACATTTTCCAACAGCTATCGGACACTCTTGTCTCTTCTTGTAAATGCATTTTGAGGTATTATGACTTTTGGGTTTTGCTCTTTATTTGATTGGTTAATGTAGTGTTAGTCTGAATGACAGCACTTGCATCATCTTGTACTTGAACACAACAATCGCAGAAGTAGAAGGAACTGATTCGACCAGTAGTATGAGTTAGCCAGACCATCAACGTACTGTTGTATTATTGTGTTATTGTATGATTGTCATTGATATATAGTACAAAAAAGACATTTGAAGCACAGTTCTAACTTGTGGCTAGCTTTAAGGTCATGGTGGGTGTGGAGGTGGTGGATAGTGTGTGTGTGTGTGTGTGTGTGTTATTGTTTTTTGGTTTGTTTTTTTGACAAATTCTAAGTGGGCCCTTTGTGAAAGAACCAGCTTCTGTGAACTATTAATAATAATTGGGGTAATATTTATCCCAATGTGAACCCACAGACATGTCTGTAAGATATTTGTGTGACTGCTGAGTCATTTGTGATGAATCTTGATATAACTGTGTACTTTTATTTCATAAACTGCCTGCATGAACGGCTCCAGTGTTTCCAGGATTCACAGAGGTCATCACAGGCTCAATAACAGCTTTTTTGTCCTAACCAAGATAACATCTCAGTGGTTTGGTGCAAACAGTAATTATATTCACAGTATTCATGTTTAGATGCTCGTGGTTGTTTTTGTGTTATTAGGCATGGGAATAAACTAGAAGGTCAGAACTTACTACAGATCTACAAGACAGACTGTTCCTGCATAGAATGATGTAGAGTCGCCCCATAAACATTATCAATGAGCCAGTGAGACTATTTTCCCATAGTTCATCAGTGTATGTTTGCTTTCAGGATAATTTCTATGGTGAACTTTTTCCCCCTTCCTCTTCTGCCTCTCTTCAGCTGGTCTTTTGCTTTTAAAGTCCCATTAACTAAAAAGTATTGTTTGTTGCTTTGTTTTAGTCAGTTTTAATGGTTTAGTGTGTAATTTTGAGGGGAAAGTAATTACAGAAATAGAATATTACTCATATGTATGTTTTATTGTAAATCGCTGGAATATAATAATCTTAGTAGCCTGGAATGGACTACTGCTTCTTCTTTACCTTCTTCATTGTTTTTTTTTAATCTTTTTTCAAAATTGTTCATATTCACTGTTTAAAATCTGCTTCTACTTTCATGCATTCTTTATTGTCATTACACTTATATACACTTGTACAATAACAGTTTTGATTCCATACCAAAGGATGTCAATGCCTTTCACTGCAGAGGGTACCCACTAACATGCTAACCTGGTAACTGTGCTCCATCCTGTCTTCTTATAGCACTTCTAACACTAGAGTAGTGAGTCACAGTAGTGCCCAGTCTGTGTTCTGCTATGCTAAGGTTTACTAATATATACTAATAGTGATTAGCATCTAAGGAATTTACCTTTGCCAGATTGAAATATCTTTGTAATAACACTTTAATTGTTCTTTGGGTCTAAAGTAATATCTTAAAATACCAAACTCACACAGTAACAAACAGCTCAAGGCAGAAGGTAGACCAGCCTTAAGCTGTTATTTTAGTGGCTTCAGGGCCTCAGTCCGCTGTCAGACAGAGCTGTCAAACATATAGTGGACATACTGACTGGCTGCTGCAGTTTTGGCAGAGGACACCACTGGCACAAGTTTCTTGCACAAGTAAAATGCTGCCTCTTCTTATGGAGTTCTGAATTTCCAAACCGTAATGGCAGTTTACGACCACCTATCTGGAGTGTAGACCAGAATTACTGTCCTTTAAACCCCAATGTTTTCCTTTTCTTTATTTTTTTTTGTTCTAGCCACAACTGTAGGACAGGTGAGGTGAGGGGTTTTGGTTTTTTGCAGTCTCTAAAATCCCTGCTAGATACAACTACATCTTACATGCTGAACCCTAGCTGTTCTGTTTAGTATTAGCTTTCTGTATTCATCAACATGTATTGGGCTGATATTTTTCTCAGTGCTTTTTATGCTGACATCTGCAGCACAGCAAGTGCTACATTTTCTCTTTCTAATTATTTTCACCTTTTAAACCATCGGGGCGTCCTCCACATTATTATACCTGTGTATGTGTTTGTGTGTCCTTTAACTACTTAACAAAGGCAGAGGTGGGATGTCTTAAACAGCTCTTCAGCTGGAGATCCCAGCTAATTGTGTCATAAGGTCCTGTCTGGAAACCTTTCATAAAGCTGAAAAAATGGAGCTTGCCAAGTCCTCTAATTAAAACTGTGTAAACAAAAGTTTGTGGTGTGTGACAAAAGTGAATGTAAGGTGATTATGAGTTGTGCTGTGTCTTTATTCTGTATGCAAGAACTGCTGCATATCTGTGTTATGTGTTTGAAACACACACCAAAGTTTTCACAGAGCTTCTTTTAAAGAAAAAGCACATCTCGTTTTATTAGTACTGTATGTCTTTTCCAGTTTGCCACTGTGGTGAAATTCTCAATGTCGCTGATGCAACTGTGAAGTAACTCTACCTAACAATAGGGGGGGGAAGTAAAAGATGGTGTAAGGACAGGCCCTTGTGGACACACACCTGCAGGGCATCTTGTACTGCTGCACGTTTGCAAAACTGACTCTAAAGCAAAGACGCTGTTTGAAGATGAGGGGGGGAAATGTGGAATTTTGGGAGTGTTTGACTGACTCACAGGAGTTACACAATGAAATCATACTTTAGGTATGCAGTTTATGTTACAAAACCTGTGAATAGTATTTTTATGTTGAAGAATATAAGCTTTGACTAATACTCTATAATTATAAATGCATCTCTTAGCTGCTTATGCAGCAACACAACCGTGTAGATATTTTTAAAGCTCCAAAAAAAAAAAAAGGACACAATAACTTGACAAATGACTACTACTTTTAATCTGCTGAGTACGGTGGCCCCAGTGGCCAAAACACAACTTTGGATACAACACCACAGTATTTCACATGGCCGGTCACAATGCCCTGTGATGTGGTCATTCCATGATGACAGTTAAATGACAAATGATTATTTCTGGTACTGTTCAAACTTCTTGGTGTGCCTGGTGTTGGTGTCACAGTTCTTCTGACTTAGACCTAGACTTTGTCACTGTCATGACTCCAGTACTGCTGATTTACAGTACAAGGTGAATTCAATTATCTGTGGTTCTCTGTCAAGCTGCCCAGGTGAGAAATGGCCCTCATTTCACCTGGACAGTGTTGGCAGCCATCTTAACTGGTTTAGATAAGCAGTCTATGGACAAGGGGATGAGGTTTCCAAAAGAATCAATTATCTGATGAAGAAGGACACGGCCAGACCTTACGGAAAGTTTTCAGTCATGGGCCAGTGTAGAAAAAAAAGATCCAGGTAACAAAACACATGAACCTTCCGTAATTACAGTTTCATTTTGAGAGGAAAAAAAGGGTCGACATAGGACTTGTAGGGTTAGTTGAATTAAACAGAGAACATGGTCATATTACTTCATGGAAATAATAAACAGTACTTTGAAGCCTTCGGTTGGAACAAGTATTTATAGATGCTAAAATAAATATATATTTTCTTACCTGGAGCAGAAATACACTTAAAAGAACCAAAAGAGCCCCCCTCTTTTTTTTTTTTGTAGTTTTCAGTTTGTTCAGTGACTTTGAGTTCTCTTTGGGTAGAATCCTTATTAGCACCCCTGTGATCTGTCCTATCTCACACAGCTGGTTTGCTTTGTATCTTTGTTTTCTTTATTTTCTCTACCAAATAATTAAACTGTACACCTCATTGCTGCATTGATTGCTTCTTAGATTTACTTCCACAATATGCATTTATCATTTGTAGGGCCCCAGTGAAATTAAATGCCTCTCCAATTCACGTTGGGATCCTGCCAGGGTAAATATTGCTGTCTGCTGTTAGTGATTACACACAATTGTTTCTTAGCTGTTAAATTGCAAAATGGCTCTCAGTTAATGGAAACAAAAGCAAAGACTGCAGGAAGTTGAGCATTTGTGTAAAAGCTTGCGTAATGATAAGCATGTGCAGGGTTGAACTTAGATTTTGTGACTCAACTCGACTTTGATTCTCTTTTTTTTTTTTTTTTATCCAAGGGTCCATGCTTAATTCATGTAAGGATCAATTTGCAGAGTGACTCCTCCACTGCTGTATTGTAATGCCACTTCTCATGCCATTGAACCACCCTTTTCGCCCTTGGTGCTCAGCATCAGCCGTGGCAGCTCATTCCCCATTGACTTTGACTCCTGAGGAGCAGCAAAGGAGCGATTCAAAGAAGTCCTCAGCAGGGAGGGTCATGCGGGACTGAATACAGATCAGGGGAGCTTTTCTTCTGTTCATCTTTGTCCTTGTGGAAAGGAGTAAAAGAGAGTGGAAGAATAAAAGAACAGCTCTGGTGTGAAACTTTTTGCCTGGCTTGGAGTGTTATTAGGAGAGTGGAATGTGGACGATGGACATTAAATCATTTGTGTTTGTCTTTTAATAATAATAAGCTCTACCTGTTCATATCTATTGACTATCATCTTGTCATGCACCATTTTCATATGTATCCAGCAGCGCAAAATAGCATTGATAAGCACTGTTATTGGGCTCTTCTGAACCTGAACGGTGTCCTTCAGGCATATCCCGATATGAAAATTTCATAGAATGATTAGCTTGGCTAAAATTATCTCTGTTCATATTATTATCTCATTAATTACAAAAGTGGGATAAAATTGTGTTTACATAGACATGTGTGAGCGTCTGAATCTGCCGGAGCGTACGTTATCTGCATGTTTTTATAGCAGATACCAGATACCACTGATGGGATTTTAGAAAACCCCCGGGGGCAGATGTAATTTTATATTTAATAACTGCGATAAACTTCAAACATCTTTGTGTTTTTTTTCCCTCTCTCACAGGTAACTATCAGCTCTCTCCGACTGTGAACATGCCGCAGGACGACATTGTTATGATTGAGGATGACAGGCCGCCCCTGCTTCCTCCTCACCTTTCTGACCAGTCCTCGTCCAGTTCCCACGATGACATGGGCTTCGTGGGCGAAAACCCCTGGATCCATGAGATGCCTCACCAGAATGAATGGTGAGCAAAGAGCTGTTTTTACTTTTCTATGACATGGGTTCAATTATTCATCACTTGATGAACGAGAACACTAGTAAGGTTCCCTGCTGTTCACTGAATTTAGACCGTAAATGTGGAAAGTAAGTGTTTCCTGGACTCAACTGAAAGGTTGCTTCTCTTCTCTTTCTTTTTACGGAATAAGAATTTAACCCATAAAGACCCAAACATCCACCACCAACCAAAATCATGTACTATTCTAAAATGTTTAATACCTGTTGATCCACTAATCCTATCGATACATGTAAATAATTGGTGTAAAATGCAGTTTGTCATCTTTTCATGGTCATCAGATATGACCCATGTGGACATTCAGAGGCTCCGTAGTTACCGTGGAAACATCATCATCCTTTACAACATTGATTCAACTCATGGAGTTTGAAAACTGACAGTGATTGGAGACACTTGATTTTATTATGAGTTAATCATATATTTAGTTGAAAAAGTCACTTTTTCATCATTTTTGTCTGATTTGATATTAAAAAAACCTTTGAATTTACTCTGAGCTTTTTAAACATCTACATGATCAGTAAATTAAATATAGGAAAATACATGATTTTCACTGAAGAATGCAAAATGCAAAGGATAATATAAGAAATGGTGCTTAATCACTTGGGAAAGGCAAAAAAACTCATTTGGGAGTTGTGACAAAAATAGTTGTGTATAAATCAGACTGTCCCTAGCAAAACAGGAAATATCTTTATATCATACACCAAATTTGTTATAGAGTATTGTAATGAAATGTTGCATTGGTGCTATATTAGGAATCCTAAAATGTGAGTTGCTGTGTGAGTTTGTATGTGAGTCTTAAATAATGAATGATGAATGATAGCAGTCAGACTGTGAGTAAAAAAAGGTCTCAGGGCCCTCAGGGTACCTCCGACCCCTACCACCTATGGGATTTCAGCACCCCATTCAGTCTGTAGACTTGAGTCCCATCAAAAAATATGAAGCTTGGCCTCATCAGGACTTAGTCTCTCCAGGGACTCAAATGGTTAAGTTGAGAAATCTCCACACACAGAGGAAGTAAGAATTACAGGCAGCGCTGCAGCACAGGTATGTGCTGTTTTTAACACATATATATAATTTCAGTAATGTGTTCCTTTTTTATTGCTGTCCATTAAAGCCCAGGTACAGGTAGCTCTAACTGTTCAATCATACACTCTAACATTACTTAAAGTGTTTTGTGTGTGATTGCAGCCTGCAGGTTCAGAAATTATAAGGGAATGTGTCTAAAAATGTCCTTTCTTTTTCACCATCATTTCTTATTATTGGCTGGTTTAGGTCACATGTGCAATGGCATATTGCAAAAGAAACACAGTGTACAGTTTGCTTTTTTTTCAAGGTGAAGTGCTGACTGCCACCAATATAGATGCTTGGTTTATTTATTTCTTCTTTTAGTATTTTTATATATTTTTCCCCGGAGACACTCAACTCTCTCTCCTTTCTCTCTCTCTCTCCTCTCTCTCTCTCCTCTCTCTCTCTCTCTCTCTCCTCTCTCTCTCCCTCTCTCTCTCTCTCTCTCTCCTTTCTCTCTCTGTCTCTCCCTCTCTCTCTCCCTCTCTCTCCCTCTCTCTCTCTCTCTATCTCTCTCTTGCTTTCATTTATTATGAATGAGGAGATTTGCTTAGCATGCTTGTGATGTCACAGGTTTGTCATAGTGGTTTAGGTCCACAGCATATGGCTGATGTGCTCACAGACTGCCTCACACACATGCCTTTATCTGCACACCCACATGCATGACGTGTGCACCACAGACACAAGTGTGCTGTATACCACTGCCCAGGGTTATTGTGAATAATTCATCTTCTTCAAAGTCTCACATTCACATATATACACATCATGCACATATTCTCTTTCATTCTGACAGACTATGTCTCATATTCATTTTCAAGTGCCCCCATCCTCACATAACACACACACACACACACACACACACACACACATGCAGCATTAACAGGCATACTAAGCCAGCCAGGGATGTGGGTCAGCCGAGCTCCAATGTATCGGAACTGTTACTTTTTAATTAAGCTCCAGCAACAGTGCAGCTAGGGGCCCTCTACATATTGAATATGTATTGTGCATAGCTGTGAAAGTCTCACCTCTGGCCTCCAGTATTATGCAGCCTCCCTTCCTCATGGGAGGTGCTTCCCCAGGGCCATAACTATACACTTACAGCACACACGCAAAGTGCACAGAAACGACTGGTCAGCTTGTAGAATCATATAATTCATGCTCCTTTGCGTCTTCCAACTAAGTGGAATTTAACAGATTTTCTTTTCATGTGATATGACTGTTTTCCTTCATGCATTTATTTCTTTTCAGTTCCAACACGATGTTACTCACACAAGGAATGGAAAAGAGGTCAGCGTGTAAAATTAATTTAATTCTGCGTTGTTTAATGTTAGGGTTATCAGAAGGTTGTTTTAGCATCTGGTAGTGGTTGTTATAAGGCAAATATAAATAAATAATTTAAAAAAAATGTTAGAAAGAGCTTTTCATATATCTACCCAGAATTCTTTTCCTCTCTTTCTTTTGTTCTTAATCATCCTGTTTCAACTTGAATATTCTCATCTTTCCTTCTGTGATATTTGTCCTCTGTTCTTTTACACACACAGCCAATTGGTTAGTGTGTTAACACACAGCCCCCAAGATAAATGAATGCTTTGGAATCAGATATCCCATCTCACATAAGAAGCATAAATTGACCTACTTTTTTTTCCTTGACATCCATAGCCTGTACCTAACGGGTGCTCTGTGTTTATGTGCATACTTAGGTTTTTCTCTCTTTCTCACTGTGTCAACACTGATGCCAGTCTCTCCTTCACTTGCAGGTACTTGGAGTGTTGTTATGAGGTGTTGTTGTACCACTTCAGCTTTACAGGCCTCAATTGAACATTAAAGAGCCTATAAATATTACAACCTAGTGCTTTTAGATCTCTGTTAAATAGTAGATGCCCCAGCTTTTATTCATTGCTGCAGTATTACTATAACAGACTGTTTTATAAGGTTTATGATAAATATTTCTGCTGCTTTTTATCAGGTGTATGTTTGCAGTTGTCAGCTCAGTGAAAGTGGCTTTTAGACAGGAAGAAGCTGGATCAAATCTTAGGAGCAGGTGGTAAATCCTACATCGCCCACAGAGATAACTCTGAGACACATTTCACTGCTCTGTTCATTAGCCAGCTGTAGAAACCCAGCGCTGTACTGATGAAGTCCAGGATGTGTAGGGCGTGGCAATATGAACCAGGGGATGGAAACCAGCATGTGTGTCCAGTCAGACTGGACTACATAAATAAAAGAGGTAAATTATTGCTTTGCATATCTGCACCAAGTTCATCTTAGCATTGGGTCCTGACCCATAACATTAATTCCCCTTGCTGCGTCTGCCTCCTTTCCCATTAACTTGAATCCAGAGCCAAACAGGAAGGGCCATGTTCAAATGATTTACAGTAAAACAGATAAGACACGCCGGTAATGCAGTGGTGTTGCAGAATAATCTGGATAAATACAAAGATGAAAGCTTTTTCTATCAGGAAAGGAATGTGGAACAGTGTCAGAAACACAATTTAGTGTACAGCCGTGGCAGCTTTTAAGACAAGCAGACATGGCTGAGATGCATAAAGAATGCTTTAGTTTTCAGTTCCCACCTGGTTTTCATCCCAGATGTTGAGAAAGAGCAGTTGTAGGGTGTGTCTGTTCCCGTTAACTGGAGTTCACTTCTATTCCTTTTCAGGCCTGCTGGTTAGTAGAGCTGTAGGTTTTGATTACTTTTGTAATTAATTAATGTATCGATTATTTTCTTCAATTCTTCTGTTCGATTAAATTTAACGATTATTTGAATCGGTGAAAAAAATAATAAAAATTGTGAAAAAGACATGTCTGAAAATGATAAACCGCTGAAACAACAACTACAAAAAGTAAAAGTACATATGAAAATATCTATAGAAATAAACAAGAACAAAGAAGTCCAATGACATCGACAAACTTTATGTGCACTGCAGTCTTCAACACATCCAACTTAATAACAATTGAAAAACTTTAACTGAAAAAAATAAATCCAAATATTTTAATAGTTGCATAAAAGCTTTAAATTTTAAAGGAGTAAATGATGGTTCCGATGAAGAAAATTGAGCATATAGATATTTTCTGCCTTTTTGTCCTTGTCTCTTCTATCTACACTCCATGTTGTTTGTGTTGATCCTGGCCTCATGTGCATCACAATAAGTGTCTGTGTGAAACACAATAGAGGAACTAATGTTTAGAGGCAGGGAAATTAAGGATAGGAAGCTCTGATTCAAGAAAATTGTAATAGAGTTTTTTTTTTTTTTTTTATCGATTCAATTCGATTAATCAATTAATCGTTTCAGGCCTGCTGACCTTGTTATTTCATACAATATAAAAATTGAACAGGGGAGCAAAAGTTGATAATTCAAGAAAAATATCATATAAAATGCTGCCAGTTCAATATGCCTTTAACACACATCCTGCACCTTTAAGCACCTATAGACTCAACAAAATCCATTGTTATCCTTCATATTGACTGCTCAGCACCATCTCTTCACATACCCTTTGTGAATATTTCCTTTTCATAACGGTGTCTCCTTGGTAGTTTCTCTAATCCTCACTGAGATGCCATCAACTTTTTGCTTCAGAAGAAAAGCAGCTTTCAAAATTGTTTACACACTTATGTCACCACAAAGCATCCAAACAAGACGAAACTCAAGTGCCCTTGCTGAGAAGTTGGTAGGAGCTCCACAAGAAGTAAAAATACCCCTTACATACAAAGTGCTGAAGCAAAACATCTTCACTTTGAAGATGATGCTCTTTGAGAGACTCTCCTACCAGAAAATGTCTGTTTGCTTCCATACAGTCATGCCTCTGTTTACTGAGCTGCTTTCAGAGGATTTATTACAGAAGCTCAATAAGTTTATACAACACTTAGAGTTACAGCAATCAATAGGTTAACCAATCAGTCATGTTTAATCATTTAAGTGTTTTTTTTAAACTCCATAACATGGAAAACATTTGAATCTTCTGGACCAAACAATCATTTGATTACAGAAAATTAGCATTAAATTAATTAATTCTGAAAATAATTATAGTTTCTATCAATCAAGAAATGCAAATTGTTAATAATAATAAAAAAATGACTCCAAAATCGACCTTTCTACTTTTGTAAATGTATATTTTTTTTTTACACAAAATGTATTATACTTTATTTACAGAGGGTTTTGGGTGGGGCTTTGTAGGTGTGACTGGAGCATTGTGAAGAATCACAATGGAAAGGCAAAATATTGTTTTTT
>JAPQRQ010000014.1:10607059-10648517 GCA_037367365.1 Apogon talboti | reverse complement strand
GGAAACACCAAGTGTATCAGCCTTAAACTCGGCTTTGTCTCATGAGAGCAAGAGATGGGAGATGCAGGGACGCGTGTCAGCCAATCAGCGTACAGACCACCTACGCCCCCGCGATGTACTGAGACCGCGAAGTGTGAGGGTTCACTGTATTTAATCTAAAGGGCGACTGGGGTTGGCTCCAAAGACTTACACTGACCTTCTTTCTAAAAATACTCAGACTGTTTGTGGGTGACTCATTATTGTATCATTCTTATTGATTTGAAATATCTAAATAAATAATGTAGTGGTCCATCTGTGAATTTTCTCTCCTTTAATCAGACTTTGGTCAAATTGAAAACTCTTATGTCTGCAGTTTAGGGCTTTGATTGATAAGTCTGTGTTGTAGTTTGTTCACCTGCTGCGTTTGAGTTTATTTAATCAAACTCTTTTTTTTTTTTTCTGACAGACAGCTCCACTGTAATTGCACTGAACAGGTTCCATTAACAAGACCATAAAAGACTTTGTTATTCAGTGCCCGGTGAAGTTTACCATCTTACAGAGTCTGTAAGATAGTGTTTTGGATCAGCTCATCTCTGACCCCGTGCACTTCTGCAGCTGCATCTTTTGTTCAAATATGGTCACTTTTGGTGACAAATGCAAATTAATGATACCAAAAAGACAATCCAAAAGCCAGTTAGTGCCATTAATGTTTCTGTAAGCATTATACATAAAAAATATACTGATATGCAAGATTGTTGGTATTCAAAACTTGACATATGTTTGCGTGTGTTTGAGAAACATAGAATGGCCTCAATTTTTGCAAGTGGCATTAGTTTTGGTAAATAATTTGTCTGTAATCCAAAATCCAAAACATAAAATGTATGGAAGCAGGTGGAGGGTGGAAATCGTCTTACTGGTTTTTAATTTTTCTAGCATGCTTCAGTGTTATAAATGGTTTAAAATGAGCCAAATTTTTACCGTAGCATATAAGTTCAGTACAGTGCATGGTGCATTTCCATGAAAAATAGCATATACTTATTGTTTTGTACTGTTAGTTTCATATTTTGCGTGTTACTATCCGCTGACCAGTCTATATACCAACCCCTGCTTGTGAAGAAGTCACATTCCCTGGGATGCCATGGGATTATACTCTCTCTCACCCTCACTTTACTCACAATTACTGTCAGACCCTCCCCTTTTCCTTCCATATATCCACCCCCTCCCTCTGAGCTGCCCTAGAGATTCATCGTGGCATTGACAGAAAGACCTCTCCCGTCTCCCTCTGAATGCTGCGAGGGATGTATATCACGGATCAGTGGTTCCGCTGTCTCTTTTCTCCGATGGACTCAAATACACCACTTGGGCCTGGTGTGTGTCCATGCCTGTATTTCGAAGTCTGACGTTTACGAGACAGAAAACCTGCCTCTCTTCTCCCCTCAGCCTGTCCTGTAGGCGAGCGTCAGGCACAAAACACATCTGTCTCCAGGCTCATCAGCATGTAAATGAGTTGGGAAACCACTGTGAGAAGCAGAGATAATGAAAAATAGAGAACACCAGAGTCCTGAGAAGCAAAATTAATTGATCAGGCAGTTGTGTGTCACCACCTGTACATTCTACACAGGAGGTGAACCCAGCCTACATGTGACCAAACCTATTTACAGTGCAACTTCATCACATCAATGGTATTTTCTGCAGCTCTCCCAGAACTCAGGTTCTTGTTTTTCTACTTCCACAGCCATGGTTGTGATTGGCATCATTAAAAGACCTGAGCAAACTTGGGCTGCTGTGTTTGCTGAATGCAGAGTTTTTTTGGAATGAGGCACGCAGAAGCAGCTCAAAATACAGAGTGGCAGTGATCAAAATGGCCCATTAGGAATGCAGTGTGCCATACTGTATCTAGGTCACAGCCTCAGCCACCTACTGTAGCTCTTCCACTGAGAAACCACAGCCCCCCGCCCCATGTCACCCCCACCTCCAGTCCTGCAGCCATGCATGTGAGTGTGTGTGCAAAACCTAGTCTCCCAGAAATTACCTTCATATATAACTATATTGCAAATCCAATTATGCTTGTTATAAACATAATTCCGTCCGCATTACGTTTTCCTACAAATGTAATCAATGCCTTGATTTATTTGCAAGGAAATGTAATTTGTCATTGAGGGATCTGCTACATTTTTGCCCATTTATAATCAAGAGGAGGGGGTTGGGGTAGACACCAAAGAGCAGGGTCTGCATCCTGACCTCTGTAGGTTTTTAGGTTTAGCCAATAGAATGGCTTTAGTTGTGGTTAAGGTAAGGTCTGGTCTGGTTTATATATTAACAATCAGATTCAATTAGACTGATTTTTACTGTATTTTTGCAGACTTATTTTATATTAAGCAAAGCCGGGCATTTTTTATCTTAACCTAACCAAGTTTTGCTGTTGCTTAAGCTGTTGTCAAAACCAGATGAGACAGAAAGCAATTAAAAATGCAGGATTTTCCTTATGTTTTCAGAGGGATGCTGGTGATTTTTTTATTTATTCATTTATTTATTTTGCAATTCTTTGTGTAATCTTTAAATTATTTAACGTTTTTTCATGTTCTACACCAGTTTATCCGCACCAGTTTTAAGATGGGAATACTTGCGAGTCAGTGAAAACGGTGTGGATTATGTGAACTTATACACATAGCAAAAACAAAACTGGTGTAATATATGATAGGATAATAAAGAATAACATTACATTTCTGTGTAAAAAAAACAAAACAGTTTCCATCAGAATATGACATTAAATCTAAACACAGCCTGACCTTGTTTTGCTTCAAAGCCATTTTACATAGCGACAGTTCACTTGAATTTCACTAGTAGTTTCACTCACTAATGGGAAAACTTAATTCAGTAGGACAACTGAATTAAGTCAGCTAGTTAAGTTAGGTTAGGTAGGTTGGTTAACTTAATTGATGTTAGCCAGCAAAGCCATTTGACTCACTGGTAGTCAAATATACTTATTTTACAGCTAATGAAACTGATAATCTAATTTAACCCATAAAGACTCGGTGCTACTTTTGTGGCAGTTCCCAAATAAATGTTTCTCTATTTTTAACCTTTCTTAAGTGATTTATCTTCATTTATTCAAATATTATGCTCTGTATTTTGCATTTTTCTGTAAAAATCTGGTGTTTTCCTATATTTAATTCACTGAACATGTTCATAAAAGCTCAGATGGTAAGTTGAGGGTTATTATATCAAAAAAGTGACTTTTTCAACAAAACCATATCAGACAAGACCCTACAATAATCTACAATTTCTGTGAACGGCGTAATTGGAAACATTTGATTATCATTTTGACGTAAATGAATAACCATTACCTCTTTTTCTTTTCCCAGCATATGGTGAGGATGGGGATATAGCGGTCTGTATGTCTGTCAGTCTGTCTGTCATCATTTAACTGGAAAATCATTCAATATTTTTTTCACCAAACTTACCTCAAATGATCAGTTACATTTTAGAGCGGTTATTTTTTTGCATTCTTTCTGTCATCTATTCCGTGCTGTCTGTCATGACATCATTTTATTGCTGGAGCAGAACTAGAAAGTATGCTACTCGAGAAACTACATGACTCATCTACCATCAGTGGCCTAAGCAAACATCAAGTACCACATTCAGATGTTTGTGGGGGCTGGGCCTGTGCCATCCTCAGATTGCTCTCATAACAAGATGTGTTTGCTGTTGCAACTTGGTTACATGGACACATTTAGCGGGAAAAGTTATTTTGACAGTGGCCAGAGGGAATGTGCAGGCACGTATTGACGTATTTTCCTGATTGTGTGTTAAGAAAGAGAATGTTGAACGATCAGTAACGCACACACACTCCAACCCCACCTGAAGTTCTCTCTTAGCTGCTGAAGTGTTTCTTTGTAAATTGTCCTTCAGAAACTCGCTCCTCACCACACTCATACGCTTTAACAAATGGATGTATGAATGCGTTTGGACTGTTTATTTGTGTTGTAATGAGAGGCTTTAATCAGGGGTGTCAGGGATTTGAAACGTCTGAGCGTGTGCAGAAACAGCCTTCCCCCCTGCGCACACACGCACACACACGCATGCATGCACACAGACACACACACACACACACACACACTCTCACACACACACACACACACACAACAACGCAGTGATTTATGTGAAACATTAAAGGCAATCATGTTGGGCTGGGCCTCATCCTTTGTATTGCACAGACTGTTTGAAATATGAAAAAGCAAGACTGCGCCTTGATATGCAGCTACATACATATATAGATAAAACACACACACAGATGGATGTGTGTACCTGCTTTTGGTAAATATGAATAATTGGTACCCTTATGAATGTTAGTTCCTTCCAGCTTGCACACATACTAGAGCTTTCATTTGCAGATATTTGCATACTCTGGCGCTCTCCAACACACATATACTGTACAGTTTTTTTCAGTTCAACAGTTGCTTTGATACTGATAGTTGTTAGTTTAAAGGCAGAGAACATCCTCCATTCACTCTGATGTAATTTCAGTGTCTTGGATGTTGCTGCAGCTCTCTGTGTGTCTAAATTCTCTGTGTGGTTACAGAGAACATTTCTCAATAAGAGTGGATTATCTCTGTTGGTGGAATTTAAGGGGAAAAAAAAGAAATCTACCATACCCTCCTCCACACATGCAATGATTGCATAAACAAACATAGAGGCAGTACAATAAAATATCTGTAGGATGGGATACCACTGTGAAATAGCCCTGCAGCTAAGACTGACCATTCCTTACATTTTACTCTAAGCCCTGTTTTCTTTGTTTTTTTTCTTTCTCTTCCTCTTCATAGGAGTTGGCGGTTGGGGGGGGGGGGTGTCAATGGAAAGCTGTTGTTTATCTGGCCATAGAACATACTTTCAGCTTCAGTCATTGTAGTTTTGAAATGTAGTTAGTTATTATAGTTTGTGTGATGATAATAATCCATCTGTCTGTCTGTACATGGGATTATGTAGCGACAATAAAACTTGTACTCGAATGACATATTCTCTTTTGGAGTGTTTTTCTTCAGATTAGTGTAGCGTTTTCGTCCTAACGTCAGTGTTTTGTGTAGTGACTATAAGTGAGTCACTATAAGTTTTAGGCTTAGTTAATATGACTTATACACAGTAAGTTTAAAAAACTAGGATGAAAAAAAACACCAAACACCAAATGTGTTTTAGGATATTTTTCGCATCATTTGGAGTGTTTATAAGCTGTCCTTTTTGTTTTTCTTAAAGAAATTATTTGCTTTACTGCTAGTTTTAGCTTTAGTCTTTGTTTTTGTTATCTGGAATAACCTGATTCAGACACCAATTCAGGAAAATAAAAGCCTCAAAGGAAAACAGAGGAAGCTGGAGATGTTTTATGTGAGTGTGAACACAGGAAAAAGATAGCAGAGGACCTGACTCGCAGAGAATTACAAATAACAGGAAAAACTGACTGACATGGCAGGAAAAAAGATAAAAGACCTGGCTGAAAACAATTTTCTTAGAAGGACATGTAGCATAATTTTCCATGCATCTGTTTTTCAGTCTGAGAATTCATCTCCATACTATAACCTTTTTATGGTAAACAGGTGGAGGCAGTAACGCTGGTTGGCATATGATTCATATACATAGTTGGGCGGGTTTGTATTGTTGTGACATGTTGAAAGACCGCGTTGTGCGTCACTGCAGCTGAACATTCTCTAAGATGACGGTGTCTTCTTTGCTCAGATGGGAGACCTAAGAGGTGTAGAAGTTTCTGGTGAGAATCATTCTCCCACAGTGTGCCCCCGCGGCGCTGTCCCCGTCCTGGTGCTCAGCCTGATGTCATGAATAAATGCATGTCATGCCTCAACTATGCGGGACATGCTGCTTTCCCACACGCCATGGACCATCTCGACTCCCATCATCCCTCCTCCTCCTCCTCTCGTACCTCACCCCACTGTTTTCACACCATTGCTGGAGGAATTAGGCCCAGCTTCCCTTGTAGAGCTGCAGCCAATCATCAACAGCCTCCTCCCTCCCTCTGGAGAAAATCAATTGGTTCAGTGTGTGCAAACCCTTGTCCAATGAGGCGAAAGCTTACAGATGTTATGTCTTGCTGTGACCTGTGAGAGGCAGAGTTTGTGTAAAAGGCAAGGGAATGTGCAACTACATTAAGGGTGATGTTATTGTGGAGGTTCCATATCACGAATCCTGAGGTGTTACCGTATCAGGTTTTCTTCAAGCTCTGTAAGAAAATTCTTTACCTTAGATGCATCAAATTGCAGATTCTAGTTTTTAAGACTTCTAGCTGAGCAGGAAAAGCACTGACTGACATTACAGGTTGCAGATAATGAGTTCCATCGGGAGGGAGATAATCGGCTGGTGGTGGAAGGAAGCTGGAGGAACGACAGAAGAACATCCTCCATACCTCTCCGGGGCTGGAATCCCTGGAAACCAGCAGTGGCGACATGACACCAAGGCCACTTGACGATAACGAATGCCCCTTTAATGCCTGTTAACGATCACTAGGTCACAGTGGGATTCCCAGGAAAAAAAGAGAGAAAAAAATAACCCTTTCTCTGTCTTTTTCTTTCTCTGTCTTATTGGATTTTTTTGCAAGGCATCTGTGAGTCTCACCCCAGGCAGAGAATGTTTACTCACCACAACTGCAACAGCATTCAGGTAGCGAGGAGGACAGACGAATCCGACAGCCTCACCTTCCTAACAAGGCCCGATTAAAATTACATGCCACTGTCAGGGTTTTGCTCTAGGTGCAGGACTGTGTAGAAATCATGCACTGCTTCATATTGACATGCCCTTGCATCGGTCAGGGAGGGGAGAGAAATATTTGTCTTTGTATCTCACGTTCTGCTGTATACTTTTGCCATCAATAAGATGATAATAACGTGTTGCAAAGCTATTCTTTTCAGTGTGCTGAATCTGTAGAATCACTTCATTAATAAGGAATGTACATTGCATGGATCGACAACCTTTGCTATCTAAAGAGCCTTTTAGGACAGAAATAGAGAAAAAAAACTGTCTGGAGCCAAAAGATATCCTTGTTTGTTTTGCCTCAAAGTGGTTTCATAAGCTCTTTAGGATTAGTTTGTACGGAATATGGCGAGAATAAATCAAAGTTTGTGTGCATTTACAAAACTACAAAGAAATTACAGAACTACACTAAAAGAAATGGTGACATTTGTCATTATTATGTTGGGCAACAAAAATTGACTGGTATGTGAGGGCTTTCTTTTCAGTGAAGATACAGATGTGTACCTCCAGTGTCATACAATAAAAACTCTACTTTTACAACTACTTGTACGACAGCTAGTACTACTACTACTACTACTACTTCTATTTTTTGATTTAGTTATAGTGTAGTCGACATACTACTACTACTACTACTACTACTACTATTTTTTGATTTAGTTATAGTGTAGTATACATACTACTACTACTACTACTTCTATTTTTTGATTTAGTTATAGTGTAGTCTACATACTACTACTACTACTACTACTACTACTTCTATTTTTGATTTAGTTATAGTGTAGTCTACATACTACTACTACTACTACTACTACTACTACTTCTATTTTTTGATTTAGTTATAGTGTAGTCTACATACTACTACTACTACTACTACTACTATTACTACTACTACTACTACTACTACTACTACTACTTCTATTTTTTGATTTAGTTATAGTGTAGTCTACATTTTTACAACTACATAACATTAGAATGACTTAATGGTTGTGACAATAATAGCAAAATGTATAAAAAATGTGTCATTCATTTCTATATGTTTTTTGACAAAACCACAAGAAGCAACTTGAAAAGGGCCCGAGAGTCAAATGTGGCCCTGGAGCCACAGGTTGCCCACCCCGATATAAAAACTAATTTCAGGTTTGGATGGAGATCCCAATGCGTAGACTTTCTGAACGTATACACAGAACAAACACAACCAAGAGTGCCATCACTCAAATACACTAAAATCCATTTCTGTTTCTTAATATTTATTCCCCTCACTGAATATTACATGTAAAGATTGATTTTTTGCTTGATTTTTTTCTTCAAGGTTTTAAGTTTTCTATGTATTTTAGTAATGCACTTAAATGACAAGAACTTGAACAAGTGCGTTTGTGTTCATGTGGCTTTGTAAGTGTAACCAAGTGAAGAAATAGGACATTGATTAACTTGTGCTAACTCCTGGCTACATTAGCTCAGAGCTCAACTGAACTGAGAAATGCACTAATTGTTTCAGGAAGTGAGTCAGCGCTGCTAGTTCACCCAAATGACATATTCTTTTGAGCAAATAATTTAGGAATGACCTAACACTAATTCTCTCGATTGTGGGTGTAAAAAGTGCTTAATGATTGCCATTGAATTACAGTAGGTGCAGGCGTAGTTATGTATCTTATTTCTATCTGCTACAAATATAATTTGAGGGGACGGTGGCTCAGACATCTCACAGACATCCTCAGATGTCTGTGGGGGACTTTGCACTGGGTGATTTGGATTAACTTTCAGGTTGGCCAAGCAGAAACTGTAATGATTCTCTCTGTCTGCCCTTGAAATTATCTTCTCATCACTTACTCAAATTGATAGATGCAGTCATTTTGTTCTTTCTGGCTCACCTGTTCCATTTGCAGATTTGAATAATGCCCAAAAGATTTAACACCTCATATGATGGGTGCATCATCTGAGGTTAAGCCACATGGTCCATCACGCTCCAAAACCACATATTTTAGGCTAAGGAACAGACAGATATTTGTACCACCCGTACTCCCCAATGTCTGCAACTTCCTGTGAACAAACCACACAATTCCCTGCAGCAGTTGTCAAAACAGATTAGCTTCTCTCAAATCTACTCCCCAGATTAAATGATTGTAACAATCAAACTGGCTTTGAGGCTTTACATAATTTACTTTTTCTCCCTGTTTGGAAATTCTGTCTTTGACTTTTTACTCCTCTGTTGTGCTGCAGCCTTGAAGTATTATTACCCTGTAAATCGATGAAGATGATGTATGAGGCATCTACTGCTGCTGGTATAAACCCTTCTGTTTGCTGTGATGTATGATGATGTATTGTATTGAATGGAGGGTCTGTTTACTGACTTCTTTTCTAGTAAGTGCAGATTCATACTGTAAAACTAGCTATTCAGTCATGTGACTAATGTGCAACATTTTATTTCATGAGATGGTGTCGACAGATGTCTAAGACAGGACGTTTTGATTGAACACTTCAATTTTACTCTTGACGTTTCATGGCATCAGTAGCCATCATAACAGTAATAAACCATATATTATATATGACTGACATATGTTTGATTACATACCTCCCAAATCAGCTTTGATGGCCAATAAGACATTATCAGGGCCAACCAGTGATGAATGGCAAAGAGCAGCTCAAGTCTCAAACTGCATCCTAAAGGTCATAAATATTCCCTGCATCTGTCTGGATTCTATGAGCGTATCACTATCCTGCTGATCAGATCTGCATCCTACTCACCTCTTCTGGGTCTGTGCTGTTGTAATCTTTACTGGATGTCTTTTTACCCAGGTGGCTCTACAATCTGTATCTCTTTTCACCATCTTTCTTTGTCTTTTGAGGGTGCCCCTCCGCATTTGTGTATTCATCACTCTTACCTGCTGTTCGCCACAGTGAGATAGATGCTTAGGAATGGATCATTACACAGCTCTTCGGTTGGATGGACTGAAGTAGAAAAGATGATCAGAGCTTTATCAGCATGTAAATGCCGTATCATTGTTTACCTGACTTGAATGGAAATGTGATGGTCCACCTACCCAAATAACAACCACTGGACGCTGATCCAAATGACAGCTTTGTCACAAAATAATTATATTGACAAATTAATGATATGGTGTGTAAGATGTAGTAGCATTTAGTGATGAGGGTTCAGATTACAGCCATTTGAATACCATTAACCTTAACCTCCTAAAAACATAAAAACTGAAGGCCTTTTAAGAGCCAGTATTTTGTTTGACACAGTAGGTGAGTTTAATGCACCTTAATATAAAGCAGCCTATAGAAATATTCCAGCACAACATGATGGACTAAAAAGAAGACCATGAAAGTGGACCACAGAATTACACAGAGGATCAGACAACTTAAGTACACAACATTTTTCAGCATGTAACATGTGTTGACTCATGTAATAAGCTTAGCAGCTGTCCAATTTTTCATAAATGTGGAAATTACAATATGTGAATATTAACATTGATATATAGATAAAATCAGCAGCATCATGCCTGAACATTAAAATGTGTTACCCAACCATAGTTTATAGGACTAGATTTTATCACATTAACACAGAATCCGCAACAGTAGAGGTGTATTATCCATTTACATCCATTAATTTAACAATAATCTCAATTGAAGCATGTGATTGTGAGTTCCTGGAAAGATCCTACAGGTCTGTTGTCTGTAAATGTAATGGCGAATCTTAAACTTTTAAGAACAAATTAGTCCAGATTCACTTGTCTTTCACAAACTGCAACCTAGTCTGTAGTTACTCCATTATCATTCCACCCTTGGGTTGTAGCTGCCAATCAATAACTTATTATCAAGCCTCATCAACCTCACTTTCAATATAGCTATCCTGATGCCAGCCTGATTAATGCCAAGGTGCCAATTCTGGCCGAAGAGTTTTACAGGAAAAGCTCAGTTATTTCTTCTCTCCTGACATTGATGAACTCTAAATCATTACAGTTTTTTATCGACCTTTCTTGTTTTCTCGAAGAGAACACTTATCTTGAACAGACAGATGTGAAAGTCAGTATATGGTGTGGTTTTTAAAGGCTGATCTCTGTGTTTTCCTGCTAATAAAATATAAAATATGACATGTGGGTGTCCGGGGCGTTGGTTGAGGTTTGTTGGCTAATCCTGTGTTCCACCACGGTCCCCACTGGCAGAGCGTTGTCTGTTCAAGTGAAGGGCAGAGCCATGTCAGCAAACCAGCCAGTGCCCTGGTAGTTATCAGAATAGCTCTGCTAGTTGCCTTGTAACCCGTTTCCCCGCCTCTGCTTTGATGTAGACCCTCCTCCACAGGCCACCGGCGATGAGGGAGTAGCCTTTCATATGGGGGCTGCATGCTCAGCGTCCTGCTTGGCTTAATCTGCCACTATATGTTTCAAAATGACAAATTCCTCACTGAACTGATGTCGATCCAGGAAAAGAAGGCAAAAAAAAAGTCGCGGCCAGAAGTTTATCATCCCTTAGGATATTTTGTGTTTTTGTATTAGATGGGGAATCAGAAGAGGCTTTAAAAAAACTGGAAGTGAAAAGGAGGAAGGTGAATTTTCCGCAGGAAGTTAATGAAAGTCCTTGAAGTGAAGCGAGGGAAGCTGTCACCTGCTCTGGTGATAGATAGCAGGCTCGCTATTATTAGCATTCTCAGCCCCAGCCTAGAGTTTTATGCCTTACTAGAGCCATTTGTTGATTAATTAATCAGGTAATGTAAGCTATCTGTGTTACAAAAGAACCCACATATCGCTCCCTCAGCCTCTCTTGGGCTCGTCACACAACCACAAACCAGATCTGCAACCCGACTGCAGTGCATTCAAAAGATTACAATTCCAAAGCAGCCACTACCAAAGGGGAACCATTTGCACAAAGGTCCTGGGTGCTTTTAATGTAAATGTAAAGTAGAATAATAAACATCCATGAGGGAAGCAGTCTCCCATTTCATGAATATATTCACTTCCAATGGCCCAAAGTTAACCTTGTCTGATGTAATTTTTTCTGCTTTTGGAGAAAGTTTTCAAACTGTCAATTAAAGCTCAGCTATGAGGAAGGTAAAAATAAACTGGAGTGAAGCATCGTGGGGCTGCAGAGCTTAACGCTTTCTCCTGTTCCTCCATCTGGAATTGTGGAACATCATAGTCAATGAATGTGTGTACAATGGAAGAACATTGAGTTATGTTATGTGATGTTAACACGCAATAAAAATACAGTCCTTACCGTTTATAATATTCATTGAATTTGTGGCTGCATGTCTATAGACCACTTCGGAGTTGACGTCACGGTCTACGTCACTGCAGTTGTGCATGCAATCTGGTGGCAGAAAAACACTATATAAACAGAGGTAAATTGAGAGATCAGAGAGAATAGAGAGAAAAGTGGAGGAAAAATGTCTTGTTGTGCTGTAGGTTATCAGAACAGAAGCGTCAAAAAAATCTACTTTCACTTTTACCGAATAGATAGATAGATAGATAGATAGATAGATAGATAGATAGATAGATAGATAGATAGATAGATAGATAGATAGATAGAAAGAAATTTATCTTTTGTGACCGCTGTAAGACAAAGTTTAAAAACCACAGTCAGGATTTAAAAATGCTAACTAAAAACACTAAAAACTAAAAACACTAACTAACACAACACATACAATAACTAAGAAGACTAAAAACACAGTGCAGTCTATTTTGTGTTTGTGTTTAAGAGCAGCCATTGCAGAGGGGATGAAAGATTTTCTGTAGATTTTTTAGATATTTTTCCTGGCTAGTGGAATTCTGTAGCGTCTGCCTGATGGCAGCAGCATGAAGGAGTGGTGGAGGGGATGGGAGGGGCCCTCAGTGATGAGGGTGGCTTTCCTCATCACTGAGCGTCTATACAGTTCACACAGAGGGGGTTGGGCTGTTTGACTGACTTTACTGGCCTGATTTATTATTCGGGATAGTTTTGTTTTGTGTTTGAGGTGAGGAAGTTGAACCAGGTTGAGATGTTACAGGTGAGGATGGATTCGATGAGTGATTTGTAAATGAGGGTTAAAATGTCTGTGTTGATATTAACAGAGCTGAGCTTCCTGAGCAGGTGGAGATGTTGTTGTGCCTTTTTATACACAGACTCTGTGTGTTGACCAAAGGACAGGCAGATGTCAATCTCTGTCCCAAGACATTTAAAACTTTGCACCTGCCCCACACACAGACCATGGATTTAAGGGGATGGAACAGGTCTGGGCTTTTTCCTGAGGATCCACAGCACAGCTCTTTAGTTTTTGTGATGTTGAGTTCTCATGAACTTTCAGCAACAGTTTGGACCAGGGTGTGGACCTCCTGCTGGTACTGTGTCAGGGCCGGGGTGTTGGTGATATGTGCCACCGAGGCCATGTCGTCTGCATATTTAAAAAGTCTCAGTCCTTCCCTGCAACAGGAGATGCTGTTGGTGTAGGCAGAGAACAAGATAGGTGACAAAACACAACCCTCGGGGATCCCTGTTTTTAAAACCGTTTAAAACATATGCTGTGGTCTGTCCATTAAAAAGTCCTTTATCCATACAATCAGTGTGGGGTGAACCTGGAGGTCAGAGACGTGGTGTAGCAGGGTGCTGGTATTTGCAGTGTTAAAAGCTGATGAAAAATCCATGAATAAAATTCTTGTGTGTGGATGTGTGGAGTCTAGTTGTTTAGTGACTATCTAAAAGCATGAGACTTGCGTCATCAGTACCTCTTTTGTTTTGTAGGCAAAGTGGATCCAGTTTGCCTTCAAGTTCACCTAATAGCTGATCACACACTACTAATTCCTACATGAATTTGGTACATATGTGACAGATTATTAGTGCTATTAATAGCCTATTTTCCAGACCTGATCCATCATTGAATGGGGAAAATATGAATATTCACAGGCAGTAACTTTGTACAAATAGTGTCATATTCATGAATAAATCATTTTCTGTTCTGTTATTAGGCCTACTTGTGTAACTGACTGACTGTGTTTGTGTAACTGACTCACATTTTGCAGCAAACCTGCACGAATACATTAATTCATTCTCTGTTCTGTTCTGTTATGATTGTTCTGTTTTCTGTTAACAAAATGCTGCATTTTATTGATGTTTTGGGGGTTGTTATGTTTTCCTTTGAGGCCGTTGCATACTAGATTGAGATGGTTCACCTCGGGTGCCCTCTGGTCGTGTGTTTCCCATGTCTGACCTAGCAAGTAGCAACACCAGCAGTGATTTACATTGTTTTAATGTACATTAAACAACACTTACCCAGCCATGCAAGTGCAGTTGGCTGTCAGTATATAGTTGGTCGACTTGATGATCGCCCATGTCTTGTAAAACTGAGTTTTATGTCCTTAACGCTGACTAGGCAGCACGTCAGTCCTCAACACACAAAAATCACAAGACAAATCTCGGTATTCAATATCCTGGACGTGAAAGCAAAGTACAAAGTTATAGTCATCGAGGGATTTGTATGCCTTGAGCTTTTTTTGTGTAAACGCAGGGTTTCTCAACAAGCTACAAAAAGATATCCAGCCACTGTATCTTCAGGCATTTCGTTGGCTCTGTGACCCACTGACCCGACAGTGAGTAAGGATCAGGAAACCTCACCCCACCGCTAATGGTCAACTTATCTTTGTAAGACACCTTGTCTCTCGTTGACAGACCGTTAAAATAATCGGAGAAGGCCTCTGTATCTTCCATTACTCTGTTTCTCTCCTGATTTTCATGCTCCTGACACCGGCTTCCATGTACTATTGACACCACAACTGTCACTTTCTGCCACCAGTTAGGCCCCGCCCATAAAATACATCATCACTGTTTATCAACATCAAAATGCTGTGAGTCAGTGTCTTAATTGTAAAACATACAAATGTGTTATTTTTTCATCATTATAATCTTTATTGAATTTTCACATTTATTAGCACGTGTCAGTGATATAATTGTATATTTCCTGTTAAATAGCTTAAACGTGAAACAATAATCATCCACTTTCTGTCAAAAATACATACTTCATTTTATTGTATTGCAAGCAATGGTTTGGTTTAAGTGCAATTTAAGTGCATTGTCACAAGAAATGTAGAACTGTTTCTAAAGCTATAGATTGTGACTTCTGTGAAACAAGTATTTTGGTCCTTATACCACATTATAAAAATTCTCCATTGAACATCATACTTCTAAATACAAAACCTTAAGTTGTAGATGAAATACCTTAAGTATGGAAAGTAAAAGCGTTCATGTGCGGTAAAATGGTTCCAGTCATTGTTTTACTACCATATATAATGTTTTTTTCATGCATAGGTTGCATTTTACTGTTGTACTGTACTGTACTGTTTACTGTTACCTGCTCAGCATCACAGTTTAGTTGCTTTATATACTGTAGTAAAGTTCAATCTACAACTGTGTTGTATGTTAGATCATCATAATGTTTATAGCATCACTGTCTGGTGAGAACCACATATTGTTCAACTTTCCATGAGCTCAGAAAAGCTTTGCAACAGTAGTTTATGCAGCAAAGTTGAGATGGTTTTTAGAGTCTGTTAAGCTTACAAAGAAGGAAAATTATTAACTCAACCGATAAATCAACACTTTATCCTTCACTTTATCACAAATATTTGAAATCAACACATTTAGAGATGCACAGAAAGGCATCGAAAACAGCAATCTCAAAAGCAACAGTAAGACACACAGCAGAGCAAAAAATACATGTTTCTGAGATGTCATGGAGTAGAAGCAGAAGGTAGCACCAAATTGGTCTTCAAATATGTCAAATTTGTGCATAGTGTAATAGTTAGATTCCACATCTATAGTTTATTAAACATTTTTGACAACTGAGTTTTATATAGAGCATTTGTTTCGACTTCCTGATATGACTGCAAGGCTTCACCAAAGGCAAAGATGTGGCCTTTTGTAAAACAGTTTAATATAACTGAAATGACTGTATATGGTGCACAGATGTGCTGTCTTGATTTATAAGGTGACCTTCATCTGCACTTCCTTGATTTCTGTCTGTAATACTTCCGTTTTCTGTATCCAACTAAAGTACTTCCTCCACAGCTGGCATCATTGTGGAATGGAGGAAGCTGAAGGAAATGACATAATACATTCCTAATATTTCCTATTCTGTCTCATCAGACAGTCTAAATTCAGTACATGTGTAAAGTTGGCATGGTCTTACCCACAGGCATTGTTCGGAGTAATATCCTCGAGTGGAGTCAGAAAATATAGTTGTCCGTGTATTGTTTGTGTGTTTGTGAGTGTGCAGCCCTGTAACTGTACTGTCAGCTGCATCACGTTTCCCTCGATTTTTCCATTCCTCATAATTTTCTCACACCTCAGTCAGTCTCCAGTCATTTATTCGCCCAGCACCAGGCTCAGCCGACCAGAGGAATTTACGATCATCGGCTTGGCTTATTTTCACCTCGCTGTAAAGCTGTCACGGATTTACCGCCACCGGTGTGTCACTCCCGTCATTAAAATGTAAAAGTTTGCGACGCTGCCTAGAAAGTTACAAATGATGCAGCCGAGCTCGGGCCGTTCCCTTCACTTACATTTCGCCCAGTTGCAGGTAGTTTGTTCCCTTGCTCGCTCAAAACTAAATCATGAGCTGTCACTGCTCCCATCACTCTAAGTAAACTCTACAGCTCAGGGAGGAAACAGGGAGCTCATCCTCTCTGTTAAAAAAAAAAAAAAAAAAAAAAAAAAAGAAGGGAGTTTTGCAATTTTCCTGCTTTTCAATTTTAACACTGCTCACTGAATCTTTTCTGCTGTCCTGAATAGAGACTTGGCAAAGAGGGAATTCACTGTACGTTGAGCTATCTTTTGATATGGCTTGATGCATTTTGATTGCATTTATATGGGAAAGGACAAGTTATTCTTTCAATAACGAATGGATGCCCGAGGAGACTTTTCCTGAGCTGTCTCCCCAGTACAAACCCTACCTGAAGATTCTGACAGTTTTGACACTTTAATTTCCTTCTGAGTATTTCCCAGACAAAGGAAGAGACGTGCCACTGTAAAAGAAAAAAAAAAGAAAAGAAAAAAAGTCTGTATTGGGAAGGAAATTATTATAAGCCTGAGTTGCACTTAAATTCTCCCTGCTCTTTTGGTCAGGTTTGGAAAGCACCGGAAGGATGAACGTCCGGGAGACAGGATGGAGAGGAAGGGCTCCAGTAAATCTAAAGCCGAAGACATGCAGGCGTCAGAGGAGGAGACCCTGCGGATGAAGCTGGAACAAGAGAGGTGAGTGCTTCGAGGCAACCTTGGCTTGCTAAAAGCCCAAACAATTATGTCCCGGCTGAACAAAGGAAAAAAAAAAAGTACTGCTGACTGGAAAATTAGCAAACTACCTAATTAACAAAATGGCGAAGCAAGGTTGGGAAATTCTGGGAAAGCACTCAGATGTCAATTTGTGAAATGTCCCTTTCTTTTATATCAGTACATTAAATAGATCATTTATGGATTGTTGTTGCCTGTACCATTCAGAGGCACTGACCTCTTAATGGTGCTTGTAGGCCCCTGTGGATTTGGCATGATTGAATGGTGCTCATTATAATAGTGAAATCAATGTAGCTCTGCATTTGTCTTCCCCTGCAGCTCACCCAGGTTGTTAATCGCTCAAGAATACACTGGTCCCTTTTATGTAGCTCCCTTGGCTCTATGTCCTCTGGTGTTTTTGGACAACGGGCCTGTCCGTAAAAAAAAAGGAGAGACGTAGAGTTTTGCTGTTGCCGGGCCTCATCCCTCAGCCCTATTTAATTCTCTCCAGTGGGGAAGACAATATTGGTGGCAGGGTGAAAGAAAAGACAGCTTCCTGCCTCCATTGTTCTCCACCAGCCAAATGAACTCAGTAATCAAACTGCCGTTGGTAATGACAGCTAATTGAATAGAAACAATAGGGCTTGATACCGCTCCCTCTCACGGCAAAGGACAAGAGAAATGGATTGCTGTCAAAAATGCACAGTACCACAAACACAAACAAGCGTGCACACAAGAAACACTCACAAAGGACCTCTTTCCCTGCTGAATGGAACATCTGGAAGCCTTGCTCAAAGAGCTGTAGCACTTTTCTGTTTCCATTTTTTTTTTTGACTATGAGTTGTAGTGAAGGTCTGCTCGACTGTGGCTGCAAACCCCCCTCTGGCTGAAGGCCCAACACATTTCCCTCAGCATACCCTGGAGACCTGCGGGCCTGGCTTTCCATCCAGATCTGTCTGCTTTGAGCAGCTCCCAAATGATGCTAAGCAGCAGAATCGTTACACACACATACACACATTGGGCATGCGATATGTAGACTACATGCCCTCTCAACCTTCCCCTCCCCACAAACATATTTAAAGCCTGTTCTTGCTTTTTCCTTCCACCACTCTCACCCAGTTTCTTTGTCTTCCACTTTGTCTCGCAGCACATTCTCATTCCCTGCCTTGTTTGTGTCCGTTCTGCATGTGTGAGCTCCGGTCCCAGTTCCCTGCACAGGAGGGCAACCTAATTCCTTCCCTTTGTACCTGTTCCCCAATCCCATCACTCAACCAGGTCAGGATTGTCCCTTCGCTTAATGGAAAGGGAATCCTGAGGGAAATCGTGGAGGGTAATAATAAACCAACCTGCCATGAAGCCTAGTCGATATTCAAAGCATTAAGGTTCAGCAGAACGACAGCTCAAAAATCCATTACTTCTTGTATTTTTTGGTTGCCATACTGTATTACACTCCCAAGGTGCTACATTTGATTGTTGTAGTTCTCTGCTTAAGGCACGCGCTGTGATTGATGACATAGCTGCCACGGACGCAGGGACTACTTAGAGCGTGCTTATGAAATTATGGATCGAAGCAGTAACAGGTTTCCGAAGCTGGCAGTCGTCATCTCGCTCTGTGTGTCAGCACGGTGTGGGATGGGCTGCAGCCAAACTCTGGGCTCAGCTGACATTAGCGATCATTAATTCAGGCAGACCATTTTGACAGGGGCTTTTAGCGATTCAAAATAGGAGTCATCGAAGAGGTGAGACAGATTAATTCATAAAACCTGCCCTCTTTACCCTGCAATAAGGCAGCTATAGTTATATATTTAAAACTCTGACCTTGATATGAGCAAGGCAATTTATGGTGTGGCCTACGGTCCTCACAGATGCAACCCATTTATTATAAGCAAAAATGCCCCCTCTAATTGATTTGTTGTCAGCCTCCTATTGATCACCATTGAAGATTATTAAGAAAAAGAGTACGTAAAAGTTTGACTTCAGTACCTGGGTATAGTACAGTGCATCTGCTTAATGAAGAATAGCATTTGTTTTGCTAAAATCTGGCAGATTTTACCAACCTCCTGTGATTTCGCATCAAGGCAAAATGAGCACCTGCAGTTAGACTGATCTAAATCTCTGTTTCATCCGGCAGCAGCCATTACTCTGTTTTCTTTATGCCTGTGGCCAGTAGCAGCCCCTCTCGGACTGGCTTATGTTGAGATGAGTGTAGAGACAACAAACTCTGTGATTGGACCCTGGTGGTGTTGGAGAGCAGCAGCTTCCTTGGCCCATATTCACAGAAGGCCATGGGGGAGAAGACAGAGATGCAGGACTTTCTATCAGTCTCTGACTTATCTCCGCACATGCTAGCCCTGAAACTATATTTTCCCGGCCAAAGTGGGGAGCGCACAAAGACAACCTGACAATGTTCCCTCTTCATTTTCTGCCTGGACTGAACTCAATTCTGCCTGTCTTTCTCTCTGTGGCAGCTGATTATGATGTCCATTCTCTCTTATCTGCCTGGCTCCGGTTGGCTTCTAATCAGCGGCCAGCACTCCACTGCCACTCGTCTTGTTTCCCCTTCCCTAGACCACAGCAGAGCACATTACTGCTTTTTTTTTCTTCTTCAAAAGTGGTCTGCTTCCTTTTGTTTGTTGTTTGACATCCTGCTGACTCTAGACAAACAAAACCTGACCAGTGTTTATGGAGTAGGTCAGTCAGCACAATGTGCTTTTAACATACACACAACCTGGATCAGGTGTAACATTTTCATGTATTTCAATAAAAAGGAAGTACTTTTCTGGTATAACATGTTAAGATTTCAGACACTTAGTGCTGCAGTTAGAAATAAAGGCAATTTACCATGAGGCAGATCCTTCCCTTTCTGTTTTTGTAACAGTGATTATAGTACCAACGTTATCATTCTACTTTGTCAAACCATCTCATTATTTCAGTATTCTATTTGAGTCTCATTTGCATAGTTGAGTTCAAAGGAAGCTCCGACTGGCTGATTGGGAAGTGTGATTACATTTGTAATTATATTGATACCTACAGCAAGTTAATGCGATTATTAACACTATGAATTAACACCCTGAAACTTGCACAATTATCTCTGTGATTGCATTATGCAGTTATGGGCCAAGTGTCAACACAAAAGATGGGCAATCGGAGGTTTGTGATTCTGCACGGCAGCTGTGCGGCGACTCATTTACTGCTCTTTGATTAGATTCAGATACATTCTGCCCTCCATCTGCACTTCAGAACAATAGAACATGTTTTGATGAGGGGGTATTGAAAGGAAAAATCTATTCAAGGCGCCTGGTTGAGAAAGTAAGAGAGCAAATACATTCTGTTTCATCCACCACGGTAACAATGCATATTGAAGAGGCAGACTTTCAAACTTCTGAGTGTGTTGACTTCAAAATGAGTGTGAGACTACAGACAGCCCCCTCCTCTCTTCTCTTTCTCCCCTCTGCCTCCCCTGGGTAGATTAAACATTGACAAACATATGGAGATGGAGTCTGCTAGCTTTGTTGGTCCAAAATATCACCACTGTTGGATAAACAGTGAGGTTTATTCAGTGTGAAGAGGAAGGACGAGGTGAGCTGATATGTTGTTTCCAGTTCACACCCGACCTCTCAGTGCCCCAGTGTAGTGTTAAAGGAATTACTTGATATTGTAATAACCTAACCCAACAGTAGCACCACAAATTGAGACTTTGTTAAAGTTTAGTTGCAATGTTCAGACTTTAAGTGTAAAAGCAACCCAGTCACTAAAAAGAAAAGTTGCAATTTGGCATTTCTGCAAACCACGGATTCAACATTCAGGGAAAACATACATTTCACGTTAACATGTCTCAATACTTGCTTTACATGTCCATAATATAGGAATTAAATGATATTTTACTTTTTTTTGGCCTTTTCTCAATAGGCAGGAAGTAGTTGGAGCAGATGCTAGATAAAAATAATTTAGGTTTGCGTCTCCTCTATGTATTGTTGTGTTGAGGCAATACAAGTGTCTCGTTTAGGATTAGGAAAATTTTATGGTGAGATATATATATATATATATATTTATTTATTATCACAAATCATCAAAAATCATGTTACACATGAATGTGTCTTCTAAGAGATGTGTTGAAAACTGGCAAAAGCACTGAACACTGATATATGTGAGAGTGACTGAATAATGGCTCACTAATGTAAAGCGCGTTGGGTGCCTTGAAAATCGCTATAGAAATTTTATCCATCATTATGATGATGATGATGATGACGATGATGATGATGATGATGATCATGATGATTATTATTATTATTATTATTATTATTATATATGTTGAAATTATTGGTTCAAAAACACATCAGTTGTTTGCAGAAATGAGAAATAGGCTACATTTCTTGTGGCTGGGTTGATGGTATATTTCTGCAACGAGACACGGAAATGAAATTTAGGCACCATCTGTGATTTGTTTGTTCACCACAAACTTCCTATGTCCATACAAGCCTACCCTGTTGCTCTTCTTAGGCAACTTGAGACACACATATGTAAAGCACCATAAGTGTTGAATGTTGAACCGACAACCTGTTCACCCAGCGGTTTTGACTTTTGAACAACCAGTGACCAGTTGAAAGGAAACATGGTTGTAGAAAACGGAGAAATAAACTTAATGCCTGAGATATGCTGTTGTGTCCCTCTCCCCTATCATGTAGATGTAGATGTGTAAGCGTGAAGGAATGTTGATATAAAACATATTGAAAAAGTGTATGTATCCTCATGTAATCTGACAACTTTTTATGGCAACTGGATTGAGAAATGAAGAGATGAAATAGTGAGAATAGAAAAGGATGGAAAAGAAAGAATAATGTAGCCAAAACAAAAACACTTCAACTCATGGTCAGTCAGTGGATCAGATGTTGAACTTTAACTGCCCTGAAAGCCTCAGCATTAGAGTGTCTAGACTGTCTGTTAGCCAGGAGGAAATACCACGTCACTGCTCTGTTATGAAGGAGGAATAAACTTCAATTTACATTATTTAAAGGTACGCTAAAGCTTGAATCAACTTCGAACAACATACAGTAAAATATAGCATTGAGGCACTGGAAACCAAGTAGCAGTGACATAATAGTGGAATCATCTTCTTCGTTGTCATAGGTGCAATTAAAACAAAGGGGGTGCTATGATGCTTCAGACTTGATCGTCCCCTCTCTGAAATGAAATCTCCCAGGGCTGTTACACTATTTGCTCCTCTCAAATGTAGTATCCACTAAGAGAAGAGAGGAGAAGGGCTTGTAATTGGGGCTGTACAGTAATAATGTGTTTAGTGTGGGCAGCACTTTCCTCAATGTTAACATGCTGGGCCATTAATTGGCTAATGGAGTATATATGGCAGAGCGCGGGGGTGTTCTCTCCAGAGAAATAGAGAAGGAACGAATGGAGTTAGAGGAGCAGCAGCTGCAGGTTGCCCAAGAAAAGCAACAGAGCAGGTGTGTGATGATGTAATGTATGGATACTGAACAAACTACAGATTGAGAATGTGATGTCTAAATATCAACCCTGTCTTTAGTGGCTAGAAAATATAACGTATACTTTCGAATGTAGCATTGGTAAGACTCCACCCTCCCACGCCATCAAAACCCCAAGAAGTGCTAAAAGTTGGCTGCAAAGCCAAAGAACAGGGAAGGTGTGTGATTAATGACAATGATCAAATAATATTAACAAACAAAAACAAACATATTTCATGAAGAGAGGGTACTGATACTTAAAGATGCACATATTTGTGCTTCAATCTAGTATGTCTGTAACCTCAAGTATTTCCTGTATTAAAAATAGATACATACACACATAGATACATACATACATACACACACCCACACGTACATACATACATACAGTACATACATACATACATACATACATACACAACACATACATACGTACATACATAAAGATTTTATAACACAGAAATAACAATGATATTTTGGACCAGGAAAGTTAATTGTTGATACATTTTCTGATGTCACCTATCAACCCTCTGAAAAAGAAAAAACAGTGTTACAATATCTGTAATATTACTGCTGAACTTAAAACCTGACCCATAGTAATAATACCAAAATAACCAAATAAATAGAAGGAATGCAAATAACTGAACTTCAAATATCACCTAATCAGTCAATAAAGTAAACATCAAAAGAGCCCTAAATAAAACCTAAGTGGGAGAAATTGTGGCTGTTATTCTCCCTCAAATAATAATAATTAATGTTGAGAAGCCTGTTATTAGCCTTCAGCCGCTAAGTTTTCTTTGTAGCAATAGTTCATAAAATGTACAAACATCCCCTATCTCTATTATCCACATGCAATAGAGGATGTAGCTTAGTTCTGTGATTCCATGCATAGCCTGTTCACCAAAACATCTTTCATGCACTGTGGACACATGTCCAAGGCACCCAGACCAAGTCACAACAGACTGACAGATTTAGATGATGTAAATATGGATACATGTTAAGGATGTGATCAACAAAAAGCCTGTTTGGACAGGTGATGAGTGCATAAAAACAACCAAATGACAGTACAACATGAATGTGATGAAGGTAATGACAGTATGACTCACATCTTGGCCATCTTTGCTCCCAAATATCCTTTTATTCAAATGCACATGTTATTAGCGTTAGCCATATCAGACTCCTGAGGCCTGGAAGAGAAGTCTCTTTCTTTTAGCATCATGTAACCAGTCTAGCCAAGGCCATTATCTCGTCCCAAATGTCAATATTGCCGTTTTTATGAATCTGATTAGTCCATAAAATGCCCGGGGGTCCCAGTGGACTTCCGTGAACCTGTTGTAACATTATTGTCTAGTCCTTCCTGGCAGAGCTCTGACATCACTTTAGCCAGATGGAAGGTGAAAGGGCTTCTGGGAATTAGGGTTGTTTTTGTCCCGTGCAGCTTGTTTTCTGTTTCCTAACAACACAAACTAAAAGTGAGACCGCTCTGAGGTGATCATTTCCATACTGTACCTGGTACCAGCTTAAGGGGCTTTATAGATGACTGCATATCATGCAACATTGCATCATGCCTCCATCAAAATCTCATTCTGCAGATAATGCTGAGAAAATGGGATTTTGGATGGCTAAAAATAAACAAGGCAGTCTATGGGAAGGATGTGGGAATTGGGTTAATCCGGCTCTGAAAAATGGTGATTGTTTGAAATGTGATTACTGTTATTAAAATACACAGACATGGGGAAGAGAGTAGGGCTGGGGGGAATTCTAGCCCCACTTCAACTCTGTCAACTATAAGTGTGGAGCAGCCAAAGGGGGTGGGGGTGGGGTCAAAGGTCAGTTATGACCTGAGGTAATAGGGAAGTCTAGCGCTAGTGGGAGGTAGTGTGCATTCTGTCTGTGTGGATGTGTGTTGGCCTACATCTGGAACCAGTGAGTGGCCTGTTGGCTGCTGCCAGGGCCACCACAGTGGGAGGTCAACACTCACTCCTCACTGTCCACCAGCCCTCTCCTCTCCTAAAGAGCCAGCTCTCCTTACTCCCATGAAGCACCAGGGCTGAGTCTTGTTAGCTGTGCACAGATGGGCATTCACATGGAACCGTTCTATGAGGCAGGAAAGGCCTGTGAAAGGCTCTGTTGTGTGGAAGTGATCCTGCAGAGAGGAACAGCATGGAGGCGTAGGAAGGGGCAGGAAGGAGGAAAAGGAGGTTTCACTGTCTCCCTCCCAACTGAGGATAGGAGCCCATATTACAATAATCCTGCATAAGTTCTCTTAGTACAAAGGAAAAGTTTTTGTCTTTCCATTCCCTGCTTTTTGAGAGATACTGCAACTAAGTTTGCAATGAAAAGTTCCATGCTGAACCTTTCACTCCAAACTGAGTAGGCTATACAGAGTCCATGCAGTATCTATACCAATGTATTATGTGGGTATGATTCCTAATATGACAAATAGGTTTTGGACCCCTTTATTTCTTCTAAGAGACACTCTATTACCGACACTAAAATTCACACGGTCCCTTGGCAACAACTACAGTTAGCCATAATTTCGACTTTTACCCAAACACAAAGAAAGGCACTTGATAGTGATTTTTTGAGATTCAAGAGCATCCTTCCCTTTTTTGTTTCTTCCTAAAAATGAGAGCATTCATCAGGCTAATAGTCTGCAATCTAAAAGCCTTTCTGTGAGTGTTTGAACATAAGTGCAAAAGAAATTACACTTGATTTCCCATTCTTGTTCATCCTTTGTACCTGAAACACTGTTTATGTATTCCACTTTTCTTCTTTCACGTGTCTGTTGCAGAATACAGGCCAAGACGCGGGAGCTACGGGAGAGGCAGGCAAAGGAGAGGGAATACGCCGAAATCCAAGATGTTGTCAGCCGCACCTTTAGCTCAGATGAGGAGCACACTTACGCTGGCATCGGATCTTTGGACTCGTCAGTAGACAGCAGCAGCATGGACCCTTACGGCACCCACCACCACTACCACCTGCCTCAGAGCCCTCAGAGCCCTCACGTCCCCTTGAACCTTCAAGGCAACGGTCCCCCACTGGAGGCCCTGTACGCCCAGGTGAACAAGCCACGCAATGGACGCCCTGCAGCTGCAGACAGGTAAGAATATCCAGAAAACACTGCTAGTGCAGGAATAGCTTTGCAACTATCTGCACTCATGTGAAACTAACGAGCTTTGTGCCTTTTGTTCATGCAAGTTCATTTACACCTCATCTATAATGTACTGCCTCAGTGTATTTGTTCATTTTTACTTGTCACATGTGACACTTGTGGAAAACACAATGAATTTCACACTGGATTTTATCCCGGCCTTGCTCCTAAAAGATACTGCAGACAGAATCCACAAGCAAGGTAAAACTACAGCAGGAGTCTATCAGTAATTCTCCATGTGTTAGAATTTAATATCAGTCAGTCTCTCTTTGTTTTTTCATTATCCTCGGGTCACAGGTAATCCTCCCCAGTGTCGTACGCACCTTTTTCAGACAGTCACACTGCATCTGTGTTGAGCTTTCTTGTACACTGCGGGATGTATCACTCATAACCTGCGTGTCAACAAGAATATTTGATGTGACAACAATGCCATGCAGGGCGTTAGCGCTGCTCTACTCAAAATGACAAAGTCAGAGTGAAGTTTTTTCCGATGTATCTTATGTGCTTTTGTATATTTATTTGTTTAATTTTTTTCAGAAAAAAACACAACAGAAGAGGAAAGTACCGCTTTTTTTTCTCTAAACAGGTTTTCCACAGGTCCTTAATTGCTGTATTTAAACTGTATTCATTCCTACTGTGTGAATTATTCATAATATAGCGGAAAAAAGAGCACTTTTGCCAACTGTTTCAATGGCCATCAGTGATAGCAGTTTGTTGAGTGAATGTAAAGGAAATACAGAGATTAACTGCTGCTCTACCTCCTATGGCATGGTAAATACAAACTGTGTAACCCAGTTATAGCACACCCCACTAATGTGTAGTGATGTTTTGTGTGCTCTAATGTGATATTATATTGCATCCGTACAGCCTTAATGGTCTTAAAAGATTCTTAAAGGTACATTTTGTATGGTCACATGAACTCATATATTTTTGTGGAGTTTTGGAGTTGTAATTGTTGTGTTGGAAGCCTGTATTGTGTTGATGTTAGCTAGCTCCATTCCTAAGCTAATGGTAGCTAGTTTTGTACAGTGCTCCCACTGTAGAAGAGCAAAGGAGGCAAATTCACCCTGTGTGAGGCTGTTATCATGAAAGTAGGCAGGGAAGGAGCTGATTTTTACAGAGTATTATCATCTGTCCACACATTAGAATTAAAAAAGCAATTGACACATGAAAATTCCTTCACATACAGTACATATTGTACCAATAAAAGTTAACTTACGCATGTTTTGACAACTACGAGCTATTTAAAAACCTCAATTATTCATTGCAACACGACAAAATCTCACCTCTAAGTGATATGACAGATGAAATTATTGGTGTAATTATTTAGTATGGAGTGTTGATGGAGGTCTACTGACTTCCTGCAGGTGATACCTAGTGGTGACAAGTCAGGAGATCACTCCCCTCATGGCTTCCCAGAGCCTTTTGGGATGTTATTAATGGATCGGATAATACCCTCCTCCCGTGATTGACAGCTATCACCTGGGGGCTTGTGACCTTTCACTGCACCGCCTGAGCCAGATGGAGTGTGTATGTGACCATGTGTGACTAAGACATCACGCCTCTGTGTGCGTGTGTGTTGTTTTTTAAGAGGTAGAATCTCTATCCTGTGACACCCGCTGACAGTGACAGTAGATAGGACAAGGTTATCTGGCCCCTTCGATAGCCGGCTAAATCCATGCACCGGTATATCCTGGTCTGACGAAGGCCGCTGATCCATATGCCTTAAGTGAAGGTTACTTCCAGCAGATTGAGCCTCATGCTTCCTCAGGATAGCCTTGTCCTGTCATAACAGCTATCTCCTGTAAACAATCCCACTTCCAGAGGAGCAGAAGCTCATGATAAGCTTGGCAGTGAGTTGAAAACATACTGATTGGTGTTCAATCAGGTTTGTGTGTTCAGATCAGAAGACAGACATGATATTATGCTCATTTATTCTCAATGGGAATTTCAATAAGCTCTGAGCAGGGATGCAGTATTAAAGCATTTACATAAGACAGACATGTAAATGATTAATCTCTTTCTTCTTTATTGCCTCAGGGAATATTAATAGCAATCTACTTAGTGGCTGCCACAGAAAAAAAACACAGTTCATACAAAGTACATTCTACATGAGAATTCTGATGGTAAACACATGCTGTTACTTTGATATTACTTTCTTATTGAATTTCTTCAGATAGATTCAAATTGTTCTGCAATTTCTCTGAAGTTGGTGCATATTTTTCAGCAGCACTACATTTGTTTCCTATCTTAGTGATCTTGCTATAATATTATTTTGAACTAAAATAGATCACTATATATTAGGTTGACTGTAAAATCCCTGGATTTAAAAAATAAAAAACACAACCTTAAAGTCTCCTTCCTGCGTTGTTGTTTTAGAAGTTTCACAGTTATAATAAATTCTCACCTTTGCAGGTTTATATCAGTGTATAAAGCTTAGCGTTGCATGTTAATTATAAATACAAGCTTATATTTTGTTTGGGGTCTGAACCTTAGGTGGTGATAGCACAGTATGGAGTTTTATTTGCAGGCTCAGGATTAGCTGTTGCGAGTGTTTTGATTTGATTTGAAATATGCACCGTGTGTTCTACACTGCATTTTTGTTTTGCACCTCTTGCTGCTTTGCATATCTTGTGTATGCCAGCCTGGCTGTTTGCCTGTAATATTTGTCTTGCTGCCTTTGAGATATAATAATATGCACTGGTTCTTATTTAGCTCAGAGGCTTTCTATTTACAATTTGCAAAAAAGAAGCTTGAAACACATTTTGATTCAAGAGTCCCGTCACTTTACCTATCATAACAAACATAAACAGTGATTTGCATTTCTAAATTAAACCTAATGGAACTTTCATTGTCAAATATTAAGCACCAATACATCATGAGATGCAGTAATTTCTGACTTTGCCATGTATCAAGTCGGCAAAATTGGATTTAGAACTTTTCAAAGATCTAATGTAAGTCAAAGTTTACAACGGAATATGTATCCTCACATTAAGATAACACAGACTTAAAAAGAAGCTGCTTGAAGTTTATGAAATGAAAAATAGAGGAACGTAATCTAGAGGAGGCTGTTTGATATAAAAGAGAGGAATTTAGTCTGAAATGTGGCAGCAAACCAGAACTTTATATAGAAGAATGAACAGCACAGTATGAAAAAAAAAACAAGAAAAACCTTGAAATAAATGTGTTGCACTAAGTTTTTGTCTTTTAACTTATGTCATACAAGCACTTATGTGCATTCAGGAAAAGTAAAGCCAGCTCTGTTGTTTACTGCTGCGCCATCTCCTATGGCATGGTAAATAATATTATATGGGGATGTGACCATGGTTAAAGCATCTACTGATCATCACATGACCTCTAGAAACATGGCACAGCTGCACAAATCTTACCTTGTAAAATTGGTTCCAAGGAGCAAGTAAATGGAAGTAAATTGAGTTGAAATTAGCTGACAGCCTTCCTTTATTTGTCTTTGCTGGGAAAAAACACACCAAGGGCTGAGCAGTGGTTTAGAGGATGACTTCCCTCCAACAAACCGTCATCCTACATGTGACAGCCACCATATGAAAGCACAAGGACAGCAGAAAGAAACATCAAACAATGCTCTTGTGCCCAGGAGACGAAGTTCCCATCAGTATGTTTACTGTACAGCGCTCAGTGCTGTCATTACAGAGCAATGTTTCAGTAACAACAGAACATGGTTCTTTTAGATCCACTCAAGTAATTAGAGACACATAGGGACTCTTTGGTTGATGTGGGCAGTTCTTTTTTAAGGGGGGTGGGGTCTACAAGTAACTCTATATACTTTGCATTTTTGCCTCTTTTTTGCTTTTGTTTACACACATGTGCATCATTTTATGCCATAATAAAGGCATTCAGCCATGACACACCGTGGCTTACAAAGCTGTTTATTCTCTGCAGTTCATAAGAAGAGGCTGCAGCTGGATAAATAGCCGGGGTATACGCCACACTCTCTCTAATAGACCTTTGGTAATGGAGTCCTAATGGGAAGGTCACCATGACTGTAAAGCTGGAATGAGTCAGACCTGAGCCTGTAAACCCGCTGAGATACGAGGACCTCCAGTTGCTGCGAGCGCCCGGAGATCCTGCCCACTCCGCCATATCAGGTTTTACTGTTCCTCTATGGGATCATGGTACAACAAGAGCTCATTTGGCAATTTATTACCACCCTCCACGTTATTAGAACTGGCAGCACCAGTGGTGTTTTGACAGTGCTGTCAGACACAGTAAAAATGAAAGGCACCAATAGAAATTCAGGATTTACTTGTGTGTTTAGTTTTGTTAAAACCTTATATAAAGCAAACATTAATAACATTTTCACCATAAAACCTGTAGCATGAATTCATTTCTGTTTATTACTGAGAAAACATGGAGCTGAGCCAGACATAAACACCTGAACACAGCTCTATTTTTGATTGTTTTTCTTCAGCTTATTAAAAAAAAGGTAGACCTAGCAAAATGGAATGACCTCATTTCTCGACAGGCAGCTGACAAGTCAACCCCTCCATCTGCCCAAGGGCCCTGGGGTTGGGGTGATGGCTGTTGGATGCTGCTTTTTAGAGCGACAACCTGACAGGTGCCAGGCTCGATGGGATTTGTGGGAAGCGAGCGTGAAACAAAGCATCACCTTTGAAACTGGAATTTGATTGACTGCTGTTCCCATTACCTAGTCGAGTTTCTAAAGCTCCTTAGAGCATGGGTGAGAAGGAGACACGGAGTGAGAGGTGGGGGAAGCTCACTGAGCTCAGCGGTGCAAAGCCCTTGAAGTCCTCTGCAACTCAGAAGCTCCACAGAGCCCGGCTTCAGGCAACAGTGAAAGCAAAAGAATCCCGAGATCCTCTCCTACTGAAACACTGTGCTGCTTTTCCTCTTTACTCTCTCCTCTCTAAAATTCAGTCAAGACCTCCGCTTTACATGGTCTTCAAATTGGATTATGAGGTAGCTAATGCATTTTCTGCAGCCGATGAAAGGTCAGGCTCTTCATCTCAGGAGAAAGTTTGTCCCCTCACTCGCCACCTCCCCAAAGACTCCAAGGCTCTAAAATGTCCACTTGTGATGTGGGAAATGCTCATTTGCAGTGAAATGCACACTTCACACTTCAGATGAAGATTCCTCTACAGCTAGCTATTACTACTGAAAACCAACCAAACTGCTGTAACAGCTATGGACTGATCTCCTACACAGTTCATTCGTAGGTGGTGCGTATCATTTCAGCATTGTCTTATTGATGTGGACAACAGTGACAACACAGGACGCATAGTTTGAGGTAACAATTAACTCAAACAAGTCGTGCTGCAACTTTTTTGCTCCTTGATATTAAAGGGACACTTGGTCAGTTTTCATCCTCCAACTAGTCAACTAGAGAAGCCTGTCTCATTCCTTACTCTGATTGAGGGCATCTTAGAAAGAGTTTTTGCTAGTCAGTGTTACTATGATGATCTTTATACTTACACAGACAGTTGACTTGAATATCTCTAGCCACTGGGTTACTGTTATCAAAACTTGGACGGTTAGAAATTTGTTAAATATATCGCCTACAGGTTAAAGAAGACTAACCAAAACTTTTGAAATGCTGAAAGACTGGATGGAATCCCAGTAAATTAACTTTAGTGCACCACCAGCCTAGAAACATCAGTGCTACAAATGTCGCTAAATGGGACAAAAAATATATTTACCCTGATTCACTTTAAAAAAAAAAACAAACAAACAAAAAAACATTATAAACTACCTGATTCCTCTCCATGTCATTTCAGAAAAATGTGTGTTTGTTACATTAAAACGTTCATTCACATATTCATTTTCCGAACTGGTTAGTCCTGGGGAGGGTCGTAGGGATACTGGAGCCTATCCAGCTACCAACGGGGACTACACCATAGACCTGCTTCCAGTACACTGAAACAATTATTTTATGTAACGTTAAACCTCTAGAGAGGATGATTCACATTCAAAAATCTCCAGAGTAAAAAGTAATTTTTCAGCTTTTTGCATTATTTTATCTTTCTACATGGATACTCCTATATGAGTAGAGCTAAAAAATATACACTCAACTCTGATCCTCGTTCATATGGTTGGCACTTGGCATCAAACAAACATGGAACGTTTTTTGAGAATGTTACAAATAAAGCTGCCTCACTGTCCTTTATACAATAATACTTCAACTTCTTTTGCTGAAAATGCCTCTATTTTTTTCTAATCATAGTGATCACAGGAAAAATATATACTCCAGCATCATTACCCCCATTATTGCGTAGCCATTTGATTTTGTGTTGTGTCATACCCACCGCATCATGTTTTTTAGATGAAGAAAAAAATGGCAGTCCTGCACCAACTGGGATACATAATTGTTTTGTTTTATTCGATGCTGTACTGTCAGAATGACTCCATTAAAGTAATGCAGATGGAGAGTAAGTTCTCATGAAGAACGCTGTTCCGCCTCGATCAGATGATCACAGAACCAATCTGAAGTAATCGCTTTTTTATTGTTTACTGTCTCTTATTGGGCGACTGTAATTAACTACACAATCAACAATCAGTCTCTGTGATTTTTATAGTCTATATTTTCATTTAGATGCAATCAAAGTGAGATTACAACACTTTCTGACTGCAACATCTGTAGCTTTGATTAAATCCTGCCTCTCAATAATTCATTGGTAAACAAATGAATCTTTTACGACCCCTGCATCTGCGTTAAGACTTCAATAACAGCTCGTAAGTCTCTGATAACACTCCTTGTAGTTCCCAAGGGATTAAAATTGATATGTCTAGCATCAAGGAACAGTTTACTTTAATGAGACACATACATTAGTGATGACTAATTACATTTTACCAACTCATCGGTATCTGTGTTATTCCAGGGTGTTTTGTCTGGTGTATCCAGTTCCCTCAACTCTCGTCGGCTGCCAAACTAAACAAGACTTCGAGTTGACTTCGACTGTATCACGTTTTATTCCCAGCAGTGGCGGGGCAGCGTGTTTTGGCACTAGCCTTTGTTTGTCTCTGACATCCGCCGGCATTACCCATTACTCCCACTGAGTGTCCTCGTGTGGGTGTGCAATTAGTGTCACAGTGAATGTGTGGAGTAGTACCTTCTCCAGCTCTAATTGAGAATAAAAAAAGGGACGAAGAGGTGAAAGGCAGAGTTCAACTGGAATGTTAGCTGTGGCTGAGAAAGCTGCTGGTGAAATGGATGTGTGTGTGTGTGTGTGTGTGTGTGAATCTGTTGTTCCCAGTGTCTGTAGGACATCCTCTGGACCCGGTAACGCTGTGTAGTTGATGTTGCAGTTGTCATACAGCTCTGGAAAAGCCCCATGTAAGCCCTGTAGACAGGTTACAAAATGAGGGTGGAAGTCCAATACACACACACACACACGCACACACACACACACACACACACACACACACACTGACTTTTGCCCTTGCAGGAGGCCGAATGCACCAAATGCACATCAGCCTTATCGCAGGGGTTCTACACAGATAGCAACGTGTATCTCCCAGGCAAAGCAAGTGAATTATTTTCCCGGTCTGTTTTCATTTTTTTCTTTTTACTCTCCCGCTTCGGAGAGGGCCCTCTGGGATGGATGTGATGAGATGGAGCACACAGAAGGCAATTTATCCTCCGTTTGTACCATTACGTTCATTTAAGAAAGCAAACAGCCTGAAAGCAGGTTGAGAGAGAGAGAGAGAGAGAGAGAGAGAGAGTGAGATATAGACCCACCTCGCCTTCAACTCTACATCAAGTGGATCAAGCTGATTAAGGTTGCTTGTACAGTATGTATTTTATCAACGTCCTTCAAATGGGAAGCCCGGAGGACATGCATACAGTACCTAATGAATTTTCACAAGAAGATGAAAGGAAAGGAGGGGAGTGTGCCACTTAGTGCCCCAGCACATAAGATGTGAGGTGGAAAGGTAGGTGGGGTTTGAACATGGCCGAGGGCTGCCGAAGCTTCGTTTGTTGTATGGCACCGGAGGGCATCTCATTCCCAGCAATCAGCAGCTGCAAATAGACAGTTAATCCCCGCTCAAGTCTCCAGAAGGCTGCCGATGCCTGACACCATAACTGACTGTAATGCACTGAAGAGAGATTAACAAAATAGACAGTCATTTGCAAGGCCTGGCAAGATTTCCACTACAATTTCAATGACTGTGGTTATTTGTTTTGAAAATGTCACTGCAGCCAATTGGGAGAAAGCGATAGGAGAACATGCTCTTAGCAAATACGAAATACACTTTCTCCAAATTCAATCTCTGAGAAATCAATTTTGATTGAATAACAGACACCACGGTTTGCCTATTACGTGAACATGAGCTTGCTGGGAGAGAAACTTCACATGATTGATTGTTTAATTTCATAAACTAATCACAGGTCTTCTGCACTAACCTAGCGCCACTGCTGCCATCCATAGCTGCCGCTCTCACACTACTGCTCCACAAATAGATCAGGTGAGGAATGTGATTGAGAAGCAGGTGACTGCAAAGCGTGGGTTCGTACTATGAACCATATCAGCAGATGACTGTCACACCTCCTTATCCTCTGCCTCGCTTTCATCTTTCTCTTCAGTTCCGGCAAACGAAGGAGCACATGGTCAGGTCACATGAAAATGACCTGCCAACGTCAGGCAGGGATGCTAACTACTGCATTTTCACTCCTGTTTGCTGGCAAAGTGAAATGCGACCTGGAAAGTTGTTGTTTACTGTATTAAAGTCTGATCGAGGCATCAGCGGGTGTTAAGGGCTTCCTCACTCACTGCTTCCAGAGGAAGCATCTAAAAATAGCAAAAAAAAAAGTAAAATGCACTAAAAAGAATCTGCTACATGGAACAAAACACAGTAGTAAAGGTCACCTAAAGTATAAAGTGAAAACAAAAGAAGTAGCATAGATCTGACAGATATTTTGTTAACACTTCTAACCTTTATTATCCTTTATGTCTAAGACCTTTATTTCTAAAACAAAATGTGACACAAAAACACATAATTTATGCCAGAAATCATTAATTAAACTGCCTCAGTGTCCTTTATCTAATAACACTTATAAATATAGGCACACAATATCAGCTGTTGGCAGTATATTTAGAAATGCTTTATGTCTTTTTCACCGACCGTGCTGTATATAAACTTAAAACTCAAAGTAAAGATTAAAAGCAGTTTAATGTTCCAACACTGCAATCTTTCAGTTGTTGAAGTGGAGTTTTACAGGTCACACACTTAAGAAACAATATTTTATATATTCAAAGATTCGGAATTTTTCAATTTACAACATAGAGTGGGCCCTATTTCATTAATTTCTAACACATTCTTTGTGCTCAGAGTCAGAGTATGTACGTGTTACTTCTGTGGGGATCTTTCCACTGTCATTCCTTTATTAAAATAATGGCCACTTCTCTTTTATTACAAGACAGAGTTAAATCATTACATAATTAGTGGAGTATGCCTCTTAACAGTGAAGACAGGCACAGGCCTCAGAGTTTGATACTGACCAGAGCCCCCCTGCATCAATTACCAGACTGCCCTAAACACTATTTTCTAAGTGGTCGCTGGAGTACAACTGTATCAAGAGGTTAGTTCATTCTAATCGAAAGCCAGCCAGTGTGTACAGGGCACATAATTAAATTTACCTTGCCCACATCTGAGCCAGTGAGCCTGTGCACTCAACACAGAGCAGCATTAGTTTCCTCTATTTTAAGAGCAGTATCCATATTCCTTTTGTCAGACTACACCATTGTCGTTCCAATTCCTGTGCCTTGAACAGGCTCCCAGCGGCAAATCGGATCTCAGTGAGAGCCTTTGTAATTACAGGGAGCTGAATGGGTGAATACGTCTCAAATCCACAAGACCAGCGAGCGACACATTCCATCTGTCTTAAGCCTCTTTCCAATAGTTGAGATCGACTCATGAGGAGGCACTGAAATAGTGTCTACCGTCGTCATTTTTTCTGCTGTTTATGGGAAAATTCAGTAAAGTTTTAAAAAGTTTGGCACCAAATATGTCAGTAACAGATCTTTAAAAACTTTAATGCAGCAAGAGGCAATGACTTTTCCATTACTAGTGGAAAAGTAATGGCCTACTGTTGCATTTTTATTTAGAATGTTGGTAATATGAGAAGATAATCTTAACTTCACAGAGACACAAAATTAGGTGGACTATGTGTTATGGGGGTGGGACAGAATATCAATATGGGAATATATTGTACAATACGCAATATATCACATTTTACTGGCATCAAATTCTTTTTTTTTTTTTTTTGTTTAATATTTTATTTTGGATTTTTCACATAACAGCAATACAGTTGCATACATACAAGATAAAGCGACCACACCGGCCCACCGCAAGGGAGCCAGAGGCAGCCGATCACAGACACACATAAGGAAGAGAGAAGGAAAGAAAGAAAAAAGAAGTTTGTTTCCAAGGGAAGAGAGACATATGTTAACCTCACACCTCCTAGATCCTGCAAGCCCTGCTCCAGTACTTCAAGCTTGATCAATCTGATGTGCTGGTTGACATCAAATTCTTTATTTTCAAACATAAGTTACTGCATGTAATGGATTCCTCTGCAAATCTGACTTAACAGAGTCACTGCTTCCTGGAAAGATAGAATACGTGGTCATGGTAATTGCCAGCTATATGTGTGCATAGGTGTGTGTGTGTGTGTGTGTGTGTGTGTGTGTGTGTTACTGTACTAAGCTAAGACTTGAACATTTATTGGTACATTGTTTAGCTCTGTTTTAAAATTCTGTGAATTTGACCTCACAGTGCCATGAAGAAATGTAAAGTTCCTGTTTTTTAGACCTTTTGAGTCATTTTATTCTTCAGTTACACTGACAATGACATGTATCATAATATCATTGTTATCTTTGGTCAACATGAAAGTATTGTATTATGAGTTACTAGTTCATTAGTTTGTTAAATAGACACATGGTTTTTTAACCGAATTTGTGGCCTATGGGTATACAATGACCATTGCGTTCACTTGGCAATAATGACATTATGCTGGTATTTATTACATTATCAGATCATGTAGCAATTTTTTCTTGCATCTCAGTGGCTGTTTGCACATTGCACAAATAAGACCAAATTAAGACAGGAAACTAACATCCATGCATTTAACATAACATCACAGTCACCGAGGACAATATTTAAGGCCCTGCTACTATTATTTTAAATAGTGTTATTGCATATCGTACTAATATTATCATTTTCATTAGTTTCAGAATAAACTAGTGCACAAAGGAATACCTGTCTGACCTTGTTTCATTGTGGAACCCTGTGTCTCCAGTTTTATGCTAAGATTTGGTGTTAACTGTTCAGAAGCTAGTTGGAGTTAAAGTAAAAATTGTTCACCAGGCCTCTACAGGTTCCTATGGTAGGAATAATCCAGATGTCGGCCTACCGTCAATGAGCTGGTTTTCATTTGGTGCAGTAGTTTTCACTTTAAAGAGGTGGACAAACACTTTTCTGACCATTACATCATCATCACATATAGCAAGAATAGAACTATTCCTGGATACACCTGAGGGTGCTCTGTGTGTTTATTACTGTTCAGTACTGGCCTTGCTGGGGCATGGCTTTAGGGCCCCGCTAGCAAAACAGGACAAGCGCTTGGTTCAACCACCTGAGCTGAACCTGTTTGAGTTTACTGTGGGACTCTAAGATAATCCTTGGGGAGGGCCATAAGACAATTGTAATGCCACTAGCATGCCTGTAAAAATGCTCTTAGGTTTTTGCAACAGTGTAATGGCAGTGCATGGCCTTATTTGTCCACTTTAATGGGTGCATGATGTCATGGAGCCAAAGGTCTGAGAGCCTGGCCTGTTTTCAAAGAGAAGGAGTCATATTTAAGGGAATTACATAAGCATCTTTTAGCTGTTGTGATTGGCGCTGTTTGTTTGTGCCAGAAGGAATTACTGTAGAAGTTAATAACCAAAGGCATTTTAACCTAGTCAGCCTTATTGAATTGGGTTCCTGATTGGAGCAAATGCTATGGAAGTCTCTGGTAATAAGCTCTGCTTTTTGTCTCCTTTGCCTTCGTGTACCTCTCTCTTGCCTGGATCTGAGTAAATAAAGCTTCATACTAATGCTGCATATAGTTCTCATTAGAATTTAGAGTTTTAAGCATGTCAACACCATCAAATAATGTTACAGTTGTGGAAAAGACAAGTTAGTTTGTTAATTAACTGAAGGAAAATTGTATAAAAGTAATAACTGATATTACAGCAACTGAAGAATTTTTTCCAGGACAGATTCATAGATTGTTGTCACGTAAAATATTAAATTTTTCACATTTATGCATGAGGTGGAGAGATGAGTAGAGTAGACATAATTCATTTATTGTTACTTTAGAAAAGCAAGTACTCAAGTAGATACTGCTCCAAATAGATACTTGAGTCAGAGTACAAAGGTATTTACACAGTAATGGGTCAAATGCACAGCTCAAAAAAAAAAAAAAAAAAAAAAACTCAAATAAAAACACAAATAAAAAAGTGCTTGTATGAATTATCATCTGCATAAACACCAATACACTATTCCCATTTAAGTTCTATTAAGTATGATCATAAACTATTATGTAAATCAGGGACTACCTTTCCACCTGTGTCCCAACAGAATCTGCATGAATGTATAAAATAATAAATCAGTGAATGTATCCAGATGCAACAGAGTGAAAGTAATGTTTGTTTGTTTGAAACAAAGTATTTAAAAAAGTACTTCAATAAGTACAAAATCACTCAAAATGAATGAATAAATATAAATAAAGCTAAATGCTAAGTGCACTGGAGTAAATGTGAAAGATGACTTCTTTCCTTTGTTGTTGCGATACTGTCGGTTGTATTTTACGCCGGATCCTGTGTCTGAGTGTGGATCTGTGTTATTGCTGGCCATTACCACCTAAAAGCACCTGTGTGACTTCTCCATCCTTCAAGTGCCCAGCACATGCAGCTGATGGTCTGTAAGTGTCCCAGTGAGAGACCACATCCCAGAAATGCTCCTTGGCCGTGATTAAACATAAAGAATAATCCCTGTCCTCCAGTTATATGGTCGTCATTAAAGGCTGACTGCCAGGCTGACCTGTGCTGTTTCACCCGGGATAATGGCCATGTTTTAGTGGTAGTCAGGGACGTCAATTAAAACCCACATCAGTTTTATGACCTTTTGTAGGAACTTGTAGTTTATCCATCGTGTGGCAGGAAGAACTCACTGATAAAGCCTGTGATTTTAGTGTAGTTTATACTTTTGTTTTTACTGCTCTGATATTGTATTCATATTTGTGCAGTGGTGTACTCATATATGACTGTGTTTATACCTATTCTTTCTCAGATGTGTGTCATAAAGTGTTATTTAGTCATCATTTATCAACACAGACTGGGGGTTGATTGTACAGAATGACTTTAATAGAGTGGTTGATGGTAACTCTGAGATGATGAAACCGGCAGTAAGTATTACTCCCAAAGATGAACAGAAAAGAAAATCCTCCTGTTGTCCTGTAGTTACCTCCATTCATAAACATTTCTTACTCAAAATGGTACTTAATGTATGCACCACACAGAGGTCAGAGGTTATTTCTGCTGATAAATTAGGTAAAGAGTGACTTTATCTGCTCAATATGATTTAAACACCATAGATTTATGTTATATTTACATTATATAGTGACATAAGGTTTTTCTATGTTCCTCACACTCTATCCAAGAACATGCCAGATAGATAGATAGATAGATAGATAGTTGAGTGAAAAAATTGCTCTCCGAACTTTTTTTTAGTCAAATCTTAAGCTAACATTGTCTAATGTAATAGATCAAAAACATAAAAAAGAATAAAAACATAAAAAAGGATAAAAACATATAAAAGCATAAAAATGACTGAAATAAGAGGCTTACCTGAGTTTAAGATCTCCTACCTCCAGCCACCTTTGTAATATAATTAATAACTAGGTTTTACATTGTTGTTTTGTTTCTTTTGTCTGTGCTTAATTGGTCGCTCATCTATCAGCAGCAGTGTGTGTGAAATTGCAGTATTCTTCTCTTCAGATACACTCACACACAGGAAAAAGACCTGACTTGCAGCAACAGAGAACACAGAGTGTATCTTATTCCATCATTGCTTTTACTCTCACAATGACTTTATTCCTTTGTGCTTTGTAGGCAGTCACACAATTCTAAATCTTGCCATATGGGTGTTTACAAATCTCAGCACATGACAGTCTGTGGGCTAAAGATGGTCTATCTGGGGATCCACGACAAGAAACTGTTTCTGTTGTCGGATCATGGGTAATCTATCGTTATGCCTGTTGTCTCTGTGTGTCTCTACATAATCACAGTAAATCTTAGCCGACATCTGTTTCGCAGCACAGTCTGAGTCATGGATACAGCGAGGTGCTACAGTGTCAGAGCGTATATCACCCAGGAAATGGATTCGTTGTGTGGGTTCTGTTAGATCATACGCTGTAAGATGAAAAGGTTTGAGGCTTCGTCGTGGGCCTCGGTACCAGAAATATTTGTTAAGGCAGCTCTTTGTGTGCTTTTTTATTTGGGCACTTTGGCACATTAGGTTAGCCGGTAAGACATTTAACTTTCATATTGTGTGTGCTTCCAAATGCATCAGAGTTCCATCTTTCCTGAACAGTATGACATTTACTAAAATGAACAAATTGATGTTATTGTTACTCTCAATAATGCCTCTGAATGTTCTCCATCCCCGCAACCCTCTCGAGGACAATGCAGTTCGGAAAATGAACGTACGAACGAGTGAATGAATGCCCTCCATAATTTCCATCTCTTCCAAAACTCTTTGCATTTGTGAGAAGTGGAACACCATTTCCATAACAGATAGTGGATAGAGAAGAGCTTCAACCCTGAAGAAAAAGTGATTTATAAAAGTGATTTAAGACAGGCAGAGGCAAATGGGAATACATTTGTCTTGTGATAGCGTCCTATATGACACAAGAAAAAACTAAGACACTAACAGTATGAAAAGGCAATGAGATCTTCAATAGAAATAACATAGAATTTCAATTCTAATGTACAGAAGGAGACCTGAAATGTGCTTGGCGGTTCTGTCCTTACCCTTCATTTCACCCGTTCTCCATTATGGTCCTACAAAGAACCTTTAGTTCTTCTATTCTGCTTCATTAATGTTTCTTTCAGTTTACATTCTTTTTTCCCCTTTCCCTGTTGCTCTCTCCATCGCTTTATCTCTCTCTGTTTCCCCCCCATTTTCCACCAATGCCAGGGATACTGAGCGAGCCCTGGCTATCAAGCCATAATGAGCATGTTCTCTAAAGCACTGATTCAACAGGACAAAAGAAGGCAGAGAGAGTGAGGGAGAAGGATGGATGACAAGGGGGAGAGAGAGAATAGGAGGGAGAGAGACATGCTGGAGTGTACCCTTGAATGGCTTTGGACTGTAAACCCCTACAGCTTCCTCCTCCTTTGGCTGTATTTTTCCTAATAGCCTCTCGGGCTATTTCTGGGTCCCTTTTTAAATGGAAGGTGGGTGGGAGTGAATGCAGCGGAGGAGGTGGGGGGGAGTGTTTTTGGCCTTGCTGAGGCAGTGAATAAGCACTCTGACTCGCAGCAGGATCAGGGTTGGTGGTGGTGGCGGCAGCAGCGGTGGTGGGGGTATTGGGGGGAGGTTGCATGTGTGTGTAAGGTCTCTCTGTTGCCACTGGAGACAAGCAAAAAGATGCATATGCACGCACACACACAAAACTCACAAACCCCCAGAATGTGGAGCCTCTAAAGCTGATTAGTCAAACTTGTGATTTCCAATTTCAAACCCGCGACACAAATCCTGCACTTAATATTCATGCAGAAGCAGTCAGGGCCCCTCGCCGTCCCTCGCTGCCGTAGGGTTGTGG
>JAPQRQ010000014.1:10566608-10596608 GCA_037367365.1 Apogon talboti | reverse complement strand
GATATGCTTCCACCTGAACTGCCTTAAAACTCCTGGGAATTTGGCTTGAACTAGTGGACTCATTCTGCTGTTTAGACCATTTCTCAAGACTGTGTTGGTATCTTGTCTTGATTACCATCTACCTCTTCAGATTAACATTAAGGTCTATTTATGCTTTATGTTAAAGATGTAGCGTAGAGTGAATGAAAGGACTCATGTGCACAGTACTCAGGTAGACAACAGGATTTATTCGACAGAAAAACTAAACATCAATAACAAAACCACTAGAACCTGAGGCTGGGGGTGCTGGACAGTCTGCAGGATGACTGGAGGCAAGGTTCAGGATCAGGTTTGAAGAGTGTCCACAGGGCTGGGATGGATGTGGCGGAATGAATGCATGTGATGGGATGAAACAATCTGGCGCAGAGGAGCCCCTTATATGGGCTCCTGATGGCAGTGGCTGCAGGTGTGCGGTACACAGCAGGTGTGAGGATTGTGAGGGAGGAGTCAGCAGCAAACCCTGGAGCGAATCCTGAAAATATGCATATGGACGGAGTGGCCTGTCCGTCCTCTGCATTCATTACATGCATTATTCTGTCTGTACTCTGGGAGTTTGCGTATGTGAATCCAAACGGAGGAGAGGGAGCAGTACCAGCGGGAACTGTGGGGGTGTTGAGATTTGAAGAGAACAGTTTCCAGAAATGGCAGAACTTTTCTAAGAGCGACTTTGTTGAGTCAGTCAGAAAGTACCGATATATTTATGATTATGACCCTTCTCACTATCAACATAAGCAATACCGCCTCTGTCATTGTTATTATTGACTTTCTTTTTCCTCCTCTTGTTCTCTCAAAAAACTTTACTCTTCCTTCTTGGTTTTGGTCAGTTTGTTAACTTAGAGCGGTGCCGTCTGGTGAATTGAGTGACAGATGCTTATTCCAATGCAATGGATGCATGGAAGTATAAAGGCAGTGACGTTTACACCATTTGAAAGGGACGTACCTATTTATATATGAAAATATGTATAATTGGGCCTTTACATGTTAGCTTACATTATATTAGCTTCCATTAAAAATTATATTAGCTTCCATTAAAAATCACAAACATTGCAAACTCTCTCGAACATTGAAAGTTAAGTATACATCATATATTATATTCATTAGACAGATACATACATCTTATTGTAACTTTATCTTCAGTGAATATCATAGTTTGCTTAAATGAAAATGTTTTGAATTACAACTGAAAGTCATTTTTAATACGTTTTTGATGTATTAGTATTATAACATAGCTTACATAAGACCTTGAAATACAGGCCATTGCAGATGTTGGTCTCCAGTTCGTTCCAGTTCCAGTTCTTTTAGCTTTAAGATATTTATTGTGGGAAGATAAAACAAACTCATTTAACACATCTCTTTATAATTTTAGTCAGTGGAACAAAATGATTTACAAAATGATTAACCTCAAGGGTAGTTAGCATAATCTTAAGAAATACAATTTGTACAGCTGTGGGTTCCATCTCACATTTTAATTCCAAATGGCAGCCTGACAAGAGTAAAGAAATGACCTCATCTGCTATCCCAGGTCCTTTTGTAAAACCCCAGGCTGGTGTGATTGTGGCTTTATAGGAGCCCGTCACATTTGATTCATTATAAAACCCTGATAACAGTGCAGTATGGCAAGTTTCCCCAGTTACCTCACCGCCCACACTTAGGCATTCACTTATCTGGCAGCTCCTATTGTGAATTCTCTGTTTCATGGCTGCACTGTGTGAAAAAACTTTCCGTGTGTCTGAAGAACTCAGTGCTCTACCTTTATAAAAGAGAAAGTCTAGCTGGAAAAGACCAAAGCAGTGAGACCTTTTTGTGTCTTTCTTTTCATATTCATACGTGATTTGCCATCAGCAGCGTCAGATTATAAGCAAATCATCCATGACCTAGAATTTTATGTAATCTTTTCTTCCTTAACTTTATTAGTGCTTTACCTGCAAACACATCATCGTTGACTGCTTGTCTGACTTTTGCAGTCGAAAAGTTTCCAGTTTTGATTGTTTTTTGCTTCACTTGTGACTGTGTTCACGGTATGTGGATTTTCATGTGGTTTTGGGAGGTAGCACCAGTGTTCAAACAGGAAAATGCAGGTTGGGATTCCAGAGGGAGATTTCAATAAACCGAGATGGCAAAATTGTTTAGTTTTTTTTAAATACAGAGAAAGCAGAAAGTGCGATGCCCTCTATACTTTCTGAATTGATGTAGTGATATAATTCCATGCAGAACGAGATGGGACATGACACAACACCGGCCGCCACTCAACAGTCTTTCCACTTTTCACCCACACACCAGGTGAATGTTTTCTCTTTTTTCCAGCTTCGAACATGAAGAAGTAGAGGTGTGGGACAGTCTCCACTGAGGCAGAACTAGAATCAAGTCCTGGCAATTAGATTAGGAATCTAAGTCTTCCTCATCCAGACTTCTCGGATGACTTACAACCCCACCTCTTTTTCGTACGTTTACAGGTGATGCTGTGGAATTTTCTGCTAAAGGGACAGGTTATCTGCTGGTACATGTCAAATGAACAGCAAGTCCATTGTTATGTTCATGATTCCTTCACAAAAGCAACCTTTCATTCATCCTTCATCTGCTTTTGGAAAATTCTTCATATTTGTTTAACTCTATACCACAAAAGCTGCCTCTGTGCTCAGCGTTATGAAACATCTCACTGTGTTTGACATGTGAAACTTCCGACATTATCAGTGCGGTGGATGCCATCTTTTTTTCATCAAGGCTGGCTTTGTTTAGGGAGATTTTAGAGGAAGCCATTAAATGTTAGACTCTGGAGGTTGTGGTGGTTGTAGATGTCCTCGGGCCGGTCCTCCGAGCACGATGGAGATGATGTTAACAATGACCACCTTGTCTTGCCACTGTGAGAAGAAACTCTCGCAGCCAAAGAAACTGGACGCCCGGAGGTGTGTACCAGAGTGTTTTCACAAACACAAGCCGCAAATAAAAGCAAACCAGTTTGTGAAATGTTGCCGCTTTAAAGAAGTAGCTGGGGCTTGTTGTTGATGTTCGGTCTAGAAATATCTCATAATGAGGCAGAAAAGAAAAACATACTGATGCAAACCTGTGAAAGGAGCTACAAAACCCTCAGCAATAATATTTTGCTGGTGCTCGTTCTTAACCCTTAAAGATCCACAACTGTTTTTGTTACATCTTGCAAATGACTGTTTTTGTTTTTCCCAAGTGATTTATCAGTGTTTATTATTATATTATCTTTGGCATTTTTGCATTTTTATGTGAAATTTAGATATTTTCCTGTATTTAATTTACCGATCATGTAGATGTTCATTAAAGCTCAGAGGAACGTCAAAGGTTATTAAATCAAAATAGAGAAAACTGAAGAAAATGTGATGTTTTCAGCAAAATATATGACTAACCAAACTCAAAACAAATGTCTCCAACCACTGTGATTTGTCAAACTAGAAGGTGACGGTGTTTCCACGTTCACTACGAAGCCTCTTAATGTCCAATATCCATATGTCCATATCTGATGATTATGAAAAGATGACAAACTGCATTTTACATGAATTGATAGGATTATTGGAGCAACAGGTAATAAACATTTAGATTAGTAGATGCTTTGGGTGTTTGGGTCTTTATGGGTTAAAGTCTTAATTTCCTCTAGAGGACCGGCAACCAATATTGGACATTATTTAGGGTAACATTGGTCCCATGTTTTGCAACATGTTTGACACAGGAAGTAGAAAATGTTCCCTTTTAATTGAAGTTTTTGCCTTACACTGTTTTGCTCTGTTGCCCTAGGGTTCCATGAAAAGGGTGGATGTTAAAAGGTCTAAATACAATGTTTTATTGTTCTATTTAATGAAATGAATCCAGTTTAGTTACTTCATGCGCAGGATTCAGCATTTTCTTTTTCACTCACTCTGATTATGACTTTCCTGCAGTATATTTCTCCACTGACAGTTTGGATGTTTATGCTTTCATTACCCAGAGTAATTGGCATATTGACTTCTCACTTCATGGAAGATGGTGCTGCTTCTTCTACTTTGATTGCACTTTTTTATTTGATACTCTTGCTGAGTGTTTTTAAGCTGGATCTCCATTGTTACCATCCCAAGGACATGCCCTTCATTAATATTGATGTTTAACCACTTGCATTACCACAGTCTGTTCCACTTCAGGTGTTTGGAAATATTCTTAGGCATCTAAATCCAGACTCTGGTTGCTGCACATAGCGAGATGTTCTCTCTCAGAAATCAATTTTTTCTGCATCTGAAAGTGTCTATTTCAGCTCACGCTTCCACTAGCCTCACACTCCTTCTCGCTTGTTTTGATCTTAGGTGACAAGTGAGGGCTTTTGCAGACAGGAGAAGAAGCAGGCGGCATGGCGCGCCGAGAAGGTGGCTTTGATAGTTGAAATTAATGAGGCTGGATATGTTTGGCTCTGCTCATTATGCCTACACATAGACCCCAAACCCTGAGGGGCCCAGAGCGCCGCTTCTCGTCTTTGTGCCATGATCTTTCTGTCTCCTGATTTAGAGCCTCCTCCCTCTCTCCGTCTCTCTCCTTTTTACTCTACTTTCTCTGCTTCTCCACCCACACCTCACCCGCATCTCTCTCAAACTCTTTTTCCTTTTTTTTTTTTATTCCTGCGGTGTGTGTGGAAGCGAGAGATAATCTAATCAGCCGTGCGTGGTGAGAACAATGAGTGTGTCGTGTCGAGGTGACAAGAAGCAGACACCTCTTCAAAACCACCTTAACATTCCACTTCATCCCTAGCTGCATATGGTCGGTGGAAAGCAGAGGGGTAGAGCAGCCACAAATGTTTCCTCTCCCAGTCAAAGAAAGAAGCTCTGCATTTTTCTGCACCTCTTCTACCGTCTGTGTCTTTCTTTACAACCATTAACCTTCATAATTGAAAACAAGACCATTTTTTTTTAGGCAGAACTTGAGCTCTCAAAAAAGAAGGTCTGTAGAGACTTAACAAAAGCCCCCTAGTCCGCAGTGTGTGTCTGTGTGTGTTAAGGGGTTGATGGGCTCGAGGTTGGTCCTGAGATAAGGGGAACATCTGTTAGTCTGTCTTTATCTCTGGCAGAGCTCCTGGCACACCGTAGTAAGAAGCCCCATCTAATCAGAGCAGACACAGAGTTGGAGGGGGGGGGTGGGGGGGCGGCAGGCAGGCTGGCTGCCAGCTTTGCCTGTCCTGGATCAGCCACACACACAAATAGATTCATTCACAAAGGGATGCCGATTTTATTTAGTTGCCATCTTTACACTTTGTCCCACTTTGGCACCAACGTGTTATAGCTTGGTTTTGGTTGGTTTGTTTTAGTCGTGCAAGGAAAATGTGCAGAGCTTCCACCAGCACTGTGACTCACACTGACACTGCTTTATATTCACTACCATGTACCCAAGCTAGTAATGGTACAGTTTAAATGCTTTGCTTAAGGGCATTTTTCAGGTAGTTGTTGAGGACAGCCTTTTTAGGATTGTTTCTGCTCTTGTGTTTTTTTTATAACTCAAATTTTCATGGCCAGTCTCTAACCGGCCTGTCTCTGTGCCCTCTGGGCTAAACATCCCCATGTTGTATCACTTAGCTTTTTCCTTCAAGTAACAAAACCTTGTTTTCTTGCAAGTCTGTCATTGCCACTGCCATTTTATGTCCTCTGTTTTCTATGTTTTTCTACAAACTTGGAGCAATCCTGACAATGTCAACTGCAGCCAACCTTCAGAAATCAAACCCAATACCTGTCGCGTTCTTGATATGACTTGTCTGATATTGACTGCGAGGTGGTCCTACTGTGTATCAAGATCGATTTAGGTCTTCTTCCATGTTTTTCCCATCCAGAGCATTTGTTTTGCTCTGGTTATGTGTATGTGTGTGTCAGGGTAACCAGCAGTGACACCAGCCTGCAGTGCTGTATGGATCTGGTCCTTAGGAGGTCTAATGAATTTAGGTGGGCCTTGTCACTGTGTGTCTCCACGCATCGCCCTGCCGATCATGAGAGACGACAGGTTTATGCAGCTGTGGCGACTCCCTGGGGAAAGGGATGCAGCAGGAGCAGGCACCCGCAGACACCCTCGCACACATGAACCATTCTCCACTTTCCACCAGTTGAACAGTCAGATTCATTCATGTGTACACAGCAGGTCAAAGGGGAATTAATCACAGCTTTCATCACTGCTTAGCTTGTTGCGCCAGAGTTGCTCCAAAAGATTTTGTGTTTTTTTTAAAGAAAGATCAAAATACCTCCTAGTGTTGCCGGTCTGGCCTGACCCTCCATTTTGCTACACGTCTGTGTTGTGATGTGTGTACAGTCGAAGTGGCTTTCCCACTGTGGAAAGTTCAATCTCTACTTCACATGACCACGTGGCTAAATGTCCATCTCTCTCCTCAGCAGTGACTCTTTTTTACATTTTCAAAATTTGATATATGCCTAAAAATTATACATAACATGGTGACCATATAGCTGCAATATCCTTAGGAAAATGAGGTCTGATCAGAAGTGATCATTCAAGACACATCTGGTGATGCGTTGTAACATCAGATGTGAAAATGCATTTACATCTCACTTATATCTCAGAATGGATGTTATCATGAATTCAGAACAGGGCCATAGAGTTGAATTTCTTGTCTTTTTAAAGTTGTGCTCATACACAAGTGTCTGTTGTCATGTAAGTGAAGTCTGATGTTTGACAGTCGCCTCAGCAAGAAGATACAATCTGATGAAAATCATGGAAGAGATTCTGCCAATTACGAATAATACAGTTTCTGTTTGTTTTCAGTATTGTTGTTTTTGACTGGGCCTCATTGAAGACAATCACCCATAGTAACACACGCACTCGTACAGTTGTTTTGTATTCTAAAACACTCAGGCATTCATTTTCATTTTAATAACTGTGAGGAAAAATATTGGCACCAGGAGATACAATCTTTCATTTGCTATAACTGTGAGTCAAAGATTATTATTTTCCCTATCATCTCTGTAATGAAAATTTATTCTAACTAGAGGGACTTGTATTTATGGGAATTAATTCACATGTGAATGGGTGGTGGGGATAGAAACACAAGCCGACATTTAAATTACGCATCCTGTAGAGCTGAATGTATCAAACATGGAACTTTTTTTATTGGGAGACATGAACTGTATTTGGTTGCATTCATTTTTGTGGTTTCTTTTTTCTTTTTTTTTTTATATTGCTTTGTTTTTATCATCAAGCAGACCGCCTCTAGACTGAATCACCATTTTGGGCTAAATTGAGGCTGGAAAATGACTCCCTTTCATTTCACACGTAATCTGAGAAAACGACAAAACCAGTTTAACCAGCAGAATGGCTCCCACCTGTAGCATTCTTCTCTCCTGACGTTCCCAAATATGGACTGCACAAGTCAAAAGTCACAAACCAAACCTAGTATAATGACTTAATTAATGCAATTTTCCTTTTTAATCCTTACCCTGTCAACCCTCACAGAGGGAGACCTTTGACTTGTCAACCCCGTACCCCCCTCAAAAGCTCTGCCGCCTTTGTTATGCTGAGTCTTAACATATGTCACTTTCACTACCTCTCGGTTTCTCTGGCCTGTTTAGACAAACGCAAATTTAAAGGCCTGTTGTCGGGAGAAATTATGGCATCACATCTCATGTTGGAGAAAAGCCAGAAGGCTGCTTGTTTACACATGTCATTTAAAGTTGGACTTTAACAGACAGCCCTTCTAACTCTCTGGGATTTAAGAGATTGAGGTGAACTGAAACTCTTCTTGTGACTCGAGGGCGAGAAAAGATAAGAGTCCAGAAAAATGTTATGGAAGCCTTGTCAAAACTGGTGCTTAAGAGAACTAACTTGAGGTTGCCTTCACTTCTGGTTTTTATCCATGGGGGTGTGTACATGTGTGTGGATACTACTAATGTGGACTTAAAGTACTGTTGATTTATGCTTCATCTTACATAAAAATGTTTTGAAGATGTGCACAAGTGTTGACTTTGCCTAAACATGAGCAGAACAAGATCAGATTTGTCGTCCCAAAGGAGGAACTAAAATTTCCTTTTTGGTTGAAGATGAACTTTTTTCCACTTTTAAATCATATGACTTAACAGCCTTGAACAAATTACATTTCTAATAAAACCAAACCACAGTGTCTTGCTTTCTTTAATTCACTCTTGTTTCTTTGGGTGTAGTCTTTCATCAAACTTAACCTTTCCATGCAGGTGTTGTCAACAGTGCTGCACTTGCATATGTTTACGACTAGTTGCATTCTTCATGGACTAACTTTGAAGAAGCCCTTTAGCTCCCGACACATCTGGCTTCAGACTACAGCCTCTCCCGTGGATTTACCATAAAGGTCTTTTGGAAACACAGTAATGCAGCAACAAGGGCCAGACCCTGGTACTTTGAAGCCTTCCAAGCTCATACCTCTGGAGGTATGCAGGCAGGGAGCAGATAAGGCTAAGCCTCTACCGCTCCTTTTTTTTGGTCTTCCTTCACCCCTGCTTTCCCCTACCTGTTCGAACCGAGGCAGGGAGGTGATGGAGATATCCACAGTTCAAACGCCCTTTTGTTCACCTTTTAATAGGTCTGCACATGCAGTAACAGCACTAAGATCTATTCGTCATTGTAATGCAGAAGGAATCTTGTAACTAACAGGAAAATGAATAGTTGAGTCTGCTGAACCTGCTCAGATTTTTTTGGTATGGAAACCCATTTCCACCACTGTAATAAATAGGTTGATAAAGTTCTCGTTTTTTACAAGCCACCCCTATAATTTGTGACTTTTAGTTTATCAACGTATAGTTTATTTCAGCGACAGTGGAACTTAATGTGACTTGTGACTTCTCATTATCAAATTATTTTGAGTCAGAATCTGCTAGATGACAGGATTCATTCATTCATCGATCTTCTGAACCGCTTTATCCTTGAGAGGGTGGCGGGGGTGTGGGGGTACACCCTCCAGTGTACCCCCTCCTTCGCCAGCTATGTTTCAGGCAAAGGGGGGTTGTGGGGGGTACACCCTGGAGGTGTCTCCAGTTCATCGCAGGGCTGATACATAGAGACAAACAACCAATTACTCTTACATTCAAGATGGTAAGATTACTATATTATATTATTAAGATACTATGTGAAAATGTTGATGTACTGTTCCTATTTTGAGAAAGTTCATTATTTTGGGATACTGAGCTGTCACTGTGATTTACAATGGCAGAAGATTTAGTAATTTTAGTAATTAGTAGGAATGTTGTTCCAATGATGTTTTTACTGTTTGTACTGTACACCTACTAGCTGTTGTTTCTATGGGAACACAGTGCTTGTTGGAAGGGCCAAGGTATTTTTGTCTTCTCAGTAAAGTACTTGGCCTCTGGTACCGATCACCAGTGACACAGGTGGTAGATTGTAGCCATCAGCTGCTTGTGCTCTCTGAAGATTTGTTGTTGCTTGTTGAGTTCTAACCTTCCATCTGTTTGTTTTCTTGGTAGGACTGAAATAACTCACAGAGCGTTGGCTCTTTAATCTTTCTTTTTTTATGTCAGAAATACGTCTCTCACTTGTCACTTTGCTTTTTATTACACCGTGGCTTCATCTTCCGCACGCTGACATCAAAATGTCACTGTAACTTTCCAGTGTTTACAGACTATGCCAGTATGATGCCACACATGGGGAAAATGTAAGTTGTATTCGCTCCATTCTGTTGAGCACAGGGTGGAGTCTCGCACCCCCAATATGTCAGCTCCTGGCAGGGTGCTAAACACAGTAGAAGAAAGGTAGCCACTCATCACAGTCTAATTCCCCAATGAGCCACCCTCCTACCTACAAGCAGCCCATGTCGCTCCTGGCTTGGAGTGAAGTAGAGGGAGGGATGGCCTTTGCGCAGCCGGAGCTCCTTCCCACCTATGAGACTGAAGAAATCAGGTCGTCATTGGAAGAGTGGCATTATCTTTCACCTTGCAGCAAAAACACTTGCTAAGAGACAATGTGTTTATGCGAACTTCAACGCTGAGTCACTGTGTTTACCACAACAAAATAAGGCAGGAGGGAAAGCTGAAATCTGAATCACTTAACTTCAGGCATCAAGCAGATATGTCATGGTGTCACTTAGTCTTGTAAACACGACTAATAATTGTCAGTTTGTTCACAGACGGAAATGTCTACTAGATATAATATTGTTTTTTTCCATCTGATAATTGTACTGCTGCATATTATGACTATCACCACAGGGTTTTTTTGGATATAGGAGGGGTGTATGTTTAATATCAAACACAGTGGTGGAAGAAGTATTCATATATCTTAAATATATAAGTAAAAATAACACACTGTGAAAATACTACATACATCATAAGGGACCGTTCTGGTGTTACGTACTGAAAACTCTAAAGTATGGAAAGTCAAAACATGTGATTGGTCCTTTTTTGTATTTTACTATTATACATATGTGATGTGTTTGGATTAGTAATAGTGCTGCATTAATGTGTTTGTTGCATTTTACCAGTGGCGGGCTGTGCTTTTGATACCTGGGCCTTCAGTGGGGACCTACTCGACCTATGACACCTCTTAATACCACCACTATGACTATGATTATAGAAACCATCAATACTATACAAAAAAACAAAAATAACAAGGCATCACATGGCATTACAGAGCGAGAGAGAGAGAGAGACATTTGATGTATTGAGTGCGAATACCATTATTACTAAAGCAAGAAACCAGTTAAGACAACTCCAAACCTCTACACTAAAACCGTAGCCGTGCCATGTACATCATCTGGAGCAGTTCAGAACTAATATTTATCTAATAACATTACAAAAACATATAAAATTTAAATAAAAACATCATAGCCTACTCACCAGAGATGCTCACTATTTATATACAAAATCCAACCTCCTTTCTTTACGCAGGAAAACTTCTATGACTCTGTCATAGAGGTGATATGTGTGTTTCAGTTCCATCAATAAGTCCTTTTTAATGTTCATGGGGGCCAAGGCTGAGAGTCTCTTCTGTCCAGTCGTATTCCTGACATAAATGTCTATTCTCTTAAGGGCAGAGAATGTCTGTTTGATAAGCTAGCTAGCGTCAGGGGTTGGCCGACCTCACTTCACCATGTCCAGCTTTTCTGGAAATGTCTGCCTGATTAGTAAAAGGAACAGTCCTGATGCTATACAGTTTAAATTATATGAGCCTTCACTACTCATTCTGTAGCCCTAGTTTAACCCTGGCAACACATAGAGACTGAAATCTGATTGGACAAAATATCTTACATCCACATACACATACACGTACTGGAAGCAGTGCAGCCAAGAGAAACGCTAAGAAATGAAGAGAATCGTCTATTGGGAATACATCAATACAATTTCATGGAACAAATATTAGAATTTAGGTAGTAAATGCAGGTCAGTGTGTCTGATTATGTTTACACCAGCAGAGAAGGCCTTGCTGGCCCTGATGGCCCACCACTGCATTTTACAGCATTAAATGGTTAAAATAGTTTACTATGAAGTCTACAGTGTAGGTAGTTTAAGCTGCAGCAGTGTGTCATATTCCATAGCATTTTACAACCAATCCAAGACAGTTTATTCATCTCAAGAAGAAGGAGAATTTTCTCAACCAATGAAAGAAGAGTTTGGTTTGAAAAAACATATTACAGGAATATGACAGAAAGAGGAATAAAAGCCAAAAAAATGTAAATTGAAATGGAAATGCTCAATTAAAGTATCTCAGTGGTCATATATGATGCTAAACACAAAAATGATTTCTAAGGAAACGTGTTATTTGTCTAGGTCAAAGCACTGTGAGCCATGGATTTCACTATTTCTCTGTTAACATAATCATAAAAATGTGCACAATCCCACATGCTTAAATGTACAACAGTGATAGACAGGGCATTATGTTTTGGATTGAGTTACAATGTAAACATGTATATTTTCTCACGTATCCACTGACCTGCCTGAACCACATCATTCAGCATCAACACATATAATACGGTGAAGGAGACATATTTTACACTGATATTATACAGTTACAGAATTTGCACTAACACAGGCTGCACTCCAGTGCACTGCAAACATGCATCCATACAATTTTTTATCCATACATTCTCCACTTGTTCACACAGATATGCATGCAACAAAGTGCTTACTGCATCCACACATGCACACACCTGACACATCAAGTAGTGGGTGCATGCTCTCTCACAGTCCAGAGTGGCTTCATAGCCTGTGATTTAATGGTCATTTTGTTGGCTGCAATAGCATCCTTTCCCATCCCCTGGTGCCCAGTGGTGAAATAACAGGCTCTGGGCTCATCCACAAAACCCACAGGACCACACTTGAATCATTGCTACAATTTGAGCTATCAAATCATAATGGGAGGATGAGATTGCCTTTCTTTCCCTGGCGCTTATGTGTGTGTATGTGTGGGTGAATGTGTACATGGCAGGTAGCTAAGCAGGTTTATATTCTCTCGGCCCGTAGGCTTGAGTTAATGTGTTTAGATAGCTCACATTTGTTCTGCTTTTTTCCTCAGTGAGAAGATAGTAATTTTTCTGTGTTGTTTTTCTGTTTTTCTCAACACCTCCTATCTTAATTAGCCAAAACTAAAAATGGATTGTGAGTTGTTGTTTTAGCATCAGCCTCTGACTTTTTTTTCCTGTAAAAAGGTAGGGTTACATACCAAATCAGCTAAACAAAATCCAAGCATTATGGTTTGGTGTTGTTGTATTTATTGTCTTTTCATATCTTTTGCTTGAATAGGTTATTTTGCAGCAGCCGATTGCCTCTGTTTGGTCTAAATTATGTGGAATTCAGTGTTTTCATAAAAGACATATATCAAGTATGACATAATGGGTCATCTAACACTGTAATGACAGCACTAAATGCATTTCTCATGACATCACCTTTTCAGGCCATCCTGAATGTCCTTTGTGAACATCCTCTGAGTGTCTTATTTCTACACAATGCCAGTCCACCTTTTTGTTGTGTATGTGTGTGTGCAATCCTACTACAAGTTATAAGATATGAATGGCACAGAAGAAGACGGGGAAAACAGAAAAGGCCAGGAAGCAAAGCATATTTGGCCTCTGCACAGAGACACTGTTATTACATAGATGCCTGTGCCACCACAAGAGCAGTGAGGTCAGTTTTTCCTCTGTGAATGGAATGTAATTTACCGTCAGCTTTGTAAAAGGCAAGCCATGACCACGGCCGAGAGGGAGAGAAAGCCAGAGAGCGCTCTCTCTTCTGCTCAGGCTAATGATCGCCTTTGACAGAGGTATGGCCGCCGTGCTTTTCGCCACAATCCTTATTCCACTCGCATTGATCTCTCGCCTATTTTCACACAGTAATGGATGGCATTGTCCCTCCCTCGCCACTGTTAGTACAAATAATTACCAATCAATATGCACTCAAGGCCCCAACATCAGAATATAATTTTAACACATGATTTATTTCTACCAATGCACGAAGTCCCTCCCATGTGCAGGAGTCAATGGCAGGCTGCGTTGCGACCGACTCCCTCACCGCTCTACGCGATCAATCGAAGCAATCAGCTAAAGACTCTCAATTGGAACTGCTGAATGAAAGACGCAGCGCTCTGTGTGGAGCTTTACTGGCACCTGTGTAGGTGTCCCTTCAGCCCGGGTGACATCCCTGACAATAAATACACATAATAATGGATCTTTGTTTGTTCACCTGTGAGGAATGACAGCGTGTGCTCGTGCAGTTTTTGCATTTAGTCACTGTGAATACACAACATTATTGATAAGAAGAGAAGATTTATGCAATGCCAAGTCAAACTCCATTTGAACGAAAGGATTGTGCTCCTTAATATCAGCTGTTCAAACCTTAGAACAGCTGCAGTATGGTCTAAAATTGCTGTCTTAAACTGTCAGGCTGAGACTCTAAAGACGGCTTCAGTTGGAGTCCATATTAGAATCATCTGTTTGCCTGAGCTCTGCGCTCACAGACGAGCACACTAATCTCTTCACTTTCTGGCCCTGTCAGGACCAGTGAAATGTCACGTAGTGTTTCTTCGTTCAGAGGATGCGTATGTGTGTGCTCGTGCTAAGGCTTGCCATTTGACATTTTGGCAGACAGAAAAGCCGGATCACTTTGAATCAGGCCCCGAGCAGTCCACCTGCCCGAGTCTTTTGGAATTTGAGCTCATCCATCGTGCACTGCTGCCATCGCTGTCACACAGAAGTGTGAAAGGCCGCTGAAACCGCCCCTCCAGTCTAGACAGTCTGTAAGGAGGTCAGACATATTAGGCACAAGAACAAAAAGAAAACAATGTTTATTAGATTTGGCCACAATTTCATCTCACCCAAAAGCAGATCAGGAGGGTGTGGTGTGGTCCTGTCAATGTGAATCTGTTTGCCTTAAGAACTGGCTGTCTTTATAAAAGAATCCTCTCAGAAATTAGATTTTTTTTTCCTCTCTGAAATGGTTCCAAAACTAATTTGGGGGAATTTTCAATACTAGAATTTTTTTTTTTTTTTGGTTTCACTGATTTTCAAGGCAGGATGACATTTTGGTATAGCAAGGTAAATATTTTTCCTAGATTACTTTGAATCACAATTAAGTAAATAAACTTGGTTAATTAAATTGCAATAATAAGCATTATGTACATGAAACTATATACCTGGGATCCTTAAAAACATCTGAAATGTAGATTTATGATATTCCACATCCAAAGGTTCTTAAAATGTCTGCCAATGTTGGAGGAGAAGCATTAAATGGAGCATCTCTGTTTTTGTTTTACTTTTTATGCTTAAGTTTTTTTTACATCCCATTGTATATCCCATGACAATGATGAGGTGATGTGACTGTTGTGAATATGTCCAGTTTGGCAGAACCCTCAGGCCCTGCTGCTGGTGTTTATATAGTATTCAGCAGGGACTGTGGTTCAAGTCGACAACACTCATACACTTGAAGTGACGGCTTCCACACAGTCTTGTTTCCTCTAGTCAAGTTTGTCACTTTCTTTTGTTTTAATAATCCCACGATAACAGTCGTAAAATTTCTGCTTAGTTTTGTCCATATAAAGTTATTGGTTGTATGACTGATCTAATAGCTCATTAAGTTAGCATTTCTCTAGTGCTTGTTGAAAAATGCTGAATTTGACTTATTAAGTTATTCATTGATCTTGATAATAGAGTGGAGACTGATGCTTCCATAAACTGTGACTAAACTAAGATACTGTGGATGCCAAGCAACATATAAAACCCTGGTCTTTTGTGTTTTGTGGGTTTTACAATGATCATGAGCCCAGAAATGTTCTGGAAGTCATTGTAGATGTCAAACAAGGTAGGAGAAAACAAAAAATATCCACTGTCCTGACTAATATTCACAACATTTGTCCTACCAAACCCTTTTTGTCGTTCGTCTTTTGCTTGCACATCCCTTACATAAACAGGCAGTTACTGTAAATTCCACATATGATTTTTCTAAAAAGTGCTGCCGGCAAGTGTTCTGAGTGCTGGGTGACTTAAATCTCTCCAGGGTGTGATCTAGCAGACAATCACAGAGAAGTGATGACATTGAAACACCTAGATGAACTCAATCTCAACTGCCTACATGCCCCAAAGGCAGAACCACACAGACACATACGTGCACACAAACACTGGACAAAGGCTGACATTAGAGAATCTTTCTGTACTAAAGACAGACTGGAGCTCTGTCTGTCGGCGCCTCCATCAAAGATACAAAGAATGTGTAATTGTGACTGTGGGTGTGTATGAACAGACAGAAATTAGGGCAGCTGGTTGGGGTCAAGTCAGGTCCTAGATTCTCTTCCTGTGTCACACACCCTCAAACCCCACACCCACACGGATGAAAAATCATACTTACACATTTCTTCTTCTAAGACGCTCTGTGATGCTGCTCATTTCAACTGGATTACAGTCTTTGATTCTCAGTAGATGAAACAAAAACAAATATGGCACCAGCAGCACCCGACAGTTGGAGGTCAGATGCTCTCAGAAGTAATTTTGTGGAACAGCTTTTAGAAGAAACATGTTTGTGCGCATACATTTTTTTGTCAATGTGTGGATAGAGGCGGCAGCAGAGGGAGATGAGTGGTTTCGGCATTCTCTTTGATGGTTCTGTCCCCCTGCTGAGACACCAAGTCATCTCCTCTCTTTTTCTTACATTTCTCTTCTCTCAAACACACACATACACACAATCTCCCCATGCTGGTTAGACAGTGTGGCTATCAGAAACACAGGGGCCATTTTCATCTTTTGTAGGGGATGTAATGGCAGAGAGAAGGTCAGTGTTCTCATCGTCTCCTGCGGCAATTCTAGTCTGTCATTCGCTGGCACCAGTACACACATACACACATAGACACACATACACAGAGGGAATAGATCACAGTCTTGGCAAGGCAAGAAAGACACGAGAAAGCCCCAGTGTACCGTCAGCAAGGGTGGGAGTACATGAAAAACCTACAGGCTGAGACTCTTAAGGCACTTTAATGTTTAATGTGAAGAGTGATTGGCAAACACATGGCTTGTAACAGGATTTATGGTACCATGGGCCAAAGTCACGGGGGGGGGGAAGCGAACCCAAAACCCCCCTCTCACCAAAATGTAACTGTTGACTTATGTAATTTCAGAAATATTAGTAGTGAATGTCAAGTTTAGCCTCATAGAAGTCTCCCAGTAGGAACTGTAAATATGTACAGTAAGTATCAAAAGACTGCTGCCAACTGGGGTTTTCTTGCATGATTTCATGACTTGTAAGACCCCTAGCAACATTTCAAACCTATTTCTGCTCAAGTGCAACAAGTGTTTCTCAGTTACTGTTTCTTTAATTTTTGTCATTGATAGATTACACACAAGGGGAGCAGCAACTCACTGAGTTGACCAACGAGCTGCCAAGTAGATACTGTACATGGACAAGTTGATTGTGGATGTACCTAACAATCAATCAGGGATCCCCTTGTTGTTTACTCAGGAATCCCATCACTTTTAATTCTAATAAAAATGTTCACATAGTTTCACTAATGCGATCTTTATATTGCCCATTAGTTCAGGGATCATCCACTGTCAGCCAGTGTTTGAGGCTGTTTGACTAGAAGTCGACGAGAGAAGGTGGCAATGAAATGTAGTGTTCCTTAGCAGCCAGAGTGTTTGTCAGCACTACTTTTAGTGTCCCTCTTGCAAAACCTTCACCTGATTGTCCCCTCTGATGTTGATATTGGATTTTCACCCCTATAAGGTGCAATAAATGCAGTTCCTCTTTTCTTTCAAGGTGACACTAAACCATAATTATCACAAATCGTCCTCACCTTGCCACCTCTTCATTAGTGAGTAACCTCTCACAGAGTTGCCCCTAATTAAAAGTGGACTCTGTCAGCTTTCCTGGCAGTCCAATCCCGCTCCTTTTGTCTCAAGCTGGTGTCTGACCAGGATTGAGCTAATGAACACCACAGTGCGGAAGGGGGCAGTCCACTTATCTGCTTCTTTTTATTCACTCCATTTGAATACGTCATGATGCACCTTCTCTGCGGTGACTTTGTACCTTGACGAAGGGGGCAGATTTAAATAACTCAAAGTGCCGTCGTTCAGACCTAATCCCCAGCACCGCTCTAATCAAACCTCCTGTTCGCTTCTTTGCTTCTTAACATATTCTATGTGATGGAGTGAAGCAAGGCCAGATAGAGGCATTTAAATGTAAGCGCTGACAGGCTAATCTCTTCAAATCCACCCTCCGTTGCTTTTATTACTCTGGTGAGGTGTGTGTTGTTTTCTTTTCTTTCAGGTCTTTCCCTCTGATATTACAAGTCAGAAAGTGATTTCTCACATTGTGAAAGACTACAATTTGCTCCAGTTTTCAGCACTAAATTGCTTAACCCTCTATGAAACACCTCAGGCTGTAAAGTATGTGGATCTAGTTTGTTATGTATCAAATAGAGGACAAGCTCTGACAGGCCAAAGTCGATAAAGACATGATATGTGCATTGGTCTACAGAGCTATGTAATAATCCTTCTTCACTTTTTCGCCAGTTGTGGCATTTACCTCATTATTTATCTATCTGGTGGAAACATTACTGAGATCCAAGGAAGATAAGTGAGATCATTTCCACTGGTATGGATATGATATTTTCGCTCGCTCCCACCCTCTTTATTCTTTGGATCTTGAGCCCTGAAGCAAAACAGTACAATGAAGCTTTCTAAAATGATTTGAGTGCCCAAAGCTCCCGTGACATTCAGTGAGGATAAAAATCTTCAGGGAGGAATCAGCAACATCCCCACAAGTCTTTGCGTTTCACCACAGGGAGGGAAAGCAATAGAAGTGGAGTGATAAGATGAGCTGATTTGTAGACCATTTTGGCACTAATGATACCTTCAGTGTTTGTATTGCATCTTCTAACTACTGTCTTCAGATTTTATTGTATTCTGGGTTTTGTTACAAAACCATAACCATATAATGTAATGAGGCTATTTCAGACATTTATGACTTCCCACATGCATCTAAACTATAGTTCACCTAGGTTTAGACAAGAGGCAGCAACCACAGCTTGAAACTAAAGCCAACTGATGCATGTTCCTCTTGTGAATTATTGTTCTGTCAATAAGATATTAGGACTAATATGGATGTTATCAAACGTGGTATGTATTAACATTTAGCAGGTTATTGAGTTATTGAGTTATTGTTAGAATTAGCCTAGCAAGTTTCACCTGTCACTTCACCTTCAACCACCTTCAATATGTCTGTCAAATATAGTCACTTCTGGATCCAAAAGGCCAGAATGGTGATAGCCAAAATGCTAAATTATTTACCAAAAAAGTCATTGTTGATAAAGTTTTAATTTTACAGTCCATAGACATACTGAGAGGCAAGTCACACACATCCGTTGCCACATTGTTATGGAATCTAGCATGATGGCTCAAGCAGGTTTCCTCTTCATACACTGCAGGCAGCAGATTGTTTTCCTTGGAGGTCTTCCCCACCTATGTCTGCTCTGACTCTTGGAGCTGGTTCTGCTGCTCCAAGGGGCTTTTATAGCAAAGACATCTTTCTTATATGGCTTTTTCCACATTCATTGAACATGTCTATTGTGAGATGACTAAATCCACCAGTGTTTCTTCTTCTCCCTGCCCAGACTTTAAAGCTCTGCACTTGTCGTCTTGTTCATCCATCCATTTTTCAGGGTGTCTGACAGGGTTTACGATGCAGATGCTCCAGCAGTTGGAAGGCAGGAACATCTGTGGTGCATTTCTGTTCTGACCCTGGTGTCCTGAACTCCAGTGTGCATCAGGAACTGATTTAAAGGAAGGTGAGAAGGTGAAAGTAGCAGGTTTTATAGGGTAGTGCCAACTTTATTAAACTTGCGTTTCTGTAGTAGGACTTACTTTTGAACAGGCATTATTTATAGGATTCAGTGTGAGATCACTATTTTACCATTTAAATAATAAACACGATATCCTTCCTCTCTCTGTCATTGAGCCATATGATAAGCTACTAAAGGTCAAAGGGAAGATGCGGGTCTTCAGTGCTATGCTAACTGAGACTTCTACCAGTGTTTGCTGTGTCTTTATGTGTGAATAAAACATAAAACACTGTTTTCCCTCTGATATTTCATCAATTAGGATTTATTTACCAAGTGGTGGTAATGGTTCAGATAGCAATACTTTGTACCCTCACAGAGACAGTGGCTGAGAACAGTCAAACCTGTTGAAAATGGTGTTCAAGGATCTTTAGTGGAAATTGCTTGTGTCCTGTGACTTTTGTGTCATTTCTCCTATTGTCTGTAGGGCCAAGAGTCCATTGTCCTACAGATACACCTTTCCAGCAAATGCACAAACATTCATACATCCCTTTTGTGGAATCACTGGTAATGGATCTATCCTGTCATTGTGGTACAAAGACATGTTTATTTAACATGCGATAGGAAAATGCATGTTTCCAAATGTCCGGTGAAAGTTTTTAAAGTGCTGCAGATGCATTTTTCACTTTCCTGCTTTACTGCTGGGCACAGCACATTTACTGTGTTCGATGGCCCAAAATGTACATTCTTAAAGTCCTTAGAAAACTATTTTATTTGAAAAATGTTTAATCTTCATTTCGTATTGAATAATTACATGAAAGCATTGAACATTCTACTCTATTCTAATTACACAATTTAAATGTTAATTCCTTTAACAAAAGCATCAATTGTTTTTTATTCCTATTCTCTTCAAAATATATTAAAATTAATCTCTGAAAACATGAACAACTCTAGCAGCATCCAGAGTGCATTACCATCCCTGACCTGATGCAACTATATTTTGCATATTTGCTTCAGCTTATGCAAGATGCTTGCTTAAAAATGTGGGTTCAGACATAGGTTAACACTCTTGTCAGTAATACATCATTGAATTATCAGCAAGAGTTAATGGCCTTCTACCAGTTTTCTACAGAGCCAGACAACCTAGTACACAGTCTATGAGGCAGCATGAGGCCATCCTCTTAGTGGTCTCCTTTTGTGTGGAACCTTCCTCCACACTATATCCTCCAGCACTTGAGAGAACCCACCCTTCCACTCCCTCCCTTTCACCCTTAGCACAAAAAGAGGAGACCGAGTTGGCCTGGGTAATTGGGATAATAATTATTTCTGCATTGAGTGCCAGCTGGGTGCCTGAGAAGGTCAGGGAACAGCATGAGGACAGGCTTATCTCCATGTTGTGCTGGCTTCCATATGGCAGCAGACAATAGGAAAGGGCCTTGGCCCCGGACGCAGCAGCATGGCACAGGACAGCTCCCACAGACAAAACACAACAACACACTGAGGCAGCACAAACCACAGTGGGTCTCAGAAGTGCCACACAGGCTGGCTGGCTCGATGACTGGCTTTGCAGCGGTGGACTGACAATAAAGGACAGTGGAGAGATGCAGAATGACTGCGACGGAAAAAAAAGAGACATGTTTTATAAAGTTAAATAATGTACTGTCTTAAATTTTTGTGTCATTCAGGACAAAAGTAGATGATTTTTGACTTGAATGGAAACAATGAGGAAGGCTTTTGTAATTTATGAAGAGGACTTTGACCTCCCCATTGTAACTCTACCTTTATGCGTTAGCCTGGTAAAGGCTGGGGGCCTGATGAAAAGATGTGAACAATGTGAGGTTAAAAGTCTCTTTTCTTTTCTCTCTATTCTACAGCTCCTTATTCAGACGCCCCTTCGACCCCGCCGTTCACTAGGTTACCATGGCACCAGAACCCCCATAGCAACCTGGCCTTAGCTTCATAAATCAGATATTTACTGTGTAGCACTCCTTTTAATCTCCATCCACTGACGGCTTTATTTGATTCCTTCTCTTTGGAGGGCTTTCAGTGGTCAGTTCATCTTGAAAAGAATGCCAGTGTGTGTCTGTGTGTTTATATGCATGTGCACAGGCGTGAGAAAAGGCTGATAGAAAAACACTGTTGTCCTCAGATCCTTTGAGCTCCCCGTGTGCATTTCTTTTAGTTGGAGCTCCTCCGTTTTCCCTTTACTCTGCAATGACCAAAGGGTAACAACTTGAGATTGAAGTTGAAGTGCATCTGAAAATGTAATACGTCTGGCAGCCACTAGGGGCTGGCTCCAAAAACCCCTGACTCCATGTGACTCCAAAAACGCTTCTCTTTAGACATAATCTACCCAGTCATTTTATTCATTCACTTTATTTTGGTAATTCAGTTCAGCAGTACATATACAACTACATACATGTAATAGGAGTCCTTTTGTAAATTATAGCTAAATATTGCCGTTAATAAAATCATCACTCTAATAGAATTTGACCTCTTTGATTGACAGGCAGTTCTGTTGTGGTAAGAAGTTGAACAAACAGGACTGTCAAGACTTGAGTTGCTCAAAGTTACAATGAGCATTAATTCATGATTTGTGATTTATGATAAGCTTTTCTAGCCAGCACTATGGCTAATGTTTTAGTTTGTGGCAGTTTTAGCATTAGCTTTATTGAGTTTCATCTATTACCCCATGTGCTTCCCAAGCTCCGCCCTCTGTCAAAGTATATAAACCCCAACAAAGCCAAGATGGAGACTCTTCAAGGCAGCAGCCTGCAAACAACTGGGTGACATCATAATGGCTGCATCCACTTCTTGTTTACAGTTTTTGGTGGGTTAGAGATGGTCCCTCTGTGACAGTCATCGGCATTTTTGATGACTCATTAATTCTCTACTCCACTGTAATCATACCCAGTGTTCATGCCCAAATGAACAGACTCCCCATCCCACCTTTTTTTTTTTTTTTTTTTTAATGTGACTTAATTTAATTAAAAGGGAACTTGGCGGTGTCCAGGCAGATCCATTACTTATTCATAAAGTGGCTTTGTTTCCGTGCAACCTGTTAATCAGAGCAGGTCGTTAAAGAACACGAGCCAACAAACCTCCTCCTGGCATCAAACTTTAATACAACTCACTGGTCCAAGTCGCGGTCCCGTCTCAGAGTCCATCTCCCAAACAAACAGCTGAGGTGAGCGAGGACGGTCCTGATAAGGCAGAGACAGGCGAGGCTCGCTCAGGTGAGTGAGAGAGCAGTTGGTGCATGACCAAAGTGGTTAAAACGTCTGGGCTAGATGACATACCGCTCCAAGGGCCATTTCAGTAACTGTCGCATTGATCTGCAAGTAAATGGATGAGATGGCTCTGTAATAGCAGGGACCTCTGGCTCTCAACAGCAGCTGTCCATCTCAGACGCATAAGCTGTGATCGATGGCAGGGCCATGTGAAATCGGACGCTGAGCCTGGGTCTAGAGGCTGCCTGAGAAAGCACATGTGGAGGTGTGTTGGAAATATATTTGTCTGGGTGTGCAAGGATGGGATGCCTAAAGTTTGTAGAATGAATAAACTTTGGAGTTTGGGTAAGTGAGAGAGCAGCTGTGTAATGTAGTGGTTTTCCAAATATCGAAGACCCACATTTGCACATGTACCTATTTTTGTAAGTCAGATGATGTGCATATCATGTCCTTGTCTCATTTTCGGAAAGCAGTGACAAAATAAACACAGGAAGTACTTGGCCAAATTGACCCAAAACTAAAGAAAATCACATGCTTTGTCATTAGGTCTGATCAATTTCCATTCATTCTCCATCTGACCTATAGCAACTGTTGACTTTGTTCATATACATTAACCCTGCATCATCACAATGCTTTTGTTGCCATCCCCAATGACATTCACTCCACAATTAATTTCTATTGGTTTCGGTCTAGACATGAGTACAACTGATATGATCACAGTGAATTTTGCAGAGTGGAAAAGGAGCCAGTCCAATTGAACTGGACTAAACACCCTATGTGTGAAGACATCTTAAATTATATGATAAAACTGATTCCTGCAGCCTTTAGTCCATTTGAACTGAATGCACAACCCCCCCCCGGCGGACCAAAACAACTGCCAAGACCCTCAAGAGCAGATGGTCTTGGTAATATTACAAATGAACTCTGGAGCCGTTTTTCTTTGTGGTAGGAATGTGATCCTTGATCCAAGGTGTACTCTGCAGCGATGACCGTGACTGTGAGCAAATGCAAACAGTGTTCCGTATTAAATTGTATATTGTCTCTCACAGAAATATTCACTAGTCTAACATACAGGTCCACCCCAGACATATAAGTAAAGTGGGAATTATCCAAGCTTACAAACTCAACTGTTTTGGATCTCAGTGAACAAACTATAGGTGTGAAGATGCCTGTAAAAAACAATTTCATTCCAATGATGAAGAGTCAGATACTTGTATTAGTACCAATATGGTGCAATGTAAAATATCTACATTACAAGCTATTGTCCTACAAATAGCTGAAAGTTGTAAAAATCATTGGAACAAATTGTACTTTCATTATCAAAGTAGTCATTAGATACATAATTGCTGGATGTAATTGCATAGAAAATTAGTTATGTTGGTAAGAAAGTGGTTTTCTTTCATGACCTGTATCATGTTTGTTCCTTGTTAATGTAAATTAGCAGTTATACATATTTTGTCTTCATCAGTGTTTTTCATCTCCACGTCATAATTAAATGACCTGAGTGATTAAATGAAGTCACATTATTCTAATTATTAATGCTTTTCATCTTACAGAACAAATCTTGTGGGAGATTTCTGTGCTAAAACATCTAGCAGTAGAATTGCATGCATTAGCTTTGAGCTTTCACAGGATGTTAGAGAGTGTACTTATGCATGCCTGTAAGGAGAGTTCCCTGTGAGAATACATTTCCATCCTCATGCTATCCACATGTTAGTGCATGTGAATGAATGACACAGGAAAGAGAAGTAAAATGACTGTATAATGATCATGACAGTGGTAGTGACAGGGTCTTACAGTGCTCCCTCTCTCTTTGCGTCTGTCTGGACTGCTGAGGAGCAGAGTAAAGGTCTAGAGTTCATTATCAGAGATTTTCCTCTTGAAGGGGCACAGCGACCAGAGCGTGTGGCAAGCTCTCATTACTCCCAGCGCTGTCACATAATCTTTGCCCACTTACATCCTAGACACAGGGCCCTGACTTGTCTAGAGAGGGCCTGTCTTGTGTATCTATTCCCATTGAACACAGGAAATTAATCTGAAAGCACCTATAGAGGAATAACTATTTCAGGCCATTAGCACTTGTCTTGCAAAGCTGCCATTACCGAAATAACCCAGGCAGTGGAGAATATTGGACTTACTGGAGCAATAGTCAATTCATGCTGCATAAGTTTGGAAATCACCCACTTGGGGAATATTGTAATGGCCTTGTGCAAATATGGACGCATGCTTAGGAAAACTATCATAACCTGCCAGAAGTGAAATGACCACGTTTCAGTTCTTAAACAGCCTGGAGAAATACTACAATAAGCATAGCAACTGTATAAATGCAGAAAAACTTTACTCCATCTGGGTCTCATAACAAGAATGCAGGGTGGGCCACACACAGACACATAAACACACATATTAAAGCTGCAGCAGAAGAATGGAATAAATCATACCAGCAGTTTTATTGCTCTTCTTTATGGGATGTGATTGATTTTTGAGGATTTTCCCATTGATTCCTGAGCAAATGTTGACTTTGGGTCATTTATCAATGCAAATGTCCCACTGATGGGCGTCGGTCTGTTGGTTTGTGTGACTACGGTTTACACATCTTGTTTGCAGATAGCACGATCACACAGATCTTACAAAATACACATCAAGTATCCTGGCGTTCAACCTTTGGGTTAAATTTCAATTTTTCTTTTTTTGGATCCATTTCGACACACCCTACTTTAGAGATTGGCATTCTGTGAACGTCGGCCAATTGGCAACTATGGTTTACTGCTACCAGCTGCTTTTTGCTCATTGAAGTTGTTGCCTCTCTTTAACACATCAGTCTACTTTCACTTCTTTTTTCTCCCCTCTCATTAATCTTTACAAGATCCACGAGTATGGCATAAGTTAAGCTGTGCCATATTAAGTGGACTTTGAGGCCAGTTAAAGCTATTTTGGGGAACGCCTTGGTTTTGATCAGGCTGTGACAAAAGATACCAGTTGTTGAGCTAATTTCATTCTTTTTTCTCATTAAGTCTGTGGTGATGGTGATGGATTGGACTTAGACTGACTGTCTCTTGGGATGTTGGTGTCGGCGTTGGTGAAAAAGGGGGAGGGCTGTATGACATATCTTCTCTTGTTAAAGATGTTCAATTTGAGTCTCTTTCATGTTGTCCTCCCAGCTGACCCCCTGGTGTCCTTCACATAAAACCATGCTGCTAGTAGTTTCAAAAACCTGCTCTCTTGTCCACTTCCCTGTCTCTCCTCAAAAGTTCACCTTGCCAATGCTTTGGTGAGGAAAAAAGAAGGGGGGGGGGCTGTTTAAAAGTGATAATGGTCTTTAATCTGCACCAGTGATGATTTATCAGCCCCTAGCCAGGCTTCCTGTCACTTAACCCTGACTTTAAAACATGAAATAGAAACTATTACCTATTACGGGCTCATCACTCACTTCTTTGAATTTCTGAAGATGGAGGAGAAAAAAGATAGACGGGGACAGGAAAGAAGAAGGAAGGATTTTTTCCCCCTTTTTTTCTTCTTTGTAAAGCTACCACAGCTCCAATCCAATTTGCCAGGCATGTGGAGTTATCCTTAAGCCTGTCAAATCCACTGACAGGGAAAGCTGTCACTTCTCATATGGTCATATGGTCACAATCAGCAATGAAGTTATTTATAGGTCTCATCCTTCACACATTCACCACAACAAGGAGCTACATTTCAGGACACCTCCACCTTCACTGTAAGACGGCAAGTGGATTCATTTAGTGAATCGCCTCTTTCATGTCTTTTTAAGTTTCCTCCTGAGAACTTATTTAAAATACGTAATGTGTGAACATCACCTCTCTCTTAGAGACACCTGTGGCACCTTGAAAAGAAACTACTGTAACAGCCATCATAGAAAAATGTTACCCCATTGCTTCTCCAAACCAAGGATGGTATGTGATCTCTCTGGTGTGTCTGTCTGTCTGAGTTTCAGCTCAACTCTGTCTGTAAAGCTGGATTACATTAAAAGAACTGCACAGATCTTCATGGAACTTGGTGCAAACATAAAGTCCTGTACATTTTGGGGCAGATCAAGACAAAGCGATGGAAGCTGGTTGTGTTTTCTCTTTCTTTTAAAATACAAAGTGCAAGGCTCACTTAGAGTAGAAAGAACACAGTGACACCAAGTTAGATTAAAAACAAATGAGTAAAATAACCACAGGCTCCAACTGTAGTTTGTTTGTGGTTTAATAGCATTGTGGAATGAGATGAAAAGTGGACTATTGGTCTTGGTGGAGGTTTACATTCCCTGAGTGCATTATTTGCTATTTTGACATGTTTTCCCCAATATAAAATTTGAGAAATTAACCTACACTTTTGCAAGTCTCTGTAAACATTTATCTTTCAAACCAGAGTAGATAGAAACCTTGGGCTTAGTTAAATAAATAAATGCAGTTGAATTTAGAGTTTTTAATTTGTGCATGATGTAAAAGGAAGGATGTTTACATGCAACTAGGAACATAGTCAATTATAGCACATGATTTGTCTCACAATATGCTCAAGACATGTTGGCATGTGACAAGATGACTGACAGAGTCCACACTCCCTGCTGAGAGTGTGTGAGAATGTACATTAAGACCGACAGTATACATGAATTCAGTGCCTAAAGAAAAAATGCTGAGGTGGAATTTGGTGCTTTTTGACTAGAAGCCAAACTGGTATTTTTAACAAGGTCTAATTCACACAGAGACAAAATGTAGAAGTCATTAAAAAGAAATTGTTGTGGAAATCCTGAAAAATTGGAATGACAAATTAAGGCACCTGTGAGGCATTTCACATGTCTGGAGTCTGCAGGTTAGGGAGTTTTAAGGTTTAACCACCAACTCCATTTAGTACGCAGCTTCCTTCTAATGAAAATTGGGTTTGTCATTCACCCTCTGTGAGTCTTTATCCATTCAGAAACTCACCCAGGTACACTTTACAGAAACATGCAAAGTCAACTCATCCTCTCATGAGTCTCCTTTTCTGCATCTTTAATACTATAATATTAAAATCATTAATAGGTAATATATACAGGGGTAAGTGTTGTACACATAGCAACTTTAAATATAATGCTAAGGATGATGGTAAATAATTTGATATGGGTTTGCACCTGCTGCAGAGGGAAAGCTAATTAAATGTCCTTCAGATATTTCCACTTCCACTTGTACTAACCACTCTGGTCTCAGTTAACAACAGGGCAATTACTGCTTCATGTCTGTGGCATGGCACAGTGCTACGGCTTTGGGTGTGTGCTTTGTCATACCTGGAGGATATGTGTTAACTCAGCAGGTTGAGCATTACCAAAGACCTCTATTGTTCTCAGCTCTACAGAGAGTTCTCAAAACACTGGCCTACAATTAAAGGGCTCACTCCTACTTAACGCCTTTGTCCCCCAGCCCCTCCTCACCCCCCCACCAATGCTAAAGGTTATAGATAATGAGAGTTTTTTGTGAGTGTTTGTGCTATATGTTTGTGTGTTCATGCGCATAGCTGTGTGCACAAAAAGGCAGATGTAAAAGGCAGTATCTTAATTTAGTTTCCGAGTCACTGGTGCATTTATTCACACATCAGCCACCGCAGTTACCATCTGTGGGCAAATCCTTGACCGCTTGGTCTCTTTTATGATCACTAGAGGCTAATCCCCCGTGGCTTGTCTCGTCTGGGACACACACACCCTGGGAGAGCACTACCACAATTGTCTTCACCATCACCCATTCCTTAAACCACCTGAAGGTGACAGTGTTTTGTCATCAGTGCCTCTCAGCTCCCCTCTGCTTAAAGAGCAGCTTCAACCCCTGGCGCCAAAGCCAGCCACCAAACCAGGCCTGAATAATTCTCTCGGACATTACAACAGCACATTAAGAGGTTGGCTGAGTGCTTTGCTGTGTCACATTTAAAATGTAGCTCCTTACAGTGCTTCTGCCTATGAACACGCAGCCCTGCCAAAGGGAGGGACTGTGGTATGAGATGAAGTCAGAGGCACACAGTGGGAATGACTATCCCTCTCTCTCATCCTGTGTGAAGTCCTGGCATGAATTAGCAGTTTCTTTCTGCCGCTGGAGTCGCTCTCAGTCGAGGATGTTTATGAAGCAGACTTCTATTACACAGGACACAGACTCAGTTTCTATAACCCAACCACCAGGAAAAAATGTTATGTCTGCAAATGTTTGTACAAACCACAGATGTGTATAATCCCAATGTTTCTGAACCAAAAATGTCATATTTTATATCAACATTTCTAGATATGTGTGTATCAGTGTTATAGCGTTTTGACCGCACATAGTAGTTTATGGATTCCGCGTTTCTTTTTTTTTGGCAGATAGAAAAAAAAAAGAAAAGATTTTCACATTAAAAGCTTTTTTTTAATCTGTCTGACAAAAAGAAACAAGGAATCTATATACTCTAAGTAGACAGTATGAACCTGATCGGACTATCGTAGTTGATGTTTTTACACGTGTAATTATCATTGTTATTATTATTATTATTATTATTATTATTATTATTATTATTATTATTATTATTATCATTACTATTATTATTATTATTATTATTATTATTATTATTATTATTATTATTATTGTAAAACCAGGACAAACACTAAGCCTTTCAGAGCCTCATATAGTTCTGTATCTTGTGATTCTGTTATAAGGAGTTTTCCTGAATTACTGTATATCCACATTTAGACGCTCATCAACACAATCTTTGAAGCTGCATCTAATGACCATCATTTACTTTAAGATTTTTGTTCACTGGCAACTCATTCAAGGTGTGATTAATGCCCAATGGCCCCAACTCACTGTAGTTTTACAAAGTAGTATAATACACATTTCTGACTCGCTGGAGGTAAATTTAGGATTCTGGATGTTGAAGTGGAAATAATACAAATAGCTCTTTTAATTCAATATTGGGTATCGCAGAATGGCAACATACACATGGAATAAACAGAAAAAAGCAGAAATAAACAACCCTAACCCTAACCCAATGATATAACCTCAGAAGGATCTGCTTGTGGTCTGTTTTCTGCTCAGGGGGCGGAGAAACCCTTTAAGAGGGTGATCGATGTCAGCTCCGGGGATCAGCATGCAGCGGGTGTCAACCCCATCTCCTTTCTGCGTCAGGTTGGTGATTGTAAAGGTGAATATAAGAATGAATCACCAACAGATACAACAGGTTGTCTTAGATTGATTTAGTGCTAAAGGATTACAAAAAAAAATGTCCAGAAATATAATAGATCATAAAACTATGCTGGTAATTCACACCATTTATTAACAAGGCTTTCATTGTGGAAATATTCTACAGAAAATGTGTTCAACTCAATGAGTGCTGTAACTTTGTTAAACTCTATGTCATTCTTGACAAAAGTGTTTTAAATACTTACTGGATGGTATCTTGTCTACTTTTGTTCTAATGTTGTTTTTTTAGTTGTTATTTTTGCTTAAACTTCTAGATAGATAGATAGATAGATAGATAGATAGATAGATAGATAGATAGATAGATAGATAGATAGATAGATAGATAG
>JAPQRQ010000014.1:10554866-10566508 GCA_037367365.1 Apogon talboti | reverse complement strand
TATTTTTATGGTTAAGTTTAATCACTGACAGCACTTGGTTATGGGTAAAGAAAAGATATCAGGGCTGGTTTTAATACAGAAAAGTCAGTAAAGGTGTGTTGAAACTGAGCCATAATCTGCTTAGTTCATCAGGAACATTTGCATGTACCCGTGTGTTTACAGGAAGTATAGGATTTGGTTTGTTTTGCGCTTAGTGTAGCTTATAACTCTCTGATATCAGCCACTGAATTCTAAGTCTGACACTTCTTCTTACTCCTGACTTCTTCAAAGCCACTGATCTACTCCTCTAAAATAGCAACAGCAGATATTGTTAATTTGGAGGCGACTAATGTCAACATACAACCAGCTCCCAGTACCACACAGTGTCCAAAACTAACACAGATATAAAGCACAAACATTACATACTGAACTGTTTTTTTAACCATACCACAGTATTTTCCTAACCAAAGTACTTTTATTACCTAAAACTCACACAAACTGGGATGTGAATTCTACTTTCTGGTTAGTACATACGCATACAATGGTGTTTCTTACTGTTCACCTTCCTCTCATGTTGCATTTTCCTCTCATTGCACAACTCTGTCTTTCCTGTCTCAGAAGCAGTTTAGTTTAGAGGATTAGGAGAGATTACACTGTGATCTGGTTTGTGATAACAGCTTATATTTGGGGAAGGCCTCCAATAGTCACCTGCAGAGAAAGACAAAGAGAAAGGGACAAAAGACCCAGCTTCCCTGTGTGAAACTCAAACTTTTTGGCCCGATGACAGAATCTCATCCTTATTAGCTGTTCACTGAAAGGCATGAAGAAACATTATCAGATCTCTGTGTGCTCACTAAAGCCCAAAGCCCATCTTAGGTTACCCCGGTTCAAATCCCAGTGGCTGAGGGAAAAAAAACAGAAAAACAACAGGACAGCCCTGGTCATGTTAGCTTTAAGAAATGACCACAGAGACATGATTTAGCCGTTCTCTGTCCTATTCTGAGGCGAGTGTTTGTGCATAAGCATGTGTGTGCAGTGGGAACGCTGCCACTGCTGCTGTCTCCTAGACTAAAAGCTTGTCACAGCTGACCTCATCGCTTTCTACCGCACAGAGCATGGACAGTTATGTCCCTCTAAATCTCGAGGGAGGACAGAAATGTACTAAGATCATTTTTGGCCTTTCTTCAATGTCACAAGATCAGCTAGGAGAATATAAATGCATGTTTTTACGACAGAAGGAATTCAAAGCAGTTCCTGTTTAATACTGTTTGTTGATGTTGCTCTCATTGGAGTCCAGGTCTATTAATTGAAACCAATTGACATTAAAATATATAATTATGCTTGACCAAATCTGCACCCAGTGGCCTTTTCCTTGCCTTGATTATTGACTGCCACCACTCCTGATTAGCATGTCGGTCACAGGGGAAGTGGTGGCCTGCGGTCATGATGATAATTGAGATCATAATCACAGCCAATGAGTTTGTGTACATGAGTGTGTGTGTACGGTGGCCGTAGTTGTGAATTGGGTTGGGGGGCTCTCAGCTGTCACAGAGGCTTTTGATTGATTGATGCTTGATGTAAAATGATGGATGCATACCCACATTAAACAGAGTGACGGCCATGCGGAGGCTCGTTGCAGCTTTGGCAGTTTAAGGCAGCATTACGGCTTCATTAAGGCAAAGAGCCACTGTGACCATAGATCATGGCGGTGACAGGCCAACATTATGTCTAGCTGGGTTGATAATGATGTCATGAATGTGAGGGTCACAGGTTGAAGGGGCATTAACATATGTAAGGCTCATGGAGGTTGATGGGAGATAACGGTAATGGCAGCATTTCTTCTCAGCTGATTTGACTTTGTGACTTTATGGGCTGGTAAAACACACAGAAATGCTAAGTTTGATGTGCAAGTGTTTTATATATTAATGAAAAGGGGATAAATGTAAATAATACATCAAAATAGACCTTGAATTTTTCTATAGTAATAAATGTTTTGTTTTGTAGGGACTGACATATATATGCCACTATGAGCAGATAATGGTTGCATTACATTTGGTGTCATTTTCTTTTCAGTAATTCATGGATTAATCAAGTGGAACAGTAGCATCGACACAAGCTACATATTCCAGAAGATTCCTGGAACGAAAAACATAGTATAGCTTTCTGCTGCCATCTGAAATAAGACCAAGGATGAGTGTGAATCGCTACCACCATACTTGGATGTATATGTTCTGCCAATAAAAGCATGAGTCATAGCACTTTCATGCAAACAGGAATTACAAATCCTTGTTTTTCCCTTGATAATGTAAACAGACAGGCTTATCTGTGTGAAAAGGAGGACGAAACAAAATTATTTTTATATGTTCGTGAAAACAAAGTCATTATTCTGAACTTCCAGCAGAATTGTTTTGTTATTTATGTTGTAGTTTCTGGATTATTTTGAAATTCAGCTAGCACTTTCACATGGAACACATTTTACTGTTATTATCCTTTAAATTTAAAAATCATTCTTTTCTAAGCTTTTTTTTTCTAATTGTAACAACCGTGATGGCTTACAAAAATCAAATGACACATATAGGCCTGGGTTTTGATGTTGTTTTTTGTTAGTGAATTAAAAAAAACAAAAAAAGGACTTTGAAGCTCACAGTGAACGGTGATTGCTGTGATGCTTTTATTGGCGGTACAGGTCACAGAAGTCAACTGGTGTTCACAGACGCTATTAATGCAAGGAGTTGAAATAAATGTGCATCTTTTGTGTTGTCTACTTTAATTATGTCATTCTATGTTTGAATACCCATGAATATTAAAAGTTTAACTCTGAAGAAAAGGAGTAATTCATTAATTAGTTTTTCTTTTATTGATTTACTGCCCTAGTATTTGTTAATTTAACTTCAAAAATCACTTGTAATTGTATAAGGACTCAAGACAAATCATTGAAATTACTGTTATGTGAACACTGATTAGTCATTTTCGCTGTGATTCTCTCATTTTCCTCCTTTTCTTCTTCTTCTTTTCTTCTCCCCATCTGTCAGTATCTGCTCACCTCCTGACCTTCACATTGATTATTACACAACATTGATAGCCTAAATTGAAACGATGCAGCCATCTTTTTTTTTTTTTTTTTTTTTTTTTGCTAGTCTGCCCATTACTAAGGGTCACGACCCCTAACCTCCTCCCGTCTGTTTTTGAGAAGAGGCCTCCGAGATTTAATCCAGTAATGGAGCATCCACTGTAGAATGTCAGGGCCCGGTAAGGAGAGGTGGGGGCTTCGTTTCCCCTTATGTTACTGCCTACCCCCCCTTTTTTTTAATCCACACGCCATTTATTCCTGCAAAGTACCCCCATACAGCGGCACCCCAACCCCCTGCCTCTTTTTTCCTCCCCTCACCACTTAAAGCTGGGACCAGCTGTGCCAAGAGTAAAGAAATCATTGGAATCCATCTTTTTAATTCTGCTTTATTACACCCACTATCAATATTGTTATTGTTTAAAGTGGCCCTGGCTGCAGCCGGGCTGTGACTGACGGGCGTCCCATGGTGCCTCTCTCGTTAATTATGTACAGGGGAAGTAGTGACAGCACAGGGGGTCGAAGCAGAGAAGACTTGGGGGCCGCTTGTGTATGGCATGGCAAGAAAAAGCTATGGAGTGCTGGTGTGAATTATTTACCATTCGCTCGTGGCTCGCCCACTGAGCGTCAGGCGCTGACATTTGGAAAGGGAGCGATTGTCTGCATTCAGCACAGTGTGATGTTGTGCTAGAGTAAATGAGATACTTTACAGGTGTAGGCCTTCCTGAATGAACCTAGGAGACCTCAGTGGGATATCCGCTCAGCTTGTTAGTTGCTAAAAAGGGGCTTAAAAAAAGGGTGTGCATGTGACCAGAGATGCAGAAGTCAGCGCTTAAAATGATTCACCAGATGTCAAATAATTCATTTCTGAATTCATTTGTAATATACGGACCGTGAACTACTGCTGCTTGGACCCATTGGAAATCTAATATTAGTCTTTCATTATAGGTAACCAGTGAGCGAGCATCACTCTGGCAACATACTAGAATAGCAAATGAGTCAGAGAAGGTTAAATGTATCTGAAGTGGATTCATCTGTTAGTTCACATGCTGATATCTTTGCATATATTTGCATTAAAGGACGATTCCAGTGTTTTAATCCATTTAGCACACGAACACAACATTCCTAAGCACACCACAGAAAGATCTAATGCGCTTTTGCAACCCTGCAGGCAACCACTGGTTTCCATTCATCACAGTGTGGTATGAAAATCAACTTGCAGAAACTAGCAGAAGCAGCTCTCACAATGTGCTGCACAGTGAACTGTACAACGGTAGAAGTATTCAGATCATTTACTTGAGTTAAAGTACAAATACGGTGTACCCATTGCATTTATGACTGATATTTGTTGCAGCCTTTTACTGTTGTAGCTGCTGGAGGTGAAGCTAGTTTGAACTACTTTATTTCAAGATTATATATAAAGACACCATATAGGTCTGTGGCCTCGTTAAATGAAAAATGGGAGAAGACAAAAAATACACATCTGTTTTCAGTTTTGAGTCTTATCATTTGATTTTGATTTGAGCACTTACTGATAATGAAAACATGAGAAGAATTCAGAGGGGGATAAATCACTGCAGAGATATCTGAAATGTGAGCTGATTCTACACTGCTTTTTCCAAGACACCAGGGCCAAAAAGGTTGAAAAACAACTTTGATTTTGAAAGCTTGATATGTTATCTATGGTGAAAAATTGTCAACTTAAAAGTAACTCTATAGAAAACAAATCTAGTGGAATAAATTATAAATGAATATTGTACTTCCCCCCTGAAATACAGTGGAGTAAAAGCATAAAGAAGCATAAACACTGAAGTATATACATAAATGCTCAATACACAAGTAATGTAGAAGTAATGTACTGAATATAGTGCTTGGGGAAATGTATTTGGTTACATTCCACCACTCTGCACCCATAGTAAACAACATGCTTCCTTTAATTCCCAACTGTATACTGTCTATCACTGTGTTTAAATGGCAATACAAAAGACTTGGGGCCTGATTTACTAAGATTGCAAATAACGATAATTTGCATGCTCGTGCTAAAAAATGTGTGTGCTATTGATTTGTGTGTTATGGGTGATCAACTAAGATTGCCTGCGCAAATGACAACAGGTGCAAAGTCTTGGAGACTGCCCTATTTAAATGAGGATTTTGCGTGCGCTACTGCATGTCGTGAGTGAGACACTACGCTGGGAAAACTGCTCTGGGATACGCCAGCACTAATGGCAACAGTGCACTGGAATGATCCAGATGCACGGAAATGTAACGTTGCGAGGAGTTTTGTCATGAAGGCGTTGCATGACTGGCCCCAAATCATCCTGTAGTTCATCTAATGGTTCTAAAATGGCATTGCTGGGTAGGCGATATGTCTCAATTTTTTCTTCCTTTATTCCTAAAATGTTGATGCGAGCAGAAAGGTTTCCTTCTCTGCGTTGCCTTTGGTTGTGCCTATGCCGCCTCCTCGCCACAACAACTGCAGCCAGTTTTGCGCGAAGCTGTGCCAGTTCAAACCTGCCTTTCAGACGTGCTAAATATAGACGCAAAATCAGCCACCGCAATCAGTTTCAGGTTTGGTAAATCACATTAAATAAATAAATTAATATTTGTATCTACTCCTCCCAATAATTTTGCGTGTTCTGGCAGAAACGCCCATATTGCATATTCATCAAGGCAAACACACTAAATGGGTTGCACAAGTTATTTTGTCCATTTGAGAGATGCAACCCTCGGTGCGTCCTGTTGGTAGATCAGCTTCAACGTGTTTTTGCATGTGCAGTCAAGTTTGCACATATTTTTAAACATACAAACCTTTTAGTTGATTAGGCCCGTGAAGCTGAAGTGTTTGGGTGGTCGTGAGGACCTCAAACGTCAGCTTTTCCATAATCATCTCTTTCCATACTATGTGTGCAGTAATTTTTGTCTGCAGATATGAAGATGAAAAACACAGTACAACATCTTTAAATGGAAGTCAACAAATGCTACTTGTTACATCACCTACATAAAAAATACCACAGACCTAAGTTCCCATAACTGACAGGATTATATCTTCTAAAATCTAAATTATATGTACTCAGTGTCCCAGACATGAGTTCACCAGCGAAGGTCAATTCACCAACCATTTGATATTTGAGATGTTTTGAATGTTACACCGGGTGAGTTTATGGTAACTGACATCACCAACTTTTCTTATGAGTTCACCCCCAGACCTGTCTTTGAACTGCTTCCCTTCACTCCGTCTGTTTTCCTGCTACTGTGCTGGGCCTGTGCTAATAAGCTGCCTGTGGGCATTCCAGCACATTAGAGCAGCTGAAGGACAAGACGGCTGGAGAATGCGATGTTACAAAGTAAGTCAAGAGGGGAGGAGGGGTTTTGGCAGACAGGTTTTAGGGTCACACAGCTGTGGGATGATCTCAGCTGGACCTGATGGGGCAGGTTGGACACAGTTTGTGGAAATGCACCAACACAGAGAGAATGCATCCTATTTTCTGCTTTTACACCCTCTAGATCCAGTCTGTTTGGTTGCAATTAGTTTGACAGTAGGTTCTCTATAATTTTGCAACAGTTTACTCACTTTCTTGTAGCAGGTTGTCAGACATTAGACACAGCATCTGTTTAAAGCAGTGCACTCGAGGCATCCGCATTTGGCTGGATGAGCTCGTCTCAAGATCCACCCGGCTCCTTCTTGTCTAAGTGCTGACGACCGTCTAGCCAGTGTTTCCACCAAATTCTCCAGGCCTCTACAGCTTTGGAGTGGTGCTCAGCAGCGAAACCTGCAAAGGTGACTTGTCACTTCAGCACATAAGCCTCTCTGGGCATTTATTTTGAGGTCACCTGATGCAAAATGCAGCTATGAATTTCATATTTCACGGCGCCACCCTATACTTAGGCTGAATATTTTGGTGGCGGGTCCATAAAAAGTACACTTGAAGCCAAAGTCGTACAGCGTGCTGCCATCTCAGTCCTCTTCTGGCCTCGTAGTGTCAAGCCAACTGATATCCCATTAAATGTGTCTTTAAAACCTGATGGGCTCATAAAAACTGAGCTAACCTGTTTAGATGGATACTTTAGCCTTTGGCCTTCACACCTTATTTAAGACTGATGCTTCACCCTGTTTACTCTGAACAAAGATTGTTGACTCATCAGACATTTCTGCTGCACAGCCCGAACACTCCACAGGAGAAACACACATTGAATATGTGTAATCGTAGGGAATTATTCTATTATGGGACTTGGTTTGCCTCACATGTGTTTTCAAACTGAAGATTTACTTCTTTGAAAATATAAGATTTACTGTCTTACAGTTCTGGGGGATGATCCAGCAAATTAATTTTGTGTGTGCTTGCAAGTTTTGGCCACGTGATTAGCTTTAATCATTAGAATGCAGAGCAGCTTTGTTTCATTACACAGTGGCACCGCACTGAACTTTCTCTGATGTGTACACATGCATATGTGAGTGTGTTTTTGTGCTTGTGTGAATACATTATCCATTACCAGCCATACTCTGTACCTCTTCTTCCTCTCTCTCTCCTTCTCTGTCAGTATGAGCAAGTGCCTCTGAATCAATGGATTGGGATTACTGGCCTTAACTTCAAAGTTCATCTCTTTCTTCTTGGAGGGCCCCGCTGTCAGTCAGAAGCTCCTTTAGCTCCTTTCTTCCCAGAAAATAAGTTCTAGAAAAGTTGACCCCAGTCGAGGTGAAAAAAGTTGAGAGTGTCTGTCATCCATATTAATTATCACTTCTGCCCATACTTTTGATTCTGCTATGTAAATGTTGTTTTTTCACCCCTAACCTTTTTTTGTTTGGGACTGTACAAAACCAGCTGAAATTTACCCAACATATATTTCACTAAGCATATTTTTTTATCTAGAGCTGGGTCCAAATATGAACACTGGGATCGACTGTATTACCAGAGTCACTACTTTATGACAGAGCAATGGACATGGAATTTATAGTCAGTGAGTCAAGGTAGTTTTTAAAAAAATCATTTCATCTTTTATGAAACTGACATAACTATGTATCCAATAAATGAAAATATCTGCTCTTTGTATTTTTTACAGTTCAGTGTATTTCTGATTATTGTCTTGTAATGTATGACATAATTGTGACATCATTATTATAGGTATACATATTGTGATGATATTGTATAAGATACTCTGTTTTCCTTATCTTTAATGCAGTAATGAATACGACTGAAAGAAATGGCAAAGAAATATTTTTAGGATTTATTTAAGAATATTAGTGCTGGTGGTGCATGTAGTACTGTATACCTTTATATGCCTATGTTCATTTTGATAATGAATTTAGGGATAGATGCAAAGACACGCCTCTTAGCTGTATTTACTGTCAGAAATGTCAATTTTCTATTTACAGTGAAATCAGAAACTTTTTGAGCTCAGCCTCTATAAGTTACTTGTTCGTCAAGCAGACAGTTGCTGTGACCTCCTGTCTGTCCTCATCCCTGTCCTTTATTCTGCGTTAGAGCAGCTGCCATCCACCACACTGGATCAGTTGAATAATTGATACATTTCCGTCCTGCACCTGAGCATCCATCTTTTTTCTTTTCACTTTTATTTACTAGAATGTTGTGTCCGTCCAGCTGGTCCTGCCACAGCACTGCCTCAAGTCATTTCAAGTCACAGGCGCTATATTGGACACCAGGAGATTTACAAACAACCAAAAGCACTTTTGGTTCTTCTTTTGGTGACAAGGTCGCACCTGTTTCCTTCTAACCACCATTAGTACATCCACGCTACATTACATGCAGAAACAAAAAAGGCCTTTGATCAGTTCCAGTGCATTTCCTTTTGAACCAAAACCGTAAAGCTCGACTGTGAAAGAGCCGGGTACAAGGCGTCAGCAGTCTTTCTCTCAAATGGAGACAGCTGCAAGGCTAGTCTCCACGCATGCACCTGTAGTTTGGCAGTCCCTTAAACAAAAAACAAAAAGCTAAATTCAAAGGGAAAGCAACTGAATTAATTTATGTAGAAAAGTATGTATGCGGCATATGTCTTTGAGGTAATAAAACAAATTGGAGTGAAGTTTTAGCAGAGGAGTTGGCGACATGTGGTCTGGTACAAAACGGGCTTTTGAAATAATGAGAAGTATACTGAGTCTAAAGCAAGGTATAAAATGATTTTGGAAAATCTGCCAAAATATGAGAAAATATCTTGAATATTTTGATTAATGTCATAATATCTTTGTTCCAAAATAGTGGTCCTCCATTATAAGTAAGAGAAGCTTGTGATCAAATATAACCTGTGACAAAATGACCTGAATGAAATTTCGGATGACCTTTTCACAGTCCTTACGTCTACTAACAAACCAACCAACAGGAATGCAGCAAGCTGTGATCAATGTGACACATACGTTTATGTAGCTAAAAATACTCACCTGAAGTTCTCTGTGTGAACTTGTCATTCATTCAAGCTTAGCTTCATTATAGTCGTATAGATGGAGGATGTACACTGATGTTTTCTTCTTGTCTGTTTAGGTGCATCATATATTATGATTTAATAAGTGTCACCATACATTCTATATACATTGAACTTGATGTCATCTCGAACTTTATGACATCTGTGTCAAACAGTGTAGCTGGCTGTAATTTTAAAGGATTGTTGAAATCTCAGTTTGTAGGCACTTGAAAGGGACAAAAGGAGGAACAAAAATTAGGAAAAAAAAACTGCTTCTGTTCCTCATTTCCTGTGAGCTGTGTTTTTCCTAGTTGAAAGCCTTTTGTGGCAGAGCTGTTTCTTTATTTCTCACACTAGGGAAGCAAAAGATGAACAGCACACAGGAGGCCAACCGTGCCGGACAGCCTGTTGGAGGGAGCAGCTCCACAGGCGTTGACTCTTTCCCCTGCTAATCAGAGCTCCACGCTCCCCAGTCACGCCACCAGCATGGCCTAGGCAGACATCCCAGATGATGGCCTTTTAGGACCCCCAAAGACCCCATATGGGCTGCTTTTGAGTTTAAAAGGGTCCATGGTTAGATATGTGCACACATACTTCCACAGACACACACCGCAGCAACAGCTCCCATCCAGAAGTGTGGTTTTTAGCTGGCGAGGCGCCACTGTCGGTGCATCAGTCACAGGAGGACATGGGTGAAGTCAGAGCCTGACAAATCCAGGGTATTATCAGGCCTTTGTCCAGCCTGCAGCTGTCACTTACCAGGCTAGTGGGAGAGGATGAGGAGGACAGAAGGGAATTCATGACCTATCCCTAGAACCACAGAGGATTGAGGCATTCAGAGATAAAACATATGGGAAGTAAAAGAAAGAAATGAAGCTACAATATGATGCAGGAGGAGAAAAAACTGAAAGGAATTTTTATGAAGATAGAAAATGGAGAGTAAAGCAGAAAGTAAAAGAAATGCTGGGATGGGGCTATATGTTCAAATGCTTTCATATGATTGCTGAAAAAAAGTCATGGCAGATTGGCTGATATATGCTGATTTCCTCTGAAGACTCTAAAAAAATGTTTTATCTTTGTCCCTCTCCCCTTCAAAAATGACCAGCGGTAATGCAGATCTAATCTTTTTCTATCTTCGCGGTAGGTCCCAAAGGCTGTCCATCTCCCCAAAAACGCCTCATCTTTCTGTCTTTGAAATAAATGAAAGTCCACAGGGTGATGGAATAAAGATGAGCTAAGCCTTTGACTTGATGCAAGATTGCCAAAGGGCCCAACTTAAGAAGGCTGCACCCTCATCTGCTGCATGAAGATACTGAGGCCAGTGCAAGAAACCAGATAATCTGATAGAATTTCAATCAGCAGTGATCAGATAAGAAATAACAGACTGTCTGATTTTTAAGTCACACTGAAGCCCCAACAGTTTGGCCTTTTTCATTTTAGCTGGAAACAAGTCTGTGGCAACTCCCGGAACTCCTGTCAAACTTGAAATTTTATCCTCAGGATTATAACACTGAGCTCATGATCTGGTTGGTTAGGACTGCCCCCCTGACCTTATGCATGCTCATATGACCTGTGTTACACTCTCAGTGATTGGATTACTCCTTTATTGGCCAGTGGCAGTGTTTACGGGGCAGTACGACTTTGATCCACCAACGGCAGCAAATAAGAGGACCGTGGCATAGCTCACATCCTCGGCCTAAGCCTTGTGGTTTGTGGGACATCTGCTAAATCTTCCTGGATCAAAGGATGACTATTACACAGACAGTTGTCCACATACCCCAAACTGCAGCTTTCGAGGGCTCATGACCCCTGTCAACATGTCCGGTTAAAAAACCACAGGTGGGATTCAGTGTCACGCATGTGTAAACACATGTGCTACTGACAGCAGTGCATTTATCATATGCATGTTGTTCAACCTCGCAAAGGTGCTTTGGAAACACTGATATTACATGCACTACACTTTTTTTTAATTAATCAAAGCTTCTATATAAACTTTAAAGGTACAATTTGTATAATTAAAATAAAAACAATAACACAAACTACGTGAAGTACTTTATCAGAGAATATTAGTGAACATTATACCATGGTTAGGAATGTTTTATTATTATTAATAATAATAATAATAATAATAATAATAATAATAATAATAATAATAATGGATTAGATTTATATAGCGCTTTTCTAT
>JAPQRQ010000014.1:10474137-10509365 GCA_037367365.1 Apogon talboti | reverse complement strand
ATTAAACATGCACTGGGTCAAATTGACCCGGAACATCATTGCTGTTCCTGACAAATGAACATAACAGGAGGGTTAAAACCAAAGATACTTATTCCTGAAGTTATCCTGACCTCCATCTAACTCCTAGTCATACACTGATTTATACAACTGGATTTAATGTTTCAGATGTAGCTTCATTACACAAAGCAACAGTAAGAATGCACAAAATGGGGTGTGACGCTGTTGTTTTCCAATCAAATTTGTGACCCCAAAACAATGTTTATATGTGGACAAGAGGTCCAAAACCTAGAGAAAAATACTTGTTTTGCAAAATATCTGCATTACTGTGAATAGGGCGTGAACTATGTCTGAACTATGTGATATTTTTTTTAGTTAGAATGTATTCTATGTTGTTAATTAAGACCACAGCAGCAGTTCTTCCCCCTTTCCTGCAGATGTTTGTGTGGATTCAGGGCCTCACAAAAGGCTATTCATTCCTCTCTTGGGTTGTTGGTATTAATCCCTCCTTCTGCACAAGTTTTTTTTTTCTTTTTGAATAAATAATACTTTCGTTTCAGGCGGTCATGGGACATGAGAACCAGCTCCAGATTCTTAGAGGACACACAAACAAATCAGAAATATATGGAATTCTGTTAATGCTGAAGGAATTATCACAGCATACTACAACACCAACGGACATGGTTACAGAGACGCCGATACAAGTGTGTAAAGGACAAAAAAATAAACAAAAATAACTTCAGTAATACCTGACCTCTGACCTGCAGCTGAGGACTGCTGTTGTGAAAGGGGTTCGCGCAGACACGGGGCTCATGGGTAATGAGAAAAGAATAGCAGTGGGGTTTCTCTGAATGAGAACATGGAGCACTGTGACCCCAAGACGGCCTTTCTCCGTCTCCAGAGCCCGGGGCAGGAAGGCTGGGAGATTGAGAGCCAGTAGGGACTGTTTGATTGGCGTCTGCATCGTGTTGATCTGAGCACATACAAGAAAACTGATGTGGAATATAAGCAGCCGAGTGTAACACAGATAAAGCCTGTGCGCGCAGCCTGACACGGGAGTTGTAAATGGAAATATGTTACGTTGCAGATAATGGAAATCAGTTTGAAGGTAGAAAGACAATCCACTGGAAATGTATCAGATGTAAATTTACAAGTGAACTTGCGGCGGAGATCGTTGCACTTGGCAACAGGGAGAGCAGCGCTTTGTCTCCAACTTATTGTGCTGGAATAATTACACAATCATGTTGTCATCTGTAAGTACAAGCCCACACGCTCAGCCAAGGTCCATTAAAACTATTCAAAGGGCTACACCTCTCAGATAATTATGTGGCAAAACAACAGATCAATAAAACCATTTATTTGGAATGGCTTTTAAAGTGGAGTTCATTCTTGCATTTTTGTAAACATCAGGAGACAAAGAGCAAGGTGTAAGGAAGGATGATTGGTGCTGTGTGGTCACTGTAATGGTGATGAACTCTTACTTCCACATGCAGTCATTAAACATATTTCATCTCCAAACATCCAAATATGGAGCTGTTAGTCCTACTCGGGTTGAATTAATAAACACTGCACTGAAATATTTAAATGTAAAATATGTAACATGTATATATTTTTGACCCGTTAAAACTGGGGTTGTATTTACTACCTGTAGGCACCCTGCTTTCTGCCTGTATTTTTCAGATTTTCTTCTTGTTTTGCTGCCTTCAGGACATTTCTGAGTGTTGATCTTTGGGCTGTGAGTGGGTACGTCAAGCCAATAACAAGAACTGTCAAGTTTTTCTGTGACAGCACTGTCATTCCATAAGGCTATTAAGCATTTTCTGTCTTGTATGGCTGGACCAAATGTCTTTTTTTAGGACTCTGGTGCTTCGCCGGCCACTGACAGCAAATACTCAAAGCTTTGTGCCAATGTAAATTTTTCAGACAACATGTACGCCAAAAAAAAAAATAAAAAAAGGTGCATAATTCAGACAATTTTCACATACCTCTCTTAGATTATTTTTGCAGGCCTATATTCATTCCAAAACTACATACTTGTGGTATCATGGCTTCACCAACTTAACCTACATATAAATGATGCATAACATAATAAACTGAACGGTAAAGATTATGAAACAATGAACAGTATCTTGTGCGCAAAATGAGAACAACAGTTTTCCTTAGTTGTTCTTGACGCTCTACTGGACTGGTTTTGTTCTTGAAAGTCTTTTGTGTCTCACCAGTTCAGTTCTTCATCAGTCCGACCGTCGAAAGAGTCATGGCGTAAGCAAAGACTACAGACAAACTTCTGCTGGTCAGCCTCTGAAAAATCACCAGAAATCACTATAATGTTAACCTATGATGCAGACCAGTGCAGCCTGGACACCATGAGTGTAAAGTGCTGGGCCAAAGATGACTTCCATGTTTGCGACATTACGTTGTATGTGACACACACCACTCTTGTTTAAATTTAAAAGTAGTCTGGTTACATTTCCAGTGCTGACTTTTCACAATTACCCTATTATTTGCCGCTGTACAATTACCAAAGAAGAAATAAAAGCAAATGTTTGATGAATAAAATTGAAACCCAAATGTCTTCTCAACTGAATGAGTATCTGAAAACTCAAACATTTGGATCCAGACCTAATATCTTGACACCTCTATAGACGTGATTCATCCATTTAATTAAATTTTTTAGCTGCTATGTGGGTGTTCAGTGAGTGAGTTAGTCGTGGATCAAAAGGGAATAATGAAATAGGTACAAATGTGACGGCAATGTACAAATTGTATTTACATCAAAGATCTGTCCACAATATGAGCCAGACTACCTACACAAGTGGTAAAACACATCTGATTGAAATCTGATAAACATAACCTTGCACTAATGCTTATTCACTGTACAGAAGATCAAAACCACTGAGAAAACCAAATGAAAAGGAACCTGACAATGAAAAAAAATTGTGGTTTTCTGTGAATGTCATCACTGGTCAAAAACATTGAATATAATCTAAATTATACATAGGTCTTGTTATTTGAAATGTGGAAATGTTATATATGGAAACTTTAAAGGCACAAAGATGTGATGTTTTCAGGAAAACAAATGCATTCAGAGTATTGGCACCATGCAGTTTATTAACAATGAACTGCAGTACGTTGAATGGAGCAAGGATTGCAAACCTGAATGGATTCCTTTGAGCACAAATTAGCATCGTAGCACTCAGATTATACATTCTGTGTCTAACAGCAGGAAATCAAAAAGACTGACTGAGATAACTGGAAACTCAATAAGGTCTTTAACTCTTCCTCTGCTAGTTGTTTTCCCTGTGTTGTCCTCACAAAATAATGTTTCAGTACAGTGGTCTATAGATAACTGCCTTTTACATCCATGTTTAATAAATTAGTAAACAAATTGAGGTGCTGTCATGATTTGAACTGCAGCTGCTTTCCATATTTACTGGCTGAGGGCACCAATAATGATGGGTTACGTCGTCAGAAATATGACTAAGCCTGCTATTATTCGTATCGGAAATGTATCTCTGATTTTAGGTCAGCGCTCCTGACAGCGCGGGCTTGTCTGCTTGGGTTTCGAGGTGTGAAATGCTAGATGATTGCCGTCAAAGCCGGGGACGTGATTGGAGAGAGAAGGGGGTGGGAAACGAGAGCATAATTGTGTGTCATTTCACTCTACTTATCTGTGTTAATAATCATCTCTGTTTGGATGTATGAAAATGTGCTTCTCAAGTGTCAGAAACATCTATCAGCATGTCTAATGGAGCTGCAGGTCAATGAAAAATGCATCGGCTGACTCTGATGTGAGGGGCAGAACAGAAGCATTCATACTCAGTATTATTTATGACGACAGAGGACAAAAACTGGTCATTGTAATTTACTTTACACATCTGTGTGACAAAAAACTAATTACTAATTCCATTTCTGAATGTGTATGTATTATTTTTGCAAACTGGAAATATGATGTGGTAACAATGTATTTACAAGCTGGGATGTGGAAGTGCTTTGAAACTGCTAAAAAGGCATTTGTAGTGTTCAGACAATCACAGAAGAAAGAAAAAAAAGATTAGTTGTTGCAGACTCATGGAAACTGGACCTCTCTGTAAGCAAGGACTCACAATATTTCTTAAACGCTTAAAAAGTTTCATAGTTCATATGAATTTAATTACAAAGAAAACATGTTAATTATTTCTCCTGTCACACACTTCAGAATGTTGTGTGCTGATGTCTTCTCTGTTAGGGTTAATTTCTTTCTTTAATCTGCAATCAAAGAAAACAGATTCACAAGTAAAACTATTCATGTCGAAGTCAGAGGTTAAACACAGATTAGGTTGAATCCAATGAGCCTCATGCAAGAACATTTTCATTTTCTTATGTTACTGTTTTTGGAATGACGGGCTCGTAGGAACATGCCACATCAGATTCAGCTCATAACTGCAGAAAATTAACCTTTATCACCAGCTGTGTCAGAGACAATGTGAACACATAATGAAATTATAGGGGGTTTTCAAACTCATAATTGCTTCAAAGTAACAAAATACACAATCATTTATGGAAAAACTTTGAAAAACAAACAGTTAGAATTACAACAAACTAATATTTACAAACAACAGACCTATATTCTGAAATACAGTAGGTTCAATTTGTTAGTATGTGTGGAAACACTATATCCATCTATGAGCTTTGCTCTTAATTCATAGTGTCTTGGATGCATCAAAAATGTTTGCTTGTTGTTCGTCTGAGGGTCATGACGAGTAGATTTCTGAAATTGTGCACTTTCATCATTCCACAACACCTGCTGTCATTCAATACTAGAGCTGCAACTATAGATTATTTTTGGAATATATTAATCTATGGAATATTTCCTTTTATTCAATTCAATTAAATGATTATTTGAAGGTGAAAAAAAATAGTAAAAATATGAAAATATTTTTATATGTCTGAAAATGACAACTTTATTCCAGAGACCAGCTCAAACAACCACAAGTAATAGTAAAATGATATATATATATAAATATCTGTATAGAAATAACATATCAACAGTATAAAGGTATATATAAAATATCTATAGATATAAACAACAAACAAGTCCAGTGACATCTACACACAATGTGTACACTGCAGTCTTCAACACATTTGTATCCAACTTACTAATAACCATGTTGCACTTGGACATGTATTCATAAACACGTACATCAGATAATACTTGTGCAGCAAAGATGGCTTAGAAGTTTAAAATAAGACAATGATTTTCTAGTCTCAGGGTCAAGGTTTAATCACAACTTTGCTGTAATAACAGATGGACTGTTGTACTGACGGGACTGCTGACGAAATCTAGAATTTCAGATGAAGAGTTTGTCATAGATCACTGCACAATATGGGCGTTCATCTCTCAGTAAGTAATAACAATCACAGATTCAGCCAAAATAATACTTAATATTCAAAGATGGACAATGTAGACACGCTGATTCCCCAAGTGCAGATAATGATAAAAAAAACCCAGCAGCAGTTGGACACTCCTGCAGTAAAAGTGAAAACACACAGGCTCTGGATGCTCTTTCACATGAAGACTATTCTTATTACAAATAAATTGAAAAGAATTTACTGACACTAATGAATATTCGTTTAGCTCTGATGTTAAAAATTAATTTTCAATGTGAGCAACAGCACTCAAAACCTTACGACACCTTTTATTCTGTCTTTTCGGTCCTTTGTATGGTTCTTTTGGACTGATGGATGCACTAAGCGGTCATGTTAACTGTATTATTCCAATTAGTTTCAGAAAATAGACTCTAAAACAGCTCTGCTCATGTTTAAGTCTCTCCATGGTCTAGCACCAAGGTACATCTGTGACATGTTGGTCCCTTATGAACCATCTCGGACCCTGAGAACCTCAGGTACAGGTCTTCTGCTGGTGTCCAGAGTCAGGAACAAAGTCAGACACATCTGAATACAGTACATGAATGAAGTGCACATATGAAGTCAGACACAGTGAAGCTGCCTTTCAGTTCCATGCAGCTGAACTCTGGACCAGTCTTCCTGATGACGTCAGACAGGCCTCTACTCTGACAGTGTTTAAGTCCAGGCTGAAAACGGCTCTGTTCAACTGTGCATATAACAACTGAAAGTATTCTATCTGCACTCTTCTCTTTTACTTTATTTTAATTGATTATTGTTTATATTTTAATTGTAATTGTATGTTTTTAAATTGTCTCTTTTCCATTCTTGTAAAGCACTGTTAATTGCCCTGTGTATGAATTGTGCTATACAAATAAATTTGCCTTGCCTTGCCTAGTTTGATTTTGGGACTAGAACGCTGACTGATGATTTCTCTAAAATGGATTAAAACTAAAGCAATAAGCCTGCTCTGAAAATGTTAAGGGTAAAAAAATACTGATTTTTTTTTGTGTGTGTTTGAAAATGTAATCAAAAATATAAATACTTGTGTAACCTACAGATTCACCCTAAGAGGACAGTAACAAAACATAAAGTGAATAGAAGAAAATCTAGAGGAGCTGATTGGTTTCATTATAATATCATTACCCATAATGCACAGGTGCTTTGCTGAGGTTTGTCAGTAGAGTTGGTCAGCCAGTACTAACACAGACCCAGTATTTGGTTTTACTTCATTCTGTCCTGTATTATGAGTGAACAATGAAGCATTAAAGCTTTAAAGGCTACAGGACTGTAGGGAGAACACAAGTATCATACTGTGACTGTGTGACAGGGACAAAATAGTTTCCATGATTTGCAGGACAGGAAGGAAATCCGCTTAGTCCATGTTTGCGTCTTTGACTGTTTTTTCCCACTATCTTAACTTCGGAACCTTTCCACTGCTAAAACCAAAACTGCATTTCAAGTAAGTGCATCCTCCGTTAGCCCTGCTGTGACCCCTGAGCTAGCTGTGCCCACCCACATGAGAGATTACACACATTTCAGGCTCTCTTGCCTCCAAATAACAGTACAAGCTGTGTTATCTTTGTACTTGTGTTTCTTGACCCTTGCATACCTTTTAAGCATTTAGTTCCTCTATTCCCTGGTGCTAGTGATTATTTTGCTGAATAAAGTAGACCAAAGCTACAAAATAAGTCCAGATGAAATTGATTGTACCTTAATTAAACCTGGGAATGTCTTACTGTAGCACCTTTATAGTGATCATAATCAACGCTGTGGGCTAACATGAGTGAGTAAGTCAGTTTTGATTAGATACTTGCATAAATTAAAGCTGAAGAATAATGATCAAATCAACATTACTGTGATAAAAAGTTCCAGTGTCCTCTATAACCACTTTGAGAACATGTGAACCCTTAATGGCCAATAGCTTTTAAAGACAAATGAGGATTAGCATTTGACTCCGTCTTAGCATAAAGTAATCCAGTGATGGAGAGGGTGATCAGACTCCATCACACTCACACTGAGTAATCCACTTCACATGTTCCTTATAATAATTTAAGGCAGGTAATCAGCAATTTGCAATGGATTATCTTTTGAGAGTAACCCTTCCAACCCTATTAATCTATTACGATTCACCCTCGTGTAATTTCATATTAAACCGGGTGACAATTCATTAGGTGGGCACAACGGTTCCCAAGTGCTCAACGCCATGCAATTACAGCCCATAGTGAAGGGCCCTGACCTCAGAATGGGCCTCCTGTCACAATGGCCAGTAACACTAATGTAAGTAGGCGACTGGGGGGACGGGATTGCTGTCATAGTCTCAGCAAAGGGCCTGACCGTTCTGACAGGTGAGGATGGGCCTCTTGTAATTATTTAGGGAGAGCATGGGCCAGAACATTAGGCAGGACCACAAGAAATGGATATGAAACTGGATGATAAATGGACTTAGAGTTGGGGAGGATGGATACTTGTTGTGGAATGAAATTCAAGGCGTATTTTGTGCTTTCCTTTTGTGCATGGGGATTGAGTATGTAAAAACAGACTAACATAGACTGACATAAAAGCCTGATGCCATGAAGATAGATGAGACCAATATGGTTTATAGCCCAATGAGATTAAGGCATTACAACACCGTACGTGTCATAATTCACTTTTAAGTATAGCAATATTCCACGGAACCATTATGTCATGTTTTTTTGAGCATCGCAGTTTTTAATTTCAACAGCTGTAAGAGTTCAGTCCATTTTTTCTCTGTTTTCTCAGCTGCGTGGCCACACAGTGTTGCATTTCCCGCCAGCGATTTAATTGAGATCAGTGTTTGGAGAAAGAGAGCGCAATCCAAGTTTTCACTGATGAAATGCACAGTGTGTTAAGAAATGGGCTTATTTAAATTAATAAACACAGGAACGGTGCTTCAGAAGATTAATGTTTTCACAGTGTGATTCTTGACCACATCTGTCTGGTGCTGTTGTGTGATTTGTTGATGAGGGTAGAAACCCCATGAGATGGAGCTTCTATGTATGGAGATGGAAAGTGATGCTGCATAGTGTGGAGCCTGTGTGCATGTGTGTATGTGTGTGTGTGTGTGCTGGTGTTTAGAATCATATCACATGAGTAGAATATAGATGACATGCTTGGCGTTATTCCAAAATGATAGAGGAGACAGACAGAAGGAACCCTATTGAGGTGGAAGGAAATGGCTCCATGCAGGCGATCCAGACTTTGTGTCTCATATCTCTACAATCTGCAGTGGGATCTGTTTCTCTTGTGTGGCTGCCAAGTAAATCAGCTGGTTTCATCTATGCTGTGTGCAGTTTGCAGTATTTGCTAAGAGGTATCATATGTAAATAAATTCTGCGGTCAACAAGAGTAATTGAAAGGTCTGTGGGGATTGAATCAGTATGTCCAGTCGATTTTTTGTGAACACCTGTGTCTGTAGCTGTTTTAACCTGGGTCAAAGAGTTCACAGTCACATACTGGACACTAAATACTGCCAACATATGTTTATAATGATACATCCTAAAATACAGTAGGCTGGATATGCATATACACTTTCCAGTACCTTCTGCTGAGCATATTATGCATACTTGGCACTTCACGTTATAAATGGTCATATCATATTTTCACAATTTGTATTAGGTCAGAATTCAAAAGTTGTTCATAATTGAAACATTTTTAAAAGTCTGACCCAGCCACTAAATCTTCTCTGAACTGCGAAAAAATGTGCATTAACACATTTTAGCATTTAACATTTGACTGCTGCGCAAAAAATAATAATGTATATTTTATATTAAATGTATGTGAATTCATGTCCTACATATGAGGTCAATCATATCAATGTGCTTGTTAATAGAATTAGTTAATTTACCAGTTCATTTCAGACACAGTATGGTATTTATAGCCACAGTAATAGGTCTTTTATGGACTGGCACTTGTAGTTACTCATCTTCTTTGCAGTACATGGACATTTTGGCATTATATCAAACATTGCGTGTATCTAAATACAGTAAGAAACTTTCCCAAACTCCACATAAGTGGTAGATGCTAGATCCTAGATGAAACCCATCATTAAAGGTTTAATGAATGATGGATGGTTTGCACATGCTTATGTACTTGTTTGTGTTGAAAGAACTTTTGCTCTCTCAGCTTGAGACTTAATCACTAACTATTGTGTCCATTGCCCACATTCATGATAACAACCAAAATACACTGATTTAAATGGTAGAGTCTAACTCTCTTCTCCTGCTCTGTGACTGCAAGTGTGCAAAGCAAGTGAACATTAGCTTAGCTCAAGCACATTGCAGAATCTAGCACAAACTTAACATAAGCACACAAACACATGCAAGCACACTCAAATTTAACATATTGAACTGTAAAGCAAAGGAAAAGCGCATTGCATCATGGGATGTTTCCTGTTTGTATAATTACGCAACATAAAACTCCACACATGCGTGACTAAAAACATGAATATGAGAAAATTACACAAAAATAAAGAGATTTGCAAGAGGAAAAAATAAATAAATAAAGTTGTCTGTAGTCAGACTGCTGATGGCAGCAGTTGCTTACATAAGTAAAGTTTCCACCAAAGTTTAATTATACACCAATTGGTAGAGACATGTCACACCACCTCAGAAGGTGTTGAATCTCACAGGTTAAACATAGAGCGAGAAGCGTGGGCTGCCACCCCACCTGCTATTCTCCATTACATGCAGCATAATGTATCGGAGAGTGAGCGATGGACAGCTAGTGAACAGACACAGGAATGTGACGGAACGTACTCTACACACAAACACTGACAACAGCATATGAGGTAAATGACTTGTCTGGAAACAGGTGGGAGGATGCTGCTTTCTGCTGTTTTCAACTCAAGCGTTGCTTAGCATTCAGTGATGGAGAGGATAGAGAGTAATTGTGTTCCCTTGAGACAAGCCAGACCCCTGACAGCTGTCATGACCACAGAAACCTGTTAAATACAAGAGGGAGTGGAGAGGGGATAAGAAACATAAGGTGACAGTGATGCAGAATAAAACAAACCGTCCTCTGTCTATCAGATGATATGTTGCAAACACACTCCAAGCAAATGTAAAGTCTCTAGGAGGTAGTAGTAGTGTGAAGTTGTCATGACTGGTAAAGAACTAGTCTGACATTTGGATGTGAATGTTCAAACCCCTCTCACAGTACAGTGGCAGATGCAGAAAAAGTGGAAGGGGGGGTGCGCAGGACAATGGTGGGGTCCAGGGTCGGTGTCCTAGCGGGGCTTCAAGGGGGCGAAGCGAAGCAAAATTAACATTATAAATGTTTCAAATCACATATAACTGTATTTTTTATTTTTTATTATACACTAATAAAATGAACCATCCTCCATGAACCATCACCTCACTGTGGTGGAAGAGTTTGAGAGCCCTATTGACCCTAGTAGCTATGTTCTCAGGGGAACTTTGCCTCTGGTAGGGTCTCATATGACAGATTTTCATAGGCAAAGGGCCAGATGAAGAACGGTTCAGAAGACCCTTCATGGCTACGAAAAACAAGAGAGTGTGTACTCGGAGGGTTACCGGGGCTCTGCCGTGGAACCAGGCCTGGGGTTGGGGCCCGTGGGTGAGTGTCTGGTGGCCGGGCCTTTGCCCATGTGGTCCGGCCAGGCCCAGCCCGAACCGGTGACATGGACTCGTTGCCCTGTGGGCCCACCATCCAAAACGGGAAGCAGAAGGGTCTGGTGCATTGTGGATCGGACAGCAGACCAAGGTGAGGGCCTTGGCGGTCTGTTCCTCGGTTACAGAAGCTGGCTTTTGGAACATGGAACGTCACCTCTCTGGTGGGGAAGGAGCAGGAACTTGTGGAGGAGGTTGAGCATTACCAGCTAGATATAGTCGGCCTCACCTCAGCACATAGCATCGGCTCTGGAACCCAAGTCCTTGAGAGGGGTTGAACTCTCTCCTTCACTGGTGTTGCCCCTGGTGGGAGGTGAAGGGCAGGGGTAGGCTTTTTGATAGCCCCCAGGCTCTCTGCCTGCATGTTGGAGTTTACCCTGGTGGAAGAAAGTGTTGCTTCCCTGTGCCTTGGGGTTCGGGGAACAGGCCCTGACTGTTGTCTGTGCTTATGCACTGAACAACAGCTCAGATTACCTGCCTTTTTTGGAGTCCTTGGGGGGGTGCTGGAAAGCGCTCCAAAAGGGGACTCAATTGTCCTACTGGGGGACTTCAACGCTCTCGTGGGCAATGACAGCGTGACCTGGAGGGGCGTGGTGGGGAGGAACAGCCTGCCCGATCCCGATTCTGTTCGAACAAAAGGATGCCCAACGGTGCACTTGGCACCAGGACATCGTAGGTCGCTGGTCATTGATCGACTTTGTAGTCATATCATCAGACCTGTGGCCACATGCTCGGGTGAAGAGAGGTGCGGAGCTCTCAACTGACCACTCTCTGGTTGTGAGTTGGATGAGGTGGCATGGGAAGATGCGGCAACCCAGTAGGCCCAAACAAGTAAGACAGATATTCTAAGAACGCCTGGCGGAAGAACCTGTTAGGTTGATCTTCAACTCACACCTCCAGCAGAGCTTCAACTACGTTCCAAGGGTGTAGGGGAACATTGAGTCCGAATGGGCACTGTTCTGCTCTGCCATTGTCGAGGCAGTAATGGTGAGCTATGGCCATAAAGTAGCTGGGGCCAGTTGCGGCGTGGGAGGAGTTCGGTGAGGTCATGGAGGAAGACTATCGATCAGCTCCAAAGAGATTCTGGCAAACCATACAATATAGTTGGGTGGTGGAAGGAATACTTTGAGGACCTTCTCAATCCCACCAACATGTATTCCATGGAGGAAATGGAGCCAAGAGACCAAAAGACAGATGGACCAAAGTCTGGGGCGTAAGTCACTGAGGTAGTGAAACTACTACACAGGGGTTGATGAGATCTGCCTGTGTATCTCAAGGCTCTGGATGTTGTAGGGCTATCTTGGGTAACACACCTCAACATTGCGTGGACATCGGGTGCGGTGTCTTTGGAGTGTTAAACTGGGGTGGTGGTCCCCATCTTTATGAAGGGGGACCAGAGGGTGTGTTCCAACTATAGGGGGATCACATTCCTCAGCCTCCCCAGTAAGGTCTACATCAGGGTACTGGAGAAGAGGGTACATTTGATAGTTGAACCTCAGATCGAGGAGGAGCAATGCGGTTTTCGTCCCGGATGTGGAACAGCTCTTTACCCTTGCTAGGGTGTTGGAGGGAGCATGGGAGTTTTCCCATCCAGTCCACATGTGTTTTGTGGGTTTGGAGAAGGCTTACAACTGTGTCATCCTGTGGTGTGGGGGGTGCTCCGGGAGTGTGGGATGGCCCCCTGCGTGACCATTCAATCCCTGTACCAAAGACGTGCGAGCCTGGTCCACGTAGCTGGTAATAAGTCGGACCTGTTCCCGGTGAGGGTTGGACTCCGCCAGGGCTGCCCTTTGTCACCGGTTCTGTTCATAACTTTAATGGACAGAATTTCTAGGTGCAGCCAGGTGGTGGAAGGGTTCAAGTTCAGTGGCGGGAGGATCTCGTCTTTGGTTTTTATGGATGATGTGGTCCCCCTAGCTTCACTGAGCAGTGACTCCCTGCTCTCACTGGGGCAGTTTGCAGCCAAGTGTGAAGTGGCTGGGATGAAGATCAGCACCTCCAAGTCTGAGGCCATGGCCCTCAGCCGGAAAAGGGTAGAGTGCTTACTCCGGCATGGTGGGGAAGCCTTACCCCAGGTGGAAGAGTTTAAGTATCTCAGGATCTTTGTCACGACTGAGGGTAGGATGGAGTGAGACATCGACAGGCGGATCGGGGCAGTGTCTGCAGTGATACGGATACTAAACCAGTCCGTTGTTGTGAAGAGGGAGCTAAGCCAAAAGGCGAAGCTCTCGATTTACCGGTCGATCTACGTTCCAACCCTCATCTATGGTCATGAGCTCTGGGTAAGCAAATACAAGTGGCCGAAATGAGTTTCCTTCACAGGAAACTGGGTTTGTACATACATGTCACACCGCCTTACACTTTTGGTATATTTATAATTTAATTTGTATGTTATTGGGGGACACTTGTTTTTTTTTTACATGAATGAGTCTGTGAGGATTATGTTGTCAGTCATGATTTCAGTTCATCCTTAAAAAAAAAAAAAAAAAAAAAAGACATAAAAATCCCTTTTAAAAATCCCCATCCGGGAAGGACTCAGAGCAGAGCCACTCCTCCACATAGAGAGGAGCCAGTTGAAGCAGTTTGGGCATCTAGTGAGGATGCCTCCTGGATGCCTCTCTCCTGGATATGTCCTTCCGGGAGGAGACATCAGGGCTGACCCAGGACACGCTGGAGGGATTATATCTCTTGGCTGGCCTGGGAATGCCTTGGGACTCGTCCGGAAGAGCTGGTGGAAGTGGCAGGGGAGAGGGCTGTCTGGGCTTCTTTGCATAGGCTGCTGTCCCCATGACCCGGACCTGGATAAGCAGAAGAAGACAGTATGGTTTGGTACGGTAATAAAATGAATACAATTTAACCTTACTAATGCTACCACTTTTGGAAACAAAGCAAAGCGTTCACTTTAATAAGGTTGGCCTCAGTTACGGCATTAAATTCCATTGCATTCCAAATAATTTAAAATTAGAAACAACCGGGTACACTAGAGGTAGACCTATGCGTGACAACTTTGTGTGATTCACTCAATCACTGGCGAACGTGCTATCATGACCCATGTAAATATACACACCACGTGTTATTTGTACGGATTATAAGCTTTCTGCGTGTATGTTCACGCTGTTCTTAGCCACCTGTCCACCCTGGGGGGGAAGAATAGGCAAAGGGATTCACTGATAGGTAAATCTGCCATTGCAGTATATATATATCTTAGCTAAACCAGTAGCATCTCAAATTTGTACAGATTTTTAGATAATTGTAAAAGTTTCCATCCCAGTATTTCACATTAATGGTATAATCTTGTAAGAACTGAAAATATTGTAGTGAATGTAATTTAACCATGTTCCTAACTAGTTAAAATAATTTTCAGATTAACTTGGAGTGTGCTGAAACCAAACATCAAACCAAACCTGGGTGTAAAACATACTAAAGAACCAGACCTTGAACCAGCAGCCACTGAAACCACAAGAGACACAGATACAGCGGAGAAATCAACCAACTCAAGGAAGCTGAGAGTAAATATTAATGTCACTGTCATTTGTTGTTTGTTAACTAATTACTGTATGTCAGTATGTGACATTTAGTTTTATGGTGAACTGGGCAGCTCCTCCACAGCAGTAAACAAACCTAGCAATAACACCTGTGTGTTGAAGAAAATAAATGTTTCCACAGACAAATCTGACATCAGATCATCAGCATATAAGTTATGAAACCACTGTGTGAGTCTGTGTTTATTACAATGACAGAAACTGGTAAAACTGATAAATTTGCAGAGCAAAGACCACTACTAGAACATCCATGTGAAATCCATTAGATGAAGCACGCACAGGCAGAAGTGAAAGTTAATCACCATGGTAACAGGGACGCTGTGGCTGTCTGTTACTATTAATTATGAATACGTCAATAAGATAAGATAAGATAAGATAAGATGAGACTTTATTGATCCCACCGTGGGGAAATTGTAGTGTTTACAGCAGCAAAAATACCAAAAAAGTGCAGAAAGACAGAAACGTTCTGGGGTGAAACGTGTAATATAAAGGAAAATCTGCTGTTTATACTACTTGTTCTGTACATGCACATATTATTTTGATATTTATAATATAGTTGCATATGTTGGCATTGATGTGATATGGGGGACTACTGTGAACTATTGTATAGTCTGATGGATGTGGGAAGAAATAGTGATTATAGTGATTGAAATAGTGAATGGTAATAATTTTATACTTGGTTAATATTGTACAAACAGCTTACCTGCCCTCTATTATGCAAATGTTAGAGAACTTATCATGATCATCATCATCATTATCTCCATGGTTTAAATGTTTCCTTCATATCCTTCAGATGTATTTGATCCAACAAAATACTTCATATATTGTTAACTGAGAAGTTGATAAATGTAAGGTTTCAGGAATCTGATAACTGTTAACCTCTAAAACAAACTGAACCAAACATCTGGTATGAAATATACACTACAGTATTTGCTTTTTCACAGGTCTTTAAAGCTTTGTTAAACATTTGTTTCTGAAGCTCCTCAAACATAATGATGTTTTATGGCTGTTTTCCATGTGACATTTCTATTTTTTCTGTTAATTCAAGTATTATCTTAATTCCCTTATTGGTTCATATGTACAAACACCAAATTATTCACTAAATCTGCTTCCATTTCACTTATTTGTCTTCAACTTTTATCAATTTGCTCTTCCATCTCTACTAAGCTTTTTTTTCAGATTTTTGGCAATTCCTCTGAGATTTTTATATGCAACAATTGAAAATGCAAATAAAAACAGCTGGATGGAAATGCCTCTACCCTTTTCTTCTATCCAAATTTAAAACAGTCTGATTCTGACTTGGTTTAGTTTCACTGCCCCCCTAAAGTTCTTCATGCATTCCTAAAATTTTCAACTTTGGAGCACATGCTAAAATGGGAGCATGGGGGAAAAAATAAGCTCTGTATTAACTACCAAATGACATCACACTATGGAGACAGCAGGAAGTTGGTGGGATAATTGGATTCCCTCACGCCTTTGGGCACAATCCGGTTGACTTTATTACAAGTCAGTGATGGAAACCCAGCTGGTGGGAAAGATAGAAGGCAAAGTCCGAATTTTTAGAGTTAACACCTCGTACATCCAGGGCAGTTTATTTAGTCTCTTGTGCATTGGACGGAACACAGGTAGATTCTGGCAACGTAGGAAGATGCAAGACAAGTATGCTCATGTGCTGTGGTAACTTAAACAAGAAAAGAAAAGTGGTAAGTAAAAGATTTTGTTGGAAGAAGAGAGGTGTTCAGCTGAATTGTCTGCCATAGCATAATTAACCCATAAAGACCCAGTGCTACTTTTATGGCAGTTCCCAAATGAACTTTTCTCTCTATTTAAACTTCATGATTTATTGCCGTTTGTTATTATATGATCCTTTGTGGTTTTTCAATGTTGACCATGTGTTTTCCTATATTTAATTCACAGATCATGTGACTTCAATTTGAGTAAATTCAAAGATTATTATATCAAAACAGAGAAAACTGAATTAAAACTGCAAAATATATCATTCAATATTATACACTGAATGTTTAACCCTTAACAAATGACAGTGGTTGGTTTTTATGTACAATTAATGATATATTTTTCTGTTTTCATATAATGACTTTTGAATTTACATTGAGTTTTTATAAGGTGACCAAATGTCCTCTCTTGCCTGGACATGTCCTCTTTTCACGTCCTGTCCAGAGCATCCCGTTGGTTTTTATAAATTAGGGAAAACAACAACCTGGCAATGATAATAAACCAATTGAAATAACAGGCAGGTTGTGACAGAGTTTTCTTACACCTATAGCCTACATTGCTGGCACTAACTTTCACTTGACCCGAACTGTCGGCAGTCTTGGAATTTCTAGAATGTCCCCACGCATCAGGGTTCAAATTATATTTTTTTCTTTAAGGGGGTCTCTATCTCCAAAAAAAGTTGCTCAAGTAGCCTAACTATAATTATACAGACAACGTGCGCTCTCCCAGGGCGACAGCTACAGACGCACAGGTGGCAGTGGAATCACGCATTTATAAAGCAAAGAATTTAGAGCATTTATGGTCTACGATTTGTCAGATAGGGTTAATAGTGACAGAAAAACTGCATTAACCTTCCATGACAGTAACATCTACAGGTATTGAAGTGACACAGACAGTGAACACCCGCATTTCTCCTAATGTGCCACACTCTCGCGTTGAGTGCCAAACACCACAAAAAGATGGTAGCCTATAAACCTATAGTTAAGATATGAGAACAGGATCAACTGTGTTAAAATGGTCGAGTGTGTTCATTCAAGAGCTGCATGCATCATTTATGTCGGAGGGACTGTCAATCACATTCTGCATCCGCCCCGTGCTTTTGTGCTTTTATGCTTTTATGCACAGCTCAACTTTGGTACACGCACAGGGTGGAAAATGAACTTTATTTATGATCAAAATATAACGCGACATTTGAGGGGCCCCCACGGATTTTTGACTTTGTTGCTTTCATTGGAGCCATGTCCTCGCTCTATGGGAGCTCAGCTCCCTTTGGCTCCCACTGAATTCGAACGCTGACATAAATACATTGTCACCATTCAACAAACTCTTGCTGCTGAGGTCTCAGACATCCCTTTCCTTCTCAAAGAGTTTGGAGAATATAAATGCCACGGCGTCCAAGGAGACAACCTCCGTAAAGTGTTCTCTACCGTCTCCACGCTCCCTGTGTCGACAGCAGAGTGTGAACGTGGATTTAGTGCCATTAATCACATCCTCACTGATGAACAATAGAATAAACGTGTCCACACTGAACAATCTTCTCTTCATCGCTATTAATGGAACAGACATGTGTTCGTTCCCTGCTCAGAAGTTTGCAGCGATGTGGATAAAAGAAGGGCGAAACACTGCCGATGACAAACCAACAGGAAAGACCAAAAGGCCACCTGAAGTCCAACATCAGAGCAAACTGTTTACTTAGTCTAATTAGCTGAATTATTTTGACATGATGTGAAATCCTAATTGATTGATCGTTTTATATTTCGTTTTATAGTCTGATTGAGTTCCCTGTTTGCCATAAATCCTCTACCATGTTGGTGTGATCGGCTCTTATCCCTGGTCCTGAAACTTAACTAGGCCATCTCCCACATCACAGGTGTGGCCTTCGCAGAAAATTTAATGTTTCATGTATTTTTAGTTTGCATTAAAGATGAAAGTTCAACTGTTTGAAATGTAATAGGGCCTACTGTTAACTTAAAAAAGAATTAGGCTGTTGACTGCTGTTTTTCATGATTAAAAAAATCAAAAACAAAAAAAAACATCCCTTTCTCTGTTTTTTGTCAAATCGCACCCAGCTTTACATAACGTGTGATGAAGTATCTTGAGGCGGAGCCATGTGTCCTCTTTTTTAGAAAATAAAATATGGTCACCCTAGCTTTTATTAACATATACATGATCAGTGAATTCAATATAGGAACATATCTGATTTAAACTGGATGAATAGATAAGATAATATTCGAATAAATGGTGATACATCACTTGGTAATGATTAACTATAGAAAAAAATGTATTTTGAAGTCATCACAAAAATTGCTCTGGGTCTTTATGGGTTAAGTAAGAAAAAAATCTGGATTGATGCTATCTCTCAGCTGTTCCTCTGCTAAATCACAGCAGAGACCATGACACCTATAATCTTGTGCGATAGGCAGGGTTTGAATTGAAGAAGTTGGAGACTAGAGCAGATGAATCTCCCCCTACTAGTGATACTGAGCCTCACTCGGTCCAGATGAGGCGTCGTGTGGAGGACTTAAGACTAAGCTTCCACCACTGTTGATCCGTCTGAGAGCAACAAGACGGTTGCACAGAAAAAAGGAAAGAGAGAGAGAGAGAGAGAGAGAGAGAGAGAGAGAGAGAGAGACGAGGTGGTGGTGACGAAGAGAGGGAGTTGGCCTGGATTAAGAAGACGGATTTGGATGGTGGTGATGGGTAGCCAAACGGTGAGAATTAAGGGAAAACAGTGAGCAGTATGGCTTATCAAAGCGAGTGAGATTCAGGAAGGCCTGAAAATGGTCTGCTGCTGATGGGTGAGCAGGAAAACTTGGCTGCAGCTCCAGCTGAGGCCCTGTGTGCCTGAGTAGTAGGAAGAACCACCAAACACAACAATACGTCAATATTTGCTTCTGTTGAACTGAATTATTGCTCAAGATTGAACAGAGGTTGCTGTGGTGATATGTTAAAATGACAAAAATGCAAATGAAATCAAGCTAAAGTCTCAAATGCATACCCTACGCATATATAATGTTACTGTTGTTAACCCAAAAAATTATATTAATATCATTTTTATATGTGTGTCTATGTTACCATGTTTTAATGGCCGGTGCACTTCTCAAGCTTCTCTTACAGATGTGATGTTGATGAGATTTTGGGAAGTGTGTCTGAAAGTTTTTCAGCTGGAGACACAAAGCATACATTTGGTTTCATCCCAGGACCAAACTTTCCAAAAACATACACTTGCAAGATTTACTCACCAAATGTAAAACCATCATTATGTTTGGCATGGATTCTAATATGAGCCCAATGAGGAAAGGCATAAAAGTACAACTTCCTTCAGTGATGAATTACATGTTTCCATGGCTTGCAAAAATCATTTTACCCTGTGATTCCATAATAATGGCTGAATACATCCAGGGTTCATCTTAGGATATTTCAGCTCAATGAGAGCAGTCTAGTAATTCACTTTGTCCACATATAAACAAACTGTCAATGAAAAACTATGTGTCTGAGTCTGAAGTGTCGTGCAGATGAGGAAGTGAAAACAGCCAGTGGAACACTTTTTATTCATTTTTAAACTGACAGCCTTCTTGGACTCTTCAGAAGATTTGCTGAATTTCCAGACGTTGCTGTCAACCATTGGGTATTAGTGTCAGGGCGGCATGATGCGGAACACTGACCCATTCTTTCTTTTGGCATAACAAAGTGGCAAAGGGAACATCTCAAACATGCAGGATTGATCTCATTTTAATATTTAGCACATGACCAGTTTTCTCAACTGTAGACACACATACACACGCAAAACATTTTGCATAATTCATCCAATTGTAGCTGTGAAATGATCCGTGAGCATGTTTCTTGTTTCTGACCCACTGTAACACCACCTCACAAAGTGGATTATTTTTCCAAGCGGCCCACTTTAATAAACGATCCCACTAAATGTGGCGTCTCATTAATAGGTTTGGCTAATTACGAAAAAACTGTAATATTTTCTTTGAACAGTTGACTCACAAATATCTTTTTAATGTATTTATTCTTTTACAAATCATTGATCAGCAGCTATGAATCTTTAGTTGTTATTATGGTAATTCAGGTTCAGACCACAATTAAATTAGTAGTAATAATCTGTGTAAATTGTTCATATCCTCACAGTTTGGAATCTCATCACATTTCAACTCTTTTTTTTTTTTTTAAATCAACATACTGTAATTTACAATTACTATAACACACTGGAGTGTGAAGTACAGTAAGAGTTCTTGTGTGTCGTTTGTTGATGTTTGCTAATTCCATGACTATCAAATATATTTCAACTAAAGATGAAGGATTCCGATTTTCCAAACTTCACAGCTAACGTGTGTATTATCCTATGTTTTGATCATATGTATCTCTGTGAGCCAATCATATCAGTTCGCTGAGGTCACCAAAATGCTCTCTTAAGCGTTCTCTTAATTCCTGTTGTGGTTCAACATTGTGGTCTTCTTAGCTGTGATGGGAAAGGTAAGAGGCATGTTTGATGAATTTGTTAAATTTTACCTTTGGTTTTGATTATATGAAGAAGAAAAGATGGATAAAAATGCATGCCGTTAGCCTCCTAGCATAATTGCCGAAGTCATATTTTTTCAGGTCATAGCCAATTAAAAAACGAAACAGCAGAGTTAGGAGAGTAAATTTATGCAGATATCACAGTTTGGACAAAAATATGACTTAGGCAATTATGCTATGAGTCTAATGATGTGTATTTAGTTCATGGCTCTGAAACTACTGTAAATGGGTCTTGTCTATCATGACACATCAAACGGTCACCATCTGTGGTTAATGTTAGATCTTATCAGGCCATGATGTAATTTGCTAGTCCATATAGAACAAACCACTTTATTCCATGAACCGAGGTATTTCTTCCATAGGACTCATCCATTCATTCAGATCAGACTCTGGTCTCCCTCTGAAAACCTCAAGGCTGTTGTGTTGGAATTTTGGAGAATGCATCTTTAATCAGAATATTATTGTTACTATGCTAATAACTGTCTTGGTTGCCTACATGATAACACCCTGTTCACTGATGTAGAAGACTCAGATTGGTTTATGTATTGATTTTTTTTTATTTTTTAAGAACATTATGTGTTTTTTCAGAGTTCCTTAAGATATCTCTTCTGCTCTTCCATAGCAGGAACATTATTAAACACTAGCTACCGGTAGAGGTTCAGGTAGGTAATGTCAACAAATGACTAGCTCTCAACACAACCCAGACTCCAACACAAACATAATGCACACACAAGAGCACACACAAATCTGACTATACTATATTTGTGTTATAACCCCTGCATAATATGCTGTATAAGCATTGTCTTTTGCAGGCGGAGGAAAGTAGCAGCAAAGGTGAACTGTCTACGACACCTCAATGTCAATGAGTTTTAGTCACCACTTGATGAGCTCACCTTGCTTCACGTTCCTTGATAATATAATGAGGGACCTGCTGCACTCATAAAGGCTGCTTCTGAAATTCAAGAACTTGTTGAGCTTTAATGCTCGGTACAAACTCACTTTCTCAACTGATATATTCAGCCTTTTTGAATTTACTTATGATACTAATTACTTGGAAATGAAACAAAATACTGTAAAAACAAATGCTTTTATTATCTTTTTATGCCGTCATGTAGTCACTTGCATTTTTCCCAGGACTCTAACACCCCTGTCTGTATCTGAAAGTCAAGTCAATAAGAAAGAGTTCACTACTGAACTAACTTAGGCTGTCATACACATCAATCGTCTCATGCAAACTAGCTTGTCTTGCTAAAAGGGCTTTAATTTTCACCTCGTTTCTTTACTAAATAAAGAGTGTGAGCTAATACCTAGAGGCATGCAGCAGAATAATTTACACCAGTGAGATGAAAAGGGTGTCAGGGAATTAATTACAGCATTAAAGGTGTAGATAGCAACAGTCTCAATGCCTTTGAGAAAAGAGAACGAAAACAGACACAGAAGAAGAAAGAGAAAAAGAGAGATCACTGTGTCGAAAGTTATCTCTACCCTGCAGCATAATGGGAGTGTTAAACACAGCTAAACACTTCAAAGTGCGATTTGGTACAGGGAGAAGCGCTCGCTGGAACGACCTCGACTTTATGTCTGGATGTGAGCACAGTTATGGATCACCTCCACTCTCCCACTTTTTCTGTCTTTTAGTTCCACCACCTGCAGATGTATGAGTGTTTGAAATGTTTTTTTCCTCCCACATGTGAAGGTACACAGGAAGCTGACGCTCTTTCATGATTGCCCAGCTGATTGCTGGGACGTTATTGCTTTGACTGTGGGTGACAGTAGCTGTCATGGCTGTCAAACAGCTCGGCCTGCAGCATATCAAACCGCAGGTTACAGTGTGACTGGTGACATGCTCAATCAGCCATTAAAGAGAAATCACTGTCAGTGGTACATGGCTGCTGACAATCAGTCATCACAGAGAGGAGCCCCATAGGCCCAATCGGTCTCAAGGTGATCACAAGGAAAGTTTTTAGTTTAAGGTTAGAGCTGTATATGAGGTTTCTAAGGTGCAGGTATGAGCATTGTGTATCTCATTAAATATTGGATATCAGCCAATCATGTGGTCTGCACTCAACATGATTGAGATTCCTCTCTGGTCTGTGACAGCACATGCTGCCTGGAGGTCATTGTGAAATCCCACATGTAGGAGCTTGATGGAGATGTTGAGAGTCATCAGTGGGAATCTGACTAGAGTTCTCATTGACCCACAGCAGTTCATGAAACATTACTTAGACAAACTCCTTCATGCAACAGTCATAGGTATGTGGAAACCACAGGTAAACAAGAACCATGAGTTTAATTCGATTCGTCCACTGCCCATGCATCGGAACATGTTCTTGAATAAAAGTAGTGAAACTTCATTAAAACTTCATTTGGGTCATTTATAATGACAAATTAAGTCAAAGGTGGTAATTGGCTATACTTTTCATGATACAGTACTGGGTCAAAATGTGAAATTATATGAATTAATGAGAAGATGGGTATTAGTCAAAGGGAATGTTTTTGTCTGAGGTACCAGTTGTACTTCAAAACACTGTCTGTACATTAGAATACATTCACTTTTCGTGTTCCTTCTAGTGGAACATTTACAAACATGTATTGTATAAATATGTGTAGATAAACCTAGATTGATATATAAGATCCGTATTTTCATTTATTTTCCAATTCACCCTATTAAAGTATGTAAGGTTTAGCATATTTTTTATCTCTGAAGCAAATCATTTTCTCACAAAATTCTGAGAAAACCATGAGTTGTGTTTTGTACAATGCTATCCTGAAATGCTGAAATTTGAGGACTCATGTTAGCCGCTTTCACTCTGAGCTAACCTTCTGCATCTATAAAGAATATAGTAAGCTTAGCTAATCAAACAAGTACTGAGGAGGTGTTGACAACTTTGTCACCCACCTATGGGAGAAGAAAGAGAATCATCTGGCCATTGTGAGTCTTTTCTGGTAGCTATGGATCCACATCCTTATTCGATGGTTGAGAACCTGCCATTTGCCGTTGACCATGGGGTCGCTGTATAAGCTGCCATCACAAAGTCGCTTTACAGAAACAACTATATCTAGACTTTAGAATGAAACCAGAGCCCAGGTAATGGAGTCTCTGAATAGCCATTACACAAGATTCTTGCACTTGTGTCACGACTGACTCCTATGTAACAATAACCGTACATTATATTTTCAAGGAGGACTGGCAGCTTTTATTGCATGTGCTGCAAATGAGAACCATTTATCAGAGTCACATGGAGCCTTCTCTTTGGTGGAGCTACTGTTTAATGTACTGTAATTGTTGTGTATCCAAAGGTGAACTGCAATCGAACGGTGAGGTCAGTGAAGATTCATGTCTCTACTTTGTACCAATCGCCAGGCTCCTCTCTTCTAGTTTCTAGGTGTAATTCAGCATCCACAGCCTCTCCAAAAAGTGTTATAGATCCCAACTGATTTTGATAGACTTTGTTTTAGATATCAATCTTACTCCAGGTACTCAACCCATTCATCATATTGTGACCCTGAACCGTAATGAGCCCTTAAAGAAACTAGTGAAGGTGGTGCAGGAAACAGCCCATTAGTTGAGATTTCCTGAGGGTTTTCTGCAAAATATTTCATTGAATATTAATTAAAATCATATCTAACATGATAGAAAATACTTGGTAGTTTTGTATTAATCCCTCTGTCTTACAGCCTGTACCAGGAGATGGACAGGAGATGGACATGAGCTTGTTTCTTTATTGATTTTTCTTATTTTCTTAGTGGTGTATTATATACAATAACTTTGGTATATTGTAGGTTATTTTGGAAATGTATTGTAAATAATTACTTGACTATATCGAGGCATTTAGGGAAAGAAGGCTAGAACTGTTTATAGATGCTCAGAGCATTGTTTTCTTGCTCTGTGAGCTGAAGTCATATCCTCTGTATTGTATCTTTGCTGCTTGTTTCTAAGTCTGGAGTTTTTGTTTTATTTCACTATACCCACCAAGTATTCAGTAAGAAACTTTTGACTCTTTCTGCACTCCATTTCACCACTCCACACACCTCAAGCACTGTTGCAGTCTCAAAAATAGTTATTTGTAAAAAAACAAACAAAAAAAACATGAGATATGAAACAATGAGACATTAATATGGTAGAATAGATACAAAAAGTGTATCCCATGTAAGATTTCCCTTCCCCTTTCTCATGGTATGGGACCAATAAACAAAACAATACACCTTTTCTTAACCCTCTGTAAAAGTTTTACATTGGAGGGGAGGTGAACAGTTCAGGGTCACCTGAAAATCCATTCCAGTCCACACAAGACTGATGTAAGAGACTGAAACAGCCCACAGAGAAATACCTTCAAATGCCAAGAGCTGCAGTCATAGATTGAGTCCAGGTCTGTCCACAGTGGAATATTACAGTCATCCTGTAACTGTGCACAAGGGCCATGCTCCCCATAAAACATCAATTGAAGCTCTCTGAATCACCCATGACTTAGTCTTATAGGTCAGGTAAAACTAGCGAAGAGGGGCTTTTCAAACTGTGGAGTTGGTGTATCAATTTAGGAAAACTTTCCAACATAAAAGGAGCATCAGATGGAGGCAGGAGGAATGTCACAGACTGGTCAGTAAAACACACCGTGGACAAGATGTAATGAGGGGGGCAGTAGATGTCTGCCACACATACAGCAAGAATAAAAGCTCATTCCAAGGGTTAACAGCTGGCTGGTGGAGGATGAAGGCTGAGTTGAGGTGAGGATGAGGTGCAGGTGGAACAGAGGGGAAAAGTGACTAACCTTAATCCCCTGAACTTTCCTGAAGGAAGCACTTTTTTAATTCCAGACTCATCCTTCCCTGGGGAAGGACTGTTATCACCTGATTCTTTCTTCCTCCCTGTGCCTGTTTTCCTTTTCCTCTCCCTCCCTGCGATGCATCTGCCAGGTGTGATAAGGCAGACAAACGTTACTTTTACCGGGCTATTAAAACCGTTTCCCCCCGCAGTTTTGAAATGATTATCGCCTTAGGCCCACGGTTACAGGTTAGCTGATAGCTCACCTCCATCTGCTCATATCTGGGTGACTCTTTGAGGCTTAGGGCTGGCTGGGTGGTTGAAGATTATATGCGTCGCTTAAACCGCTTGAATACTGGTGGAAAACGGCACAGGTGGGAGGGACAAGTAGAAAAAAAGGGGAGGAAGAAATGAAAAGAGCAGGAGTCCTGACATCCACAATGCTGTGGCGGATGATAAGGGATACGGTGACAGCTCTTCATTCCTCTGTCTGGGTCTTGGACTGAGTTCATGTGGGACACATTGTCAGGTAAAGGGCAGCCACAGTCAGACTTGAAGGAGGGCGGGTGATCTGTTTGGTGTTTTCGGCATAGTTCAAAGATATATTCTGAATTTCTTAAAAATTGGATGAAGTAAGATATCAGTTTTGATTCGAAACACCTCAGGCGGTGATTGTTGTATTTTTGCACAGAACGGAATCAAAAGCCTGAAGAAGACTGAGGCCGGTTCATTTACAAACACTTAAAAACTGCTTACAGTAGACATTTGTTAGCCGCTGAGACAGCTACAGTATCTATCCTCCAGTGTGGATGCTTCCTGCCAGCCAGTGCTGTCTCCCAAATCCTCTCAAGCATCACGTCTGCTCCATAGAGATATCACCACCAACGCCAGCCGCTGCTGGCTTCCTCCCATTACCTGCTCCCCACTTATCTCTGTCGCTGAGTGATGGTCTTCTTTATTTCTGCCCATTCCCTCCTGCCTATTAGAATGTGTCAGTTATTGGAAGAGGATCTGGGTCAAATCGGATCTTCTTTTCTGTTTTCATATTCCTAAAAATGCAAACACAGAGCACAAAAAGGCAATGAAAGAAACCGTCGGAAAACGCTGAGTGACTGATACAGTGTGAAAACAGCCCCATTCAACCACGTCCCAACACATTAATCTGACAGAGGAGGCATTTAATTGAGGTAGCAAAGAATATATATTCATATTAATTTAATTGCACTCATAGAATTTCTTCTCTAATTAACCTCGGCCCCTTTACAGAATAATTATTGAGATTGTCACTTTTGCTCACTGCAGCCCGACACATCCTGTAAGGTCATTGACCCCGCAATCTGCATAAAGAATTAAGCAGGTGATAAAGCAGGGCTTACAACAGCCTAATGACAAATTATCAGCCGGTAGAACCTGCAAATTCATTTTTAATGTAAACCCTGATAACAAGTCATGTGGGAAGCAGTAAGTATGTGGTTAATAAGACCAACTGGGAGGCATAAAGGTTACTGAAATAAAAACCAGCTGTCTTTTGTCTTGGTGCATTTGTGCACACACATTATGCCAATTAGAAATCAGTGGAAGCTCAAGCTGACATGAGTTATGGAGAAATGTTTTTACGGCTGATGCTAAATTGCAAAAAAAAAAAAAAAAAAAAAAAAAAAAAAAAAAGCAACCACTGCTGTCAAGGTAAAAAATAGATCAAGACAAAAAGTCCTTTCTTGAGTCGTGAAAGGAATTATTTATTAGACAAATCCACTGCCTTGACCTACTGGCAGCTACTAATTTGTTATTCTACCAGAAAAACACACGAGTAATGTGAACATGAACGTGACAAATACATTTTATATCAACAATTCTTTATATGTGTATATACACATTAAAGCCTTAAAGTATTTCATCTACTACTTGTGCTACATTTTAGGTTTAGACAATATAAGGAGCTTTGGTCAGGCGTAGGAAGAGCGTGTATATCGTGTGTAATATGTGAATATTACACATGACGAGATTAAAATGCAGAAGCTGAATATTATATTCAGAATTATGTTTGCAGTAATGTATAATCACCTGGAAATAAGAACAATTGTGTTTTCATTAACTTATAATGAGAAGTTTTTATCTTTTCCATGGAGTCCATACTGTGCCATTTTTCTCATATTCTTCCTTAAAAGCCAGTGATAATGCATGTTAGCATTACTGTGGACAGTTAAAATGTAACTTTACCACATTCTAACACCGTCTAAGGCATGGCTCTGAAAACAGCTACATGTCAGAAGGAGATTTCAAAACTTTTTGTTACTTTTTCTTGGTGTCATACAGTCCTTTACCGCTGAAGCCCTGTTGGCCCTTAAACCTACTAAGTTCACCAGTAAAAAGAGCACTTCCACAGCAGATACAGTGGTTATGAAAAAGTTTGGGCACCCCTGACAATTTCTGTTATTTTCATTTATAAATAATTAGGTGTTAGGTGTTATTTCATTCTGATCTATCAAATAGCTGATGGACACAGTGATATTCCAGCAGTGAAATGAGGTTTATTGGATAAACAGAAAATGTGCAATATGCATCAAAACAAAATTAGACAGGTGCATGTATTTGGGCACCTCAACAGAAAAATTACATCAATATTTAGTAGAGCCTTCTTTTGCAAAAATAACAGCCTCTCGGCGCTTCCTATAGCCTCTAATGAGTGTCTGGATTCTGGATGAAGGTATGTTGGACCATTCCTCCTTACAAAACATCTCCAGTTCAGTTTTGCACCTTATTTTTCATGCCTGATTTAATTTCATACAACTTAAAATTGCTAGACTAAAAATCTTTGTCTGGACAATACCCCAGTGCTCAGCTTTTATTAGAAGATGAATGGCATGCCACTGTGATCATTTTCTGTGAAGACAGAGTAAATTATTATGCAGCCTTAGAGGGGTGCCCAAACCTTTTCATACCACTGTATTGTCACTGTAGTGTTTTAATGCACTATATGACATTCAGAACAACAATCAAATGAACCCATCAAGGCAGCTTTTTATGAGGTAGGATCCTGATGTAGTGTCATAGTAAAACAATATAAAAAGTAAAAACCTGTGTCATCATGACAGCTGGAAGGGTCAAAAACATTTTCTAACAGGTTGTGGAGAGCTGAAATGTTTTTTCATGTATGATACTGTTTACGGCTCCAAAAAACATGTAGTGTTCAGTATCCCTATAATATCTCCTTATCCAAAAACATACACTGGCTGTGCACCTTCACAATTCGATGATACTTAGGGTAACATATTGAACCTTTAAACAGGCTATTTATGATTAGAAGTAAGTCATTATAATTTTAATCACTGCTGATGTTTTCTGTGTTAAACCAAGCTTACCAAGTTCTGTGAGTGCCTAAACCTAACCATAAAAATGTTAAATTACATATGAATGTGAGAGACATGTTTGAAAGGTGCCATGATCGTACATATATATATATATATATATATAATTTATTTATTTATTTCAAAAAATGATGATATTGGATAGTAAGCATTTGGATTATACATCCTTGGCCTGCAGAAACACACCATGGCAATACTTCATTCTGGCAACTGTGTTAATTGTATACAACATATCAAAACGCATGTGATGGGAGTATCTCCTTTATTCAGTGCTTTGAGCCAGCCATTCACCGGAAGTGAGTGCAACTGCTGGGCTGAGTAGTGGAAAGCTTGCCAAGAGCTTTTCACCCTGGCTTTAATGAGCAATGTTCAGGTCCACTCCACATCCATCCTAGTCTGTCACTGGCTTCAAAAAGCTTTCAGATTGTCTTTTGAGCACTCAGTTTACTTAACCAGCAGACTATTCATGAGTGTGCCAATGGTTCTTATCACAAAGAACCATTAGAAATCTGTATTTAGAGTAAAACAATTGAACATTTGGCTGTCTAGTTGACACGGGAATTTGATTACTGAGATGGTAAAGATCTGACGTGTAACCTTGTATAACAAGGCAAATAGCAATAATATCAGCTCATATTGTCTTTCTGAACACTCCACTTTTAGGTGTGACATGTTTTTATTGAAAGAACAAAAACTGAATCTGCAACATGCTCTCAGGATTAATTGGAGGCCTCAAAGGTGTTTTAAAGCATCCGTTCTGTAGCGTTGCTTTCCCCAGGGGTGTTGTTTTCTCTGCCGTGGTGTTATGAGAAAATTTCTGATAATGAAAAAAAAAAAAACCCACCAGTGTGAACCTAGCCTGCAGTCCTGTGCCGACACCCCAGGGAGAAGAAAACATCTTATGAGTGAGGCCTTTCAATAATGGAGTTCACTATTAATCATCTTCCTCACATGTCTGCTTTGTGTTACTTTCCATTTTGTTGTGCTGCCATTCTTCTCAGTCAGGAGAAAATCCCTCATGCCCCTGTCATTCAAGTAATTCGCTCCCTTCCTGCGTCATAATAAGGGAGTATTGCCTCATGGATCTCTGCCCAGACTGTGAATGCCTTCAATACATGTCGTCCATCAACAATTAAATGCCAACGTGGCATAAAATGGCTCTGTGGCTGCGCGCTGATGCTTGCCTTGATACAATTATTTCATTTTGAGAAAAAGATGCAATTAGATTTTGAAGACAGTTTTCATAAAAAGGGGAGAAACCAAGCAAAACATTAGCTCCGATTCAGTCCGTTTATTTTCCAGGAAGTTAAACCTCATGTTTTTAACCAAGCTAAGTGAATAAGCACTGAAGTGTTGAATAAGGCTTTAGACAAATTACGAGGCTGAAGTAGAATAACCACTTCCACTTGTAAAATAAATATAATTTTTAGATGGAATTATTTGACTTTTTTATACAAAGATTTACAGGAACTAAGAAATTTGAAGCGTTAAGTGAAAAGAAGTAGTCCCATAATGCCACCTTACTGGCTTTTGGATGACCATTTATTAGTCTTGCGTCTGCGTTTTGGCCAAAGAGCTCCAAACTCTGTGTATCTTAATGTTGTAATTGTGTTGATGACCACTAACTTTTGGCTCCAGCTGTCTATTGTCACTGTTATCAAATGGGTGCTACTGTGGTTTAGTGGTTGGCACTTCCACCGGTTCTCTCCGGGTCCTCTGGTTTTACCTGCCATTAAAAAAAAAATACAAATATAGATGAAGTCTCCTGTTGGTACCCTTGTCCACAGTATTGAAGAAGATCCGGAACTGGTCGTAGACCGCTTTCAGTGGCAACTCACTGCTCCTAATATGCTAAGTGCTAAAGCTAAATGCTAATGCTAGGTGCTGCATGTGCATTAGAATGGGTGAAATGCAGAGACTGAATTTCCCTATGGGGATAATAAAGTTAGAGTTAACTCGAACCTTTATAAAGCTCTGCGTCACATGGACTTGCATTGAACGTTTTTACAAAGATACTGACTCCATTTTTCTCTGGTCTGGTATACAGCCTAAATGTCTTTTATTTGGACCATCCTGAAGAAAATCCATTATAAATAAATGACACTAAAAGGGATCCCATGTAAATAAATAAATAAATAAATAAACTAAACTGGCATAGTGTTTATAGAGAGAAGGTCAATGGAACCCTGCAGGAGTTGAGATTTTTTTGAGGCCAGTATCCGGTGAATGTCAATGTTAGTATGTAGCAGTAGCTACAGTTAATGATAAAAAAATAACAACCCAGACTCACAAACAACACAAACTTCTCATTAATATGTCAACATGCACAAATGTTATAGATTGTACCTGTAAGTATCAAGTGTTTTAAGTAAGCTAAATGAATAAGTAAATAACTATTGCTTTCATACATCACTACACAAAGTAAAAAGTGTCGTTTCAAGTGCAAAAATGTAGATTCACTGTGAAATTTATCTGTATTAATCAAATTTTAACATTGAGAGGACTCATATGAGGCTTCCTCATGTGAATTGGCATAGACTCTGAAAACCAAACCAATAAACCCACTTGTTGCTGTCACTTTATAAAAGTAATTACAGCGTCCAACCCATCAAGCTAAAGATATTTAACCACAAGCATTTAATAAAATATTTATGAATAATATATTTATCCATCCCCATTTTTATAATTACCAACCATTCAATCCTGTCTTACAAAAAACCCAGGGGAAAAAATATCAGTTTGTAAACATTGGAAATATAAATAAAATCCATGGTCACCAAATTAAATTTTGTTATTTTTTAATCATACTGTAAATTTTTGGTATTTCATCATTAGATTTGAAGTGACTCTGATTATCTTTCTTGAGACTTTAACTTGTTTACTAAAAGACCTTGATAGCTTGCACTTGTGCAGTAAATAGATGACTATTTCTAGGTAAATTGAACACTTACAGCTTTCAAGACCGTAATTAAAGGCAGAATGTACTTATCTAGAACGCAGTTTAACTTTTTCTGTGGAAGATCCAAAATGTGTGTGTGTGGTGGGGGTTGTTTATCGACTTTCCATTTCCAAGCTATTGATAGTACTAGGCATAAAAGAGCATAAAAAGAGCATAAAAATGCCTCTTTTATAAAAGCATAAAAGAGGTATTTAAGAGTTTTTAACAGAAAACTGACCTCAGGCCTCTACATATAAACTGGAGTACAGCTCATGGATGTAACCAATTGAAACGGAGGTAAGAAACATCAATGAACAAGCTCCAAGCTAATAATAGAGCCCAAGATCAACATCATTTAATCACACATGTAAAGCTTACACTCTGCACCTTTAGACAGAATGACAAGTGGTGGAAAAACTTGGAAATCTAATCACTGTGATAATTTCAAAGCAACAGCTGTTACAAGACCATAGTTATGTGAGACTAGACTAAGGTTTGTGCTGAATATTATATTCTTACAGGTTATGTGATGGTGTGCCAACAAGTCCTGGTCATCATAACTTATTTACACTGTTTACTCTGACTGGCTGCTCCCCAAAGAGGTAAAGCGGGGCACGAGAGGAGGAGGAGGAGGAGGAAGAAGAAGAGGAGGGGGTGGTTGAATGATTCAGAGGCCCAGAGCTCAACGGGGGCCCAGAAACATGCCAGGGTTTTTACATATTTATGGAGCCAGAGGTGTTGCTGAGCTGTTGTGGTGACCCAGAGGTCAAGCTACAGTCAGATTATGGCTATAGTGTTACCTCATATATGCCTTGTAACCCTTTACAAGCTCTGAAAAAAGCAGAGAGGCTCATACAACCCATGTCTTTGTTAAACTGTCACCATTGAAACATGCATTTGGATTGCACGTTTCAGTTTAAGCATCTTTTGTTAGTCCCACATTCCTAATGAAAGTGTCTGCATACTTAATTGTGCTGCTGAAATCCAAATGTTGTGCTTTCACATTAAAGTGGTCGCTACCACAGATACAGCAGTTTCACATATGTTCTGTGTGCATACAGTGCGTGCCAACAGTTAATCGCACTATTTCCTGTAATTCCCGTCCCCTGGTGAGCAGATGACTGATGCCCAAACAGCAGCCTTTCTGAATGAAAAAAAAAAAGAGGAAAGGCAATGTACAATATCCAAGACTCCACTGATGAAGAGCACATTTACAGAAACATTGATCTTGGGAAGAGGATCTGACATCAAAAGCTTGCTTTAATATTTTAGGAAGGAGGAGTTATACATTTAAAAATTTCAAAGTCCTATGTCTTCTGAATATGTTTATCTGATCGGCGTCCAAAGACCTGGATTTCATCAGGAGTGACTGAGGTAATTTTGGTGGAGTTCCTCCTTTGGTTTTGCCTGTAGTGCTCAATAACTTCCCTTAGGAGGCAAGTCTGAGCTGTTTGGCCTACGCTTCAGCTTTAGTGGCCTTCAAAGCAAGAATAAAAGAAGCCACAGGTCATGTCTCTCTTGTATTAGTTTACACATGAAATGAACCCCAAATACAATGTTTTGAAAGGAGTATGAGCTGGTTTTGTATTATTCACAACTGTGGTTTCGTCTACTGATATCTGCCTATACGTGTATGTGTTGTGGCAATTTACTACAGGCTTAAGAGTGCTTTTATGTTGTTTTTGTTTTTTTTCCTTCAGTTTTTATAGTGTGTGTATATTGTAAACCGTGTCTATGAGGCACGCTTTGTGGTGAGTGCAATTTGAGTTCAATTAAATTGGAATGTTTTATTTCAGAGGCATATTAATGACAGAAACTCATGTTTTTTTTACTCAAGGAAGCAACTTGAGCAGACCTTTACAGGTGAAAGTCTACTCAGATCATATTTTCTAATTATTCTGAGACACTCCAGACTACACGGTGATAATCAGAGTGTTCAGGGCATGAAAAGGGAGGGAAAAGAGCATGGTAGAAAATGCTCACCTTCTTAACCAAAGGTTTATTCTCAGCCGCTGTTGCCTTGGTGAGCCATCCCCTGCTGCGAGCAAAAGTGTGCAACATTATCAGTTCACCAGGCTTTGAAAAGCAGCAGCATCACACAGAGCTCAATGGGCTCCCTCCTTAGCGTACAGATGGCTGTGGTGAGGCCCTGGTGGAAATAGCACTAAATAAAATTCTCAGAAAATTCTCTCTCAGGATGTGACAAAGGAAAGTGGGGCTACCTTGCCACCTGCAATGTCTGGCACCTCTCTCTCTTCTCTGCCAATTAAAAGGCTGAAAAAAATAGCCAAGCCTCCGGGTTTAGTTTTGCATAATAACATTAGCATAAAATGAGACCATCTGTTTTGCAACCTTTAATTTTTTGACTGTGACTTTAATGTGTTAATGCTGTGAGCTCTGATTTGCTACGCCATTGATTTCCTTGTGGGCAAGGCTACTGAGTAAAAAAATGAAAAGAGGTCTAGATCCCTATTAAATACAACACAGCTGAATCCACAGCTCACAGTGCAACAGAGGAACAGTTTGGCACATAATCCTAATAAGACAATGACCTGATTACTTATATGCAAAGTAGGCATGTCAACATTGTGTTTGAGAAAATGACATGTGGGTCAACATAATAGTTTTTAAATAGGCTTTAGTATTATAATCTGTAACACTGTTAAATCATTCTGTGAGGTTCTTATTTATTTTGTAGTCACTGCTTGTGTCGATTGTGACAATATTTCAAACTAACTGTAGAGATCTGGGAATATGGTGACAAATAGAAAAATACTGACAGAAACAGCAGTCAGGTTCTAATAAAAAAGGACAATCATTGTGATTTTGTACGAATAAAATAAAAAAATCAGTAGTCATTTCAAAGCTATGTCTATGATAATGATTGGGATAATTGTTGACACAATTATCAATGGTACCAATCTAATGTAAGTATTTATAGAGTATAATCATGATTATATATTATCAACAGTTGGTGGGGGTTAGTCATCCATCATTGTTGTCTAAGTCACTGCAGGTGTATGTGTGCTAATGAGTTCATTTCCATAAACATATTTAATACACATTTAGGTTTGACGTAACAAAAATGTCTTGTCAAAAAACCCCAAGAATTTTTCACAGTTTTTGCTCTTGGTAGAGGGGTTTAGTTTTTTTTTTTTTTTTTTTGCCTTTTTCAAAAAAGTGTAAATGTGCATAAATATATTTCCCAATAAATTTACACACACACACACACACACACACACACACCCAGTCTTGTAAAGCTAACTTTATGAGGCTCACCAGTTCCGTACATTAGTTAAGGGGACACCACTTTCCTGTGGTCCT
>JAPQRQ010000014.1:10422076-10433683 GCA_037367365.1 Apogon talboti | reverse complement strand
TCATGACACTTTACATATAGAGCTGGTCTAAACCAGACTCTCAAGCCAATTTACAGAAACCCAACAGAATCCTCCAGCAGCAAACATATGGTGACAGTGGTGAGGAAAAACTTCCTTAGAATATAATATAAGAGACTATAAAGTATACATCGCCATCTATTTACAGCCGCAATTATATTCCTCTTTACATGCAGCCGTGCATACCCCATTAAAAATAATAGTTCTTCAAAGTCTTCCACTGTTGACAGACATTTGTGAAATCAACCTAAATATTTTGTTCCTTCAAACACCTGAAACACATCTGAAAAAAGGTCCTCTTTTCGATATTTGCTCATATCTATAAAACTGCTGATATCCTCTGTCATAATGTTTGACAGTAGGTGTGTTTCTCCTTCCAACTACAATTGTGAACATTTCTTTGGAGCCCCCATCTCTACTTCCTCTGACCATAAACAACAGCTGTGTAATCACATCCTGCAAAAAAAAAGCACAAATTATATTCATTTTCCCACTGTGCTGAATATCTGTTCAGAGAATCTTCATAAAACTGGAATAATATCAGCATATCCTGCATGTCTGAATTGGAAAGTGCCACATTTGGAAAAAGGCTTAATTATGGATATGAATAGGCTGTTTAATGAAATGAGAATATTGTCAAATTTGGAATACTAATGGATTATTAGGGTACATGTAAATGTACTCAGTGATAGACACTATATGGAACTATACTGCTGACATACATGTATGACAAAGGTTGTTATGAAGCAGTTTTTGTTCCAAAATGCAACCATATTCATATGGTTGACTCAAGTCAAAGCATACTATTTCTGAGGACATGATTTGTAAGAGCATGTTAAACTTAAGTGCGTTTATATATGTGTATAAGCATTTATCTTTCTGCGTTGTGCGGTGACTAGCGTTCTTTATCTGTTTCCGTGATACATTTGATTGCTGATAAGACTCACTCTTATTGAGCCTTGTGGGACTTTGAGGAAAGCAGCCAAAGATTTCAACTATGAAATATGCAGGAAAATGTTGTACACACATTGTATGGACCAGTATGTTCTCTGCAATCTGGAATAATCCATTAAGTCTTCTAGAACTCAACAAGTGGCAATTTTGGCTGTGTGTGAATCACTGAAAGGAGATGCAGGAGCCATGTTGTCTTCTCTGAAGTCATGTGAAGTAGCATCCTACTAGGCATCATAACCATGAAGATCCTTCTAGCTGTGGGCTGGAAAAGAACAGCAGCAGATGAAACCTTTGACCAATTTACCTGGATATGAAGGGTGAACATAGATACCAAGGACACCTCTGTACTCCCCTCTGGAAGAGAATCACGGCTAGGTGTGGATACGGCAAGAGCTGGGGCGAACAGATGCTTAACTCCTTCAAAGGAGATAAAAGAAAGGGAGAATGTGTCAGATGGAGTGTTTCCTGCCGGATTTGTAGCATCAGCCCATCCTGAATGCTACATTATACTCTCAGTGCTATGGGTCTTTTTGAACTGGAATTCTAGGTCACACTTGGTATTGTTTTCACGTGCAGACAGACAAATCCGGTCATGCAATGTTAACTGACGCATAATTTTGCACTTGGTTAATATGATTTTACACACTGCTGCAGCAATTTGACTAAGCTCCGGCCAGACTAGCACAATACTTTGTCAACAGGCAGCAATGGAAATGAACAGTGGAGATGTTCAACACATTAGACTCTCCTACTGTGATAATGCTTCCTGGGGTTGACTTTGGCTATCTGCTTTACCGTGAGCTGTAAACATTCCTCGCAGAGCTTCCCCTGCAGTAATACTCTTATTTTCTCATTTCTTTTTCCTTCCTTTTCCAGTGCATTTGTGTATTTTCTCACATCTATCTGGGGACCATGTGTCTTGTTTGTTGGAAGCACAAACTGTTTTGCATTCGCTAACATACACAGAGCATAAATATTGGATTAAGTATACAAATCCGAGGGGCTCACTTCTGAATGATATCGGCGAGTCGGCCTTTGGAGCCAGCAGGAATGCCACGGTCGCAGTCTTTACTTGAGACTCAACTCATGAAAAGAGAGAGAGAGGGTGTGAGGGAGAGAGAGGAAGAGGGAGACTGAAGGAAAAGGGGGAGAGAGAGAGTCGAATGGCGGTTTAATCCTCCCTGAGTGTTATCTCGCAGGTGTTTTGCAGACTGTGCTCTCTTTGGGAACTTTGAAATCGGGCCATGCTTTCATGTGCAGGATAAGGTAGACAGTTTGTGCCTGGCTGTTTGCAGGCAATAAACATCAACACAACAGTGCAGGACTCTAGCTCACAACCCCACTTAACATGTTATTCCCCCAAGCTCCTTGTTAGGCAGTGGGCCATGTTGTTAACTTAAAAACAATCCCAGTTTCCTTCGCTTTGTTCCTTGTGTAGTAAAAACTGAAGGGGAAAAAATGAAAATGGCATCCTTGAATGGAGCTCCTGTTTTCCTCCAACAGGTAATAACAATGCAGTATGAGTCACCATAAACGCCCCAGAGTTCTCTAAAGTAATTTGAATCGATGCCATTTTGCCTTCAACAATTAGCTCTCAGCAGTGTCCCCCAACACCCATATGGGTATAGAGTTACTTTTCTCGGCTAATTCGCCCACATGTTCCTGACTTCATTAGAATTGAATACTACATATGGATTTCCTCCTAGAAATTAGCCAGATTGTAAAAGCCAAGATGAGAGCAGACCCGCCGCCCCCTGCAGGCATTGAGTATCGGGTGTTGCTGAGTTTTAATGGTCCAGTATATCACCATGCTCTGGAGCCGGTGGACGGCCTGGCAGCGTATGGTTCCCCCAAGAGAATTTCCTGTTTTATTGGCGTCCTCAGTGTTGAGCTGTCCCCCGTGCCCATGTAACATAGCAGCTAGCATCAGAGAGGGGAAAGGCCCCTCTCCCTGATTAATCGGCAGTGTATGTTTCTTAGTGCTCATGTTCCATATTTTCTAATGGTAATGGGCACAGTCATTTAGAGTGCTGCTGAGGGAGCCATCAGTCAGGATGTTGCATGGCTGAAGTGGGCCCGGGCATAGAGCTTTATCGAGCGAAACATGTGCGTATGAGAGCACGTCTGGAACAGGAGGAAGAGCGATGAGGGAGGAGAAGTGGAAGCGTATGGCGTGTTCATGTATCTGTGTTGTTTTCCATCCAAAAATAGTAAGCTCAGTTACTAAAAGCCTGGTTTTTCAACAACATGACTGGTTCTGAGCCACCACACTTGTCTTAAGTTGTGAAAACCTCATGTGATGCTTAGCATCTCTCACCAGGTAACAGCTAAGTCATTCTGACAACAGCGTGGGAAACGCATTAGATCCAAGGGAGAGGGTCATTCGGAGCACCTCCCTCCCTGTGGCCCTGCATTTATGGGAAATGGACGTGGAAGCCAGATGAGACAGGCTATATGGCAAGGAGCAGTTTTTTTTTCATTAAGTTATAAATCCCACAAAGCCAAGCAACTCCGGTGTGTCAATATAATGCCCAAATTCAATGTGGCATTTCATAACTGTGCACCCTTCGTAGAACTGTGAGTGTGTTGGTTCTGCTGCAGAGAGCAGTCCACTCTGTCTAAAGGCTTGGAGAATGATACATATTAATCAGTGCTGTAAGGATGATGTTTTCTGTAATGTTGGGGCCATAAACTAATGCCACCCATTGCAGTGATTTGTAGACATGTCGACATTGATGTTGTCATATTAAAATTAGTTTAGACTCAGAATATTGAGCTGGAAAGTATATGGACTGAGTGGCTAGGTCTTGAACCAACCATACTGCCAGACAGCAACAGCAGATGAAATTGTCAATACTTTTTAAACACTTTGTATGAAATGTGACTTTGCTGTTCTGCATGAATATCAGACATACTCCATCCATGTCCGTCTAATGCCCCAACCTTTGAGCCATAAAGTGCATCCATTACTGAACCTTTCATTCCTTCAAGCACCTTCATCAAAAGGTTGGCTGTGGTTTGTGTATAATGTACAGAACACTCAGGAGGCCATATGTTATTCTGAATGTGCTGCGTACATGCACACGTCAATGTATACTTGAGTATCAGAATAAAAGTGAAATATTACTGTGCATGTAAACTAATTGTGATCAGCATTATAAGTGTGTTCAAACATGTAGTATCCATCAGGGAGCGAAGAAAGCATTTGACAGACAGTGAGAGATTGGTTGTTCTTGAAAGTAGAAGCAAGATAAGAAAGAGTGTGATGGAATGAGATTGAGGGAGTTGAGTGACAGAAAACCAAGTGGGGCTGGTATACTGTACAGAATGTGATAAAAAATAATAACATTTGGACTGAGTAAAAAGGGCAGGTTTGACATTTCAGCTGTGTAAGGGGCCAAGGCACAAGCACAGGTTGTACAATCTAGACCCAAACCCCCACCCACTTTACCAATCCTCATGATCTCACCTTCCATCTCTGAAGGCAGCATTATAAACTGCTCCTATTTTTTTCCCCCATTTCTTCCCTATAGTTAGATCAGGAGCAGCAGCAGCAATAGAATTCCAAAAACATTGAGTCCACCCAAGCAGAAAATGTGTTTCGTACTCTGCCCTTTGGCCAAGCGGGGACGCCGGAGCCCTGCATTGTGCGAGGTTATCAGCTGGAGCAGAGATGGCTACCGCTGAGGCCTGTTGGTCATCTGAGAGCGCAGTTCAGATCACCGGGGAGAGAAAATGTTGATGTTATCTTTAAATTATATCTGGGAGGTGGCACCTAGGCTGTATGAAAAACTTTAATCCTGCTGTCTAGTTTTATCATAGCCGAGGTATATTTACACTTTCTGCTCGTGAACAGCTTTCAGAGCCATAAGGGCTTTTGGATAACCCTACTTTAATCTTTAAACATCCACTTTTTTTTCCACGGAATCTTTTCTTGAAGTTAGATTCTACTGTATTAACATTCCATCACTGTGTTTATTATGGGCACCAATATAGTGATTTTGTACTATTTGGAATCTGTGTAGGGTGTTGTTTTGAAAACTGAGTAGATCCTGAAAGTGTGTGAGTCCCTGTTTCATGGTCTTTCCTACTAAACACACTGTCCCTAAAAAACAGACTCAGCAGGTATTTCTGGTGAAACTGAATGCAGAGCTAGTTCTGGCGTGCTTCTGTCTTTGTATTGTGGTGCTTCTGAGGGAAACACGAGTAGCGACGACTGTGTAGTGTGACTGTAATCAACTCAAGTGGCCGAGGTGCTGCCACTAGAAATATTTTAGTTTTGATATTATTTGGGCTTTTTGCTTTTATTAGAGACAATGTAGAGCTACAGGAAGATTGGAGAAAGAGAGTGAAACTGCCTTGATTATGTGGTTTGTCTGTCCAAAAGTGACCATATTCAGACAAATGGACTGAACTGAGGGGATGTAGGTGAGGTAATGCAAAACATAAGCTAACTGACATGATAAAACAATAAACTTCATCAAACACACTGGGCAACAACAACAACAATAAATTATTTTCTTCTGCTGCTAGACAAAAAACATCTGAAAGCTGATCCCAAATCTGGAACCAGAATTTTCCCTGCACATCATGATTTTGATTTATGTGAACATGTAAAAAAATAAAATAAAAAAACAAACACTAATTTTCCTATCTTGTGCCAATGCTTTTTACTGTGCATTCTGAAGATAATATGTGTTAAAGTGGTCAGATTTATTCATATATATGGACTTCATACCCACAGAAGAAACCCATCAGCTTGGCTCCAAATTGTTCCAAAATGTTTCAAATAGTTGCTCTCACACTTGTGGTTGTGACAGTTTCCTGCTGTATGAACCAACAGTAATCACCATCATGTTTGGGTTGAAGGCCGTTGGTACCCAGTGTATATTTCAGAAATGTCTGGATGAAATTGTTCTCCATTTTCATCACAAACATCACTTAAACTGGGAAAAATTAAGAAATAGATGTTGACAGTCTACAGCAATTCGTTTGCTTTAAGCATGTCCTCAACTAGTTGATCAAAATTCAAAGCTCTGTGGTTGAGCAGAGAATGTTCCTCCACCTGCACAAATGAATCCCAAGCTATTAATTTAAGAGAGCTGAGCTTTGAACAGAATTTGGAATCAGCAATGAATTGTCTAATCTTACGTTCAATTAAAATTCCAGCTGGCAGCTTTGTATCTCTTTGCACCACTCTTTTTTTCCCTTTTAGGTATTAAAAGCATCTGAATTTTGATCATCTAGACTTTTATACTCCTAATGGCTGTATACTGACTTGAGCATAACTGAAAATTGTGATATAATTGTGTGTTGGAGTATTTCCAATTTCAGATTTGGAATCAGTGTAGATTTACATAAAATCCAAGTATTTTGCTCCAGGTAGCAAAACCCTTGTTGACCAGGGATATTGTATTTGTGTAAAGTCATTTTAATCCTTGTAACCACAGCTACTGTTGAGCGCTCATGAAAAAATCAAAATGTTGTATTTAGTAAACCAGAACTTGGCAGGCGAGTAAGCTGTCAGATTTGTCAATCAAAGCCTGTAACTGCAAACATCAAAATCTTGTATTAGCCCTGAATATCTGGTCCAAATGAAACAAATGAGAGCAGGATTACTCCGGGACAATAAATATTGACAGTGTTGTCTTAAAGAGGGGTTCAATCAACGTCTATGGGAGGCCAGGCGTTTCTGGAGCCACAATCTACTAGCTGTCAATAGTACTACTTTTGATATACTTAGCTGGTGGCTTGGTTCAAATATGGTTCAAGTTTTACCCTTACCCTCGTGGGTTAGTGGTGAGCTGAGAAAAAGTTCAATATTTTTAGCGAAAAACCTACAAACACAGCAATGATTCCACTTCAGCTTCATTAATGTTGGATTACATGTACGGTCTGTAGCCTCCTTCCTCCCCTTACACCCCCCCTCCCCCCCATGTCTCTCGCGGTGATTGCTCTGCCTGCTATCTCTAGGCAGCAGTTCTGTTTGTGCACTGCCTCTGTATGTCAAAAAAAGAGCCTGTTAATTTTATGATCTGTCACACGTCTGCCTTCACCGCGATGGGCGGGCAGTGGGCGACTGGGTCTGGACTTTCTTATCTCACCATTCATTCCTGTCCACCCCTGCCAGACTGGAGTCACATCACATATCTGTGGAGCTGGACTGAATTGGTTTCCACAGGCCATCGATAGTAGGTCAGCTCACAGTGGGGAGATTATTATGATACTTTCCTTTTGAATAATGTGCAAGCCAGGGTTGGGGGAGTAGACTGTGTCAATAATAACAACTTTCACAGTGACAGAAATATTTCTTTTGCATGTTTCAACTTTTCTTATTAAACCGCTGCATAATCCACAGAGTAATTTGTATGTAGATGGTGCTGATCATTCAGTTTCAGCATAATTCAATTTCACAATGGTCCATGAAACAATTCAGGGAATGTAATATCGCTTTGACAGCTATGATATCCTGTTGAGGGTCTTCATTCACTGCAGTCACTTTAACGTTTGTGTTCAGAAAGGGTGGGGGGTTCTCAAAACAAGCTTTCATCAAAGGGAGAAATGAGAAAATGATCTACGTGACACTTCCTCAGTCACTAAACCTCCTGGGAAATGTTTCATAAAGCCAGAGGAGTTCAGACTGTGGTGTGTGAGTGTAGATCTGTTTAAGTCTGGGTTTTCATGTGCAAGCATGTATGTGTATGTTTGCAGTGGGAGATGCTTACAGAAATTAAAAACAATGAGCAAACATCTTTCATTTTGAGCAATAGCATGTCTTTGTAGAGTTTGGGAGGTACTTGAGAGGCAAATTGTGCATTTCAGAGTTAATGGAAACCTTTCCATAACTTAAAGCGTGTTTTCTGGAAACACATTATAATGTTTGTCTTGTGCTTCCTCTAATCATTATCCCGAGATGTCTACTGTGACTTTTACAGATAGTTCTGTTTACATTAGGATATCTCCTTACATCAGCACAGGAATAGAAATTCAAGATCTTTATAAATCCAAAAACATGGACCACTCTGGTAACCCTAGCTTTGTAAGGATGAATTAGTAATCTTCTAATCAAATCTACAATCTTAAACAAAGGCACTGTATCCGTCTCTCTCTCTCTGCTTGACAAACACATAGCAGGTGGGCCACTTCACTATGTAAATCTGAAGGCTGTCCGCCAAAATTGCACACAGCCGCAGAAATTAGAGGGAGGCTTTGTCTTGGAGGAAAACAGACATATCCAAAGCATGCGGAACAGGATCTTCAAAGCCAGCAGGCACGCATAGAAAAACAATCTTTACTTAAATAACTGCAGATGAAAAGAGATGTGTGTAAGGCAGCACAGGAGTGTTTCTTTTGAGTTTTAAGGATCTGGATGGTTGCCAGGAAGCAGGGGGATTTTTTTTTTTTTTTAAGTAAATGGGAACTATAGCATGCTGTTCTGGGTTGTGGAACAGGATGCGGATCTGTAGAGAATCACATCAGAGCCTCGTTTCGGCTGCTTGGGGAGCCCGGGTGATGATGTATTAGGGCCCTGAGTTTTTCCGAGGTGGCTGTGCCGCAGTCACCAAGACAACAAACGCATCCGTGTGCCAGAAAGCATTCCTCCGTCCTTCCACTCTCATGGATTGCTAATAGAAGACAGGGAGAACAAGCAAAGCAGGCCACAGAAGGAGAAGGAAAGATGAGCGCTCTCCCACCCATTGTAGAATCTTTCCCACATACTGGGCTTTCAGTGGGAGGACGGGGCCATTACAGTACTCTGCCAAGTGTTTTGTTTGGATCCTTTATTGCATCTCAGTTTTCCCAAAGCTGTTTAATTGCTAGAGAGCAATGAGGCATGATAACAAAAGAGTTCAACGCAGACACAATAGGAAAATTATTTTCAGGTTTTCAGCAGGTACTATAGAAAGCTTCACTGTTTCAATGTGTTCCACATGACTGATACACAGAGGCTAATGGAGCAGCATTGTTCACTCCTTAATGACCAGCACCACAATGCAGATAGCAGCCATTCGCCTTCATGCAAGAATATTTTGTATTCCGATCCTGATTCTTTCAGGTTTGCTCCCTCTCATGTTTTAAAGTCAGATCCCCCAAATTCACAACGGCACAATCTTATTATAAATTCCTTGTGCGATGAATTCCACCTGCTTATTAGAAGGTGTTGTTGTGCTCCATATTTGGGTATATTTCTGTCACGTAGCTACTGAGGAGAACACCACAAACTAAAAACACACATCTTTCTTCTTTGTCCTGAGAATAGACCAGAGATCTGCAAACCCACAGCTCCTGAACCACAGTGGTTCTGTAGTATCACTCCAGTGGCTCCATGTGGCTTTGTCAAAAAACATAAAGAACACATGGAAATCATGACAATTATGTTTGAAGATTCTGTCGTTATTGTTAGACTAAAGCCATCTGTAACGTCCATATGTACAGATCTGCAACCTTCACACAGAGGAATAATCAGAATAATTTGCCTTTTTTAACATTTCATCATTAGGCTCTTTTTCGCTAAGCTTAAAATGCACAAACTCAATTTGCATTTGCTAACAGATAGTGTGTTTCATTTCAGAATTAATCAGTTTTATGTTTTTGAAATCACTGCTCCTCCACCCAGTAAACATAATACAAATCTCAACAGTTTTCTCCATTGTGGTTATATAATTTCATAAGGCTAGCACAGTGCTGCAGTGATTAGCATTGACGCCTCACAGCAAGAAGGTAGTGGGTTTGATCTTAGCCACCAGGGGCCTTTCTGTGTGGAGTTTGTGTGTTATTCCTCCGTCTGTGGGTTCTCTCCATCTTCCTCCCACTATGTACCGTAAAAAAGAGGAATTAGTCACTCTTCATCACCTGTAGGTGTGAATGTGACAGTGAATAGTTAGTGTGTCAGCCCTGTGATGAACTGGCAGAATGTCCAGGATGGACTCCACCTACACCCGATGGTATCTGGAATCGGCTCCAGCACCCCCCCGACCCTCTAGAGGATTGAACAATTTAGAAAATAAATGAATAATCATAAGTAGGCTACAGCACAATGGCCACTGTGGTAAAACACAGACCATGTAAAACCCCAGACAGATTTTTTTCCGTCTCATTCAGTGAACATTGCGATTGTGAAGGTTGCAGACCCTGAGTACAGCCCGACCCCTGGCATAGACTGAACCTACATGTAGAGGACACAATGTCATTTCATACTGCAATGGAAAAAATGAAGGCAACAATATAACTGGAACTGGAGCTGATGTGGTTCTTGTTTTTTGGATTATCTAAGTCTCAAAAGTGAGCCAAGAGACAGTACAGAAGCCCTTGTTTTCTTTTCAGACCACTAACACATTTTGGTGTTGTTCTATTTGTGTCTGTATTTGGGTATATTCATTTACAAGACAAACCTTAAAAATAAACAAGAAGAATATCACATCATAGAGATTAATGTGTTACTGTTGGAAACCGTATATCAACTTTTTCATTTTAGCAGTAACAATAATTGCACTGGAGGACCTGTATTGTGTAAAAAAAGTATTAATATTTTCTTTTGATATTTGCTACAGCTCCCAAGAAAAACCTTAGATGTTACATGACACACAGAAGATGCCATTATTGGGCATTCAGTTACTAAGTGAGGTTACCAAACAATATCTGCTGATATTTTTCATTTTCCAGTGGTTATCCATGATGAAAATGTGCACAATAATGACTGTTTACAGAGGATATGGAAATCACTGGAAAACTTGTTTTGCTGTTGCTCATTTACCAAGTGACATCTCCTTAGCTCCTCGGGCAAAAATTGAATTTTTGACATTTTCCACAACTCTTTACTTTTTTAATGTTAGTGGTACCTATCAGCACCACACGACTGTCAGAAACCTGCTGGGGAGGAGGTGAGGAGAGCAGAGTTCTGCAGGCCTCACACGCCTGTTAGAGCCGATGTTAACTGCAGGATAGTGGTTGACAGCAGCGATCTGGAATGAAACATGAAAGATATAAATTGTCAAAGGGTACGCGGATTAAAACGTAATAATTCCAGAGTCAGTGTATTGGGGTTTTTTTTGTTTTTTTTTTTGTTTTTTGTATGTGCACAAGGATTTTGTGTAAATCAAATGAACGATAGGTGAGACATGTCTGACTGTTTTGTTTCTACTCCACATCTGAAAATTTCAAATAGCAAGAAATTAGTAAATGCCACTAATTCCATTAATTCTCAAGTATTTAACAAGAAATCCATTCATTTAAGCACCTCTTGAGTGAGGCCCATTATCTACTCATTTACATCCTTGAAAATCTCAATACTTTTTGAATCACATTGAATACAATTTCAAACCAAGTATAAAAAAATAAGATAAAAAAAAAATCTGAAATCATTTGAGCTAGTCTTAATAATGACAGACATGCATGCCAGCAGTGTATCCAAAGCACATCCTCTGTCCAAGTAACAGTCAGGACATGTTTTGGGCAGTGGTGAGCACAGTTGTTTGTCTGAACCACTTCTTTAGACTCCGGTCTAAGGGTGGCACACTTCAGAGGCCAGATGGAAAAATATGCCAGGCAAATAGAGCAGAAATTCTATTGTTGTGGGTAATGACTTTCTGCAGGATTCATGCTGAGAATATGAAAAGAGCCCCTCACAGCCCCACC
>JAPQRQ010000014.1:10401942-10420585 GCA_037367365.1 Apogon talboti | reverse complement strand
TGTCTTCTCCCCTCCTCTGCAAACAAAGCCTTCAAACTGGAATGCACACAAACAAATAACCTGAACGGCGCACAGAAATCTACTGAAGCACAAGTAACCCAACAACAAACGTCTGCTTACCTTACATAAGTACATATAGTCACTAAATATAGCCTTTACTGTGTAATTAGAAGGTGCTTTCCCATCGGGGGAGGCATTAGGGCCTCTTATTATCATATTATGCCCATGATGCACTTTTCCTGAGATGAAGCAAACACTTACATTCATTATGATGATGGCTCATAGTGGTTCCACACTGACTTAATTAGGATTTGAGCCACATCGGCTGGTTATCAGGGGTTTGAGCTCAGACTCCCACACCAGGTGACACTTCAAACAATGCAGAATTTTATTCAGCCTCTTAACACGCTTCTTTCGGCTCGTTCATCTGTTGCAAATTGATTCAGAATCGATTCCTTTTGATTCATCAATAAAATAAGCAAAACATATTCTTGGCAATTTGCTGATGCCAAAACCACTATGTCTAAACCACTACACTACTTGACAAGTGGAAGTGGCAAACAGTCTAACCCTTAACATCTCTCTTTTATGTCCATCTATGAATAATGTAATTAGAAAATTGCACAATTTAATAAAAAACATAGTACTACTTTGTCAATAGATAATTATTTGTGTATTTAATATGCTTTTCCCTTTTTACTATCTACTGTATCTATCTATCTATCTGGCTTCTGTCTTCTTACGGTAGGGGTGTCTATCCAGTTTCATTCAGCGATTTGTGAAGCGATTTAGCGAGTCAGAACAATTCAGCGAGTCAATTCAACGCCTTGGACATATTCGGCCGCTCTTTCATTTAGCGGTTCACTACCTCGGCTTGGTCCATCCATCGCCGGCAAATAGTCTCACGATACAATCAGAGATCTTGCCGTAGAGACTACGGGTGCTGCAGGGTGTGTCACACAGCACTTCTGCCTCTGACTTAATGAATGATTTCGACTAGTTTATGTGATGAATAGATAATAATTTTAGAAAAGTGCTGATGAATTGATTCAGTTGCGTTTGTGAATCGATTCCACTCGTTCACTTAAATGACTCAATTCTTTTGAACGATTCGTTCACAAATCGCCCATCACTACTTAACACCCACCAAGTCATCGGTGACCCATTTTGTTGATTGCGTTAGGGTTACATTTGAGCCATGTTTAAACTGATGCTCAACACTGAGACAGGACAAGAGGGTTTTCCCTTTCATATGAAATCGATAAGATTAGCTCAATGTGAACTTTGTACTGGAGTTTGTCTATAGGTTCTTCTCAATTCTCTATTTTTTACTTCCTTGATCCTTGATTCTTGTTTGTGACCCATAAATTGATCCCATTGCACCATCTTTAAGGAAGACTCAATTCCCTGAAATGCACATCGAAGATGGAGAATACACAGGTTAATCATTTACAGAAATTTTTCTGATGATCGGACCCATAACAAATTTGAGGCATGATTACACAAACCACAGCAGGAACAGGACATTAAAAATCCCATGCATGTTATATGACATCTGTACATTACCAACTAATACACTGAGCCACATTGTCATGTAATTGCATGATAGATCTTCTGACAGAAATGATAAAATACTGCAGTAATGTTAACAGAATAAGAAGTGATGCAGCTGTTCCTCATGTCTTATTTAACTAACATTTATTTAAGATGACTGCTCTGAGGCACGATGTCTCATTTCGTTCAAAGGATGTTGCTTTGCTTCGTTTTTCATCACATAACCTCCTTGATCACCTCTCATGGCGTAGGAACCATCAACCGTATGTAATTACTGGACAGAGGAACTGTAAAGTCATCCATTGGATAGTGAACTACCATTTTCATGCAGGTAGTTTGCGTTTTGGAGCCTGAAGTGACCATATTAGGACAAAAGGGGCAGAACTAGAGGAGCCTGAGGGGTCAGAGGTAGTAGCTTACTGACTAATTAAAGGTTAAATGTAATTGTCATTGCTAGTTATCTCAAAAGATCACATATCATGCTAGCGGTTCCGTCCAGTAACTTATGTTGTAGCTCTTTGTCAAGTATACATGAGTACTAAGTCACTGCTCCGTCAGTCAGGCATGGTCATGCTGCCTCCTTCACTGGCTGTTCCACTGGTAGTGACAAAAGCTCATAGTATTGTCTGATTACCTGGGCTGAAATGAACTGGTCATTGACCGGCGTGCAGCGGACACCAGTCTGAGACCACACATTATCGGCCAGTGCTGGACAATGGCGAAGTGCTACGCTTACGGTGGCACAAACAAGAAATGCGAACACATACTTAGTGAGCCACTTAATCTGGCTCACTAACTGCTGCTTGTTTATTGGTACTCCATTAGCCGGAATCAACGACAGGTATGTCACTTACAGCACATTTTTAAGGCAATTTTTTTTACAGAACTTGCACCTCCATTGCTTATAAATGATACACAAAGCACAATTAATGCACAAGCATGACCAGTACAGGTTCACTTCAAGCATTGGGTAGCAGTTTTGTTAACCACAACTACAGTTAAGTTGTCTATCAGGAAAAAAAAAAAAATTTTTTGCTAAATAAACTGAAAGTCCAAAGGTCTGATGCCACAGATGAGGAAGTGTCCTAGGGACCTGTCAACCAAAATGGCAGATGTTAAAGTCTCCTATTTGACCTGCAATCTAAATAGTTGAGGAAAAGTCAAAAGATGAACCACCAGATTCTCATTAGATAGTACAAATTAAATGGATTAAGCTGCAATGAGTCCTGGCAAAAAATAAAAAATATCGACTTAGTGGATTCTTGCCTCTTGAGAGCCAATCATGAATCTTAACTCAATTCTTAGTTAATTCAAACACTAGCTGTAAGGAGCAAAAGAGAGACTGTGTAAAACTAGACTGTGTCTAGGCTGTTAGCTAAAACTTATGTCAACAAACAACCAGCTCCCAGCACAAAACTAGACAAGTACATATTAGCAAATGTATATTTTTACTTTTAACAAACCTAAACAGTGAGTGCATGCCATGTTCTCAGAGCCAGAAAACAATACAAATTTGCATAAAATTCAGTTTGATTTCTGTTTTATTGCAAACGCTAATTTAAAAAAAAACAAACAAAAAAAAAACACAGCTGCTCAGTGTATATTGAAAATGTTGGACCAAGCAGAAACACCTATAAAAGAACTCTTGAGCTTCTCCACCAATGTCAAACTTCAACAACAAAGAATCTCAAACAAATATAAAAGTACAAGACAAACACTGCACAAGCAAGGCTGCAAAAACTGAGAAAAGAATGCAAGCGCAATGGGGAAAAGCAGTTACTTTTTTATACGCCCTCAAAATAAAACGCAAAAAGTGTTTTATGTCCCCAGGTGTGACATTTTGTAGAGGATAAGTAGAAAAACTTTGATGTTCTGAAGCATCTCTGCAATGGCTCCCCAGTGCAAAAATGTCAAAAAGTGAAAAGAAAAGAACATTTTGTACTTCAGTTTTGTAAGTGAAGAGTGATATTTAGGTTTCTCAAACACACTTTTTGTGATAATTCATAGGAAAACACAAAAAACCCAGGCAGTAAACCCTTATCTTTGACTTATTTCATTACCTTATTAGTCTGGACTGAAACTAGGGGAATTTCATAATCCATGCTGATCATCTGATCCACATTTCCCATGTTAAGACATATAAATTGACTAGATCTCCGTTACATCAACGTTCAAGTAGACTACTGTAATTTTGTTCAATGCTACGGTTCGTCTCATTTACTCGCCTGTCAGTGGCATTACATTGTTAGCGGTGTTACCTGCAGCAATTTCATCAGAATAAAATGACATGAAGTGAATATACACCAGTAACTCTAGTGTGAATAAAACTTAAGTTCTGTATCTGTGAACATGATTTCCATTACATGTAACAGATTTTCATCCGCAGTGGTGGTGAAAACAACAATTCCCATGATCCCATGGTATGCTGCAGCTGCATATATTTGTCACTGTTTTGATTGTGAGCAGTACAGATTACATACTGTACATTTTGGCACAAAATTACTACTGTCAATCAGAAGAAACATAACCACACACATATTGACGTTTACTCTCCATAACACTCTGTACTGTACACTCCAACCTTCTTGACCTCGTTTTGTGTTATGGTTAAAAGAGGAGCACCAGAGGCAAAAAGGGAAGAGGTTGTCATTACACTGGTCGGGGTGTTTCTTTTGATTTGGAAGAAATAGGTTCTGCATTAATGGAGTCATTCTCTGGCTCGTCTCGTGCTTCAAAAGAGGGAAAAACAAAGGCTGGGGAATGATAGCCGCGAGCAGCGTTTTCACATAGACACTGTGTGATAGCCATATATATTATTGTACAGAGCTGTGTATGCGTGACATAGAAGTCCTCATTTTGCTATTCAAATTATATTCTTGTGCTTTTTCGACATTCAAATAACATGTCACTTGATAACATTTCCATTAATGCTAAAAACTGGCCTATTTGAATGCGAGTAGAACAACGTAGACAGGAAATGAAATATCTACAGTGCTGCTGCCTCAGGTATCTGCATATCACCTGGCCTACAGTAGAAGGGTTGAGAGAAATGCAAAGCCATACAATAATATCCACCATCATCTCACACAAGTAACATCCTTCCATCCATGTTCTCAACTGCTTATTCCTTCTGATGGTCACAGGGGTTCTGAAGCCCATGGAACCAGTGGGTGAAGGTGGAGTAAACCCAGAACATGTCACCAGTTCATCACATGACTGACACATCAAAAGAAACCACCGTTCACGCTCACACTCACATCTACAGGTGATTCAGATTTAGCAATTAACCTATTAGCTGCATGTTTTTGGGTGGTGGGAGGAAGTTGGAGAACCCAGAGAGAACCTACGCAGACACAGCAAGAACATGGAAACTCCACACAGAAAGGCCCAGACCAGCCGGCGCTGGAATGTAACCCAGGACCTCCTTGTTGTGAGATGAAAGTGCTAACCACTGTACCACCCACGCAACAGTTAAGTGCATAACAATGTGCATAATGGTATTTGTTGTTAATATTATTGTGTTAGTAATATTTAATTATTGCAAGCATGGTTGGCATTAGTCTTTGTTGCAACATTTATCTTGTTGCTACTTTTTACAATGGTCATTGTTCCTTTTTGGAAACTGCTGCAGGGAAAGTTGCTTTTCTTCTTTTACAACTTTTAACATTATTCATTTTTATTTCTTTATTAATGTATCTGCTGTGTAAAAATTCGTAACAGCATCCCAAGTCCTCTAATTGGAGTTTTTTGTGGAATTCAAGAAAACAGATGAGCTCTGATAATCAAGCAGAAATTAACACAGGACTGCAGGCACAGGTGCCAAGCTCTCAAACGCACAGACTAGGGCTAGCAATGCTAACTGTATTGATTAGTTTCTAGCACTTTGTGCCACACAATCAGCATTCCATGAACCACAGGAATTAGGCACATCTGCATCCACTCCTCAGCTGTGCAACATGGTCAACTAATCATCAACACAGCCATTCACAGTTGTGGGAGAGGACTTTGATTGCTGTAGAAAGGGTGGCTTGGAGTTAGGCTTTGCTGTTCAGTTTGCAGTTTGAAGTGTCTTTAAAGATTGTTTGTGGTAATGTGTCTGTTGAAAAGTACTTTGATATATAAATACAGCTTTTATTTTTTTTTTATATAAATGACTCTTCATCATTTAAATAAAATGTTAAGCTTATATGTCCCTTTAAACCCAGCTCAAACCAAAATTTGCAGTGACATGAGCTGAAAATGAACTAACCCATAGATGTGAATGTGAGTGAATGGTTTTTCCTCTGTATATATCAGCCCTGTGATGAACTGGCAACACATCCACGGTGTGTCCCGCCTTGACCTATAGGTCGCTGGGACAGGCTCCAGTGCCCCCATAACCCCCACTAGGAAGAATCGTTTCAGAAAATGGAAATGGAATTAGCTGAAATCTTCAACTACTCACAATCCACCAGCGTTCTGAAAACCTACCAGTTCAGACCAATGTAACAAGATGAAACCACGTATCATTTCTACAGAAACAACTGTGCTAATAAGTGTAGACTTTAATGCTTTATTTTGAAGCTGGATGTACTTTAGCACATACATAGCCTACTATAAAACACAAGGACAATGAAAATTGAAAGGGTTAAGGTTGAAAGCACAATAAACAAGATGGCTGAATATCGCTTCTTTCTTTTTCTGGTTCAGATCTGTTGCTAAGAGGAGTTGATTATCACTTTCAACAAGTGGAGACAGCACAAATTATCCTAACATGATTTTACCACGGCAACGACTAAGAAAAACACAGCGCTTCTTCATAACAGGATGGCAACAAACACTACAGTGCTGCATTCTAAATCTGGCCACTGTCCATTAAATGGTAATGGTAAATGGACTGCTTCTTATATAGCGCTTTTCCACACAGTAATGGTGCCCTAAAATTAAATGTGTTAAATAACAGGCAACACACCGCTGTAACTTTTAACTGTAATGATCGACAGCATTGCAAATGTTAGGGCTGATCTAGTCTTTAGATAGTGCTCAGTGCAGTTTGTGCACCGCATTTCACATACATCACTTTTAAATGAAACAGTGTGGCAATACAGTGTCTTTGTGCTTGCTATTCACACCTGTCTTTGTCTTTTCAGCTCTTCTTGTAAAAACCTGCATTCTGTGGAACCAAGGCATCATGCAGCCAGTCCCCAGTGCATTCGATTATAACACCCCCAGTGCACACTAGTTACTGCGTGCTTGGCTTGTAGATGCACTCACTGTTGATAGATTTCGCTCATAAACAAGCCTTCTATTGACAACATGAACACGCTGGCAACATCATCATAGCCAACACATTAATATTCAATTGCACTTATGTGTATGTGACAAAACTTCTTGTTGTGAGGCATCAGTGCACGACCTTAATAAGTTAATTTGTCAATCTAAATTGCCCATAGGTGTGAATGCAAGAGTGAATGGTTTCCTGCCTGATAAATGAATTATTTTTCACATTGAATGGTTGTCCATCTCTATATATGCCAGTACAATGATGAACTTGCAACATCTTCAAGGTTGTAACCCATTGTTGCCCAATGGCACCTGGGATAGGCCCCAATGAATGAATCAAAAGGTTCACTTTTTCATGATGTGTAGTAAAAACGATTGGCATCATGTATAATGATATAAGTCTTTCTGTGAACACTATAGGAGTATTTCCAACATGGTAATCTGACTCTCACACAAGGAGCTGTATTCTACCAAACAGAGCCTGCTCACTCTACTATGTGGACCCCCTCCCTACAGAGCCCAATGCAACTGTACTGCCTGTACGTCTATATTTATGGCCTTGCACTCAAATGTCATTTCAACACAACCGTGCTGAACCTATACTGTGTTACCAAACAATCCCATTTGGCCAAACAAGCCAAAATACTAAGACAAAACTAGAAGCTTGACCTTTTTAAACTCATATGGGCTGCCTCTTCACTTTGTACTAAAAATGGAGATTGTACAAAAGACAAGGGGGAATGAGGAAGGAATGAAGACCAAGTGAGACAGAGAATCTCTTATGTGAGTCTGGGAAAGGACAACACAGGTGTAATGAGGATCCTGATAGACATCAAGCTGGAGTCGTGTTACATTATATGAAAGGCTGAGGTGGTAAAGGAGGCTCGGCACAATGAACAGCGCAAAGAATAACCGGGGGGAAAAAGGAGATCCTACACCTGACCGATTTATTCCCCATCTACTGCTTGTTTGTACCAGCGCACATCTTCACCTGAAAGATGCAAAGCAGCCCCACTTCCCATTCCATGCTGTTCTTAACAACTCAGAATTCGGGGGTGACAGCAGCAGACGGTGGAACGGTGAGGCTCCGCCACAAAAGCTGGTGAAACATGAGATCCTGCCACCTCCCCGGTGTACAAACAAGACATGGCTGCAGAGCATGTACAATGCTACAACTCTCTCCCCCTCTTACCTCTTTGTTGTGCTTCCAAGCGTCTGGCCGATACTTATCTCCCACTGTCAAGATAGCTTTCCCTGTAGAGATGTATGTAGAGAGGACAAAGGCAAGAGCACAGGGGTCAGGGGGAATGTAGGAGAGTTGTAGTATTGAGTTGACAGGTAAGGCATGAGGTAAGGTACTGATTTAGCTATTGGTCATCATTCTTATTTAATACAAATGTTGAAAAATGTTGGCAATTGTTGCCAATTCACATAAAAAAGGCCTGTCTGGAGAAGTCTACATGTATTTTTTGGCTTTCTCCAAGAGCCTTTTACACATGCTCTTTTTTTGCTTTTAAGCTGCACAAACTGGATGTTTACAACATTTGCCTGACAGTCAGAGAAACCTTTTTATTTTCCTGATAAGTTGCTGACTTTTTTAAGCTCTCGCATGAGGCTTGTGAATTGAAAGAAGCTATTTCCATCAGACAACTCACGTTTGAAAAGTTTTATTGCAGCAACAGAATTTATTGAGAGTTTGCCGTCTAGACTCTGAGCTCGTCTCTCCCTGCAGGTATGTTTGCATATAGAAATTGGGGAGTGATGAATAAATACTTCCCCTGGAGCCTACAGGTGGATGCCGGGGCGGTGGAGGGGGCTTAAAGAGCTGGCAGCAGTGATGCAAGAGGATTGACATGTCAGAAAGAGAGCAGGGAAAACCTTGAAGTTTAAATAGACACAGAGCAGCTCGAGTTGACTGCATCAACTTAGCTGGCAGGTATCGCACGTACATTTCCAGAAATCATTCTAACTTATTGGATTTTTTCTCAGAAACAACTTTATGTGAAGGGGCCCTTGTACAAGTTCAGGCTTTAAAGGAATTATATATAGTATTTCTACTTAAAACTACCTACCTATCTACCTAAAATACAGCATATAGCTAGAGTTTTTTGTTATAATAATAATGCATTAGATTTCTATAGTGCTTTTCAAGTCACCCAAAGCGCTTTACATTATTGATGCGTTATTCTTTCGCTCTCACATTCTCCCTCTGGTGGTGGTAAACTACGTTTGTATCCACAGCTGCCCTGGGGCAGACTGACGGAAGTGTGGCTGCCAATTCGCGCCAAACGGCCCCTCCGACCACCACCGAACATTCACACGCATTCATACACCTTGGCACTGGAGGCAAGGTGGGTCAAGTGTCTTGCCCAAGGACACAACAGCTCATGACTCAGACAGGGCGGGATTCGAACCTCCAACGACCCGCTCTACCATCTGAGCCACGGCCGCCCTAAAATATCTAAAATACAGCATATAGCTAGAGTTCTTTTGTTATGCTGTAGATTGTAGTCATCAAATTCATCATCAAATTTTATTTGTATAGCGCCAAATCATAACAGTAGTTATCTCATGGCACTTTCCATATGGAGCTGGTCTAAACCAGACTCTCAAGCCAATTTATAGAAACCAAACAGAATCCTCCAGGAGCAAACAGTGGCAACGAAAACCTTCCTTTTAACAGGCAGAAACCTGGAGCAGACCCTGACTCCTGGTGGATGGTCGTCTGCCTTGACCAGTTGGGGTTAAAGAGAGAGGGTAAAGCAAGAGAAAGAGAGAGAGAGAGGGAAAGAAAGATTGGGAAGGGGGGAGAAGAGGGGGAAATAGAGGTAGACACATGGATGCACAGCAAACTGAACTAGAACTATTAGGAAATAGAATATAATTACCCATAACTAAAACAAATGTACACAACTGTTAACACTACTACTACAAATACAAGAAGTAACAGTAGATGTACTACTACTACTGCAAATATAAGAATTAGCAGTGGATGTACTACTACTACAACTGTTAGTACATATAACAGAGACCTCTACCATCTATGTAACTATTTAACAAACACTATCACAGCTGTATGGATAATGCATGATGATGATGGAGGCAGGAAGGAAGTGTATTATGCAGAGATATTCAGACACAGGGGTGGTCACTGTGGATGTATGGAACTGCTAAAGGAAGTAGTGAGTCACCCTGTCAGTCTCCCATGGTGATGAAAATTAATGGCAAGAGATCAGAGGGTGACATCATGGGATGGAAACCTGTAAGAAACAACTTTTGGAGTCAGAGAAATTGACCAAAATGATACAAATAGAAGTGCTGCCATTGAAACACTGTGTTTCTTCTCTATTGGTGAGTTTGATTATGAGACCTATGGAGGAATAATGTTACTATGCTATGTTCTTATGGTTGCTATTCTTTGCTGATCCATGTTTCAGATCAAAATGTGAGTACTGATCTTATCTGGACAATTAAAAACAAAAAAGGAAAACGGAGACAATTTGTGTTTGTGATTTGTTTACTATCTAAAACAGAGTTGAACTAAAAGAGTTAAAATGTAAACTATTGAAAATCTAACCTATGACATTACAAGATACAGTGTGTTAAAATAACTGACTGTGTTTTTGTTTGAAGGAGAAGACGTGGTGATAACAAAATACAGATGTGTATTAACAATTCACACTTTACCTGGTGAGTGATAGAGGTGTGGTTTTGGTGGCCACAGGAGTTTTCTGCTTCACAATTTCCCCCTGCTATTGATAGTTTGGAATATCAATACTATATACAACCTATTTAAGGATTCTAACATCTCTAGACACACACATCATTTGACACAAGAAACACAATTGTCTTTGTGTGTCTTGTGAAAATAAGGGGGAAAAAAAAGTTTCATGATATAATCATTATATTTTTGCCACTGAACATGCAACTAGAGAAAAGACAGACTTCCAGTCACTCCCAAAACAACATATTGTAATTGTGCAAAATGTTTAACACAAATGCTGATGCTGGCATTATCCTCCTCAGACCCAGGAGCCCCACAGGTTTTTGAGTTTTGGCTTTTTTAATTCAATAATTGCTTATATTGGCAACATCATGATGCAACAGTTTTTTCAGATGTATTCTTAAAAAAATTTATGGAATGTCATTTACGGTGGACAGTTGTTTCTTTTTTTTTGTATAAAGCTGTGAATTTTTTGTCCTCATACATGGACAGTGGGTCATAGGAGGTTAAATGAATTACGACAAAAGTACTGCATGTGTGGTCTGGTTAGGTTTGTGCACAAAAACACATGTGGATAGGGTTAACAAAGGGGTCAAGAGAACGGCTACAATGAAAAAGAAACAAAAGTAAACATAACACTGCTCTGCTGTGTGTAAATCCACATAGTCTACGTTTCTGTCATCTCCATCCCCAACCATCTCCTTCCATGTATTGTCCCTACTTATCAATATCACCTGACCTAGGTCACTTTTTATTTTTTCCTGCACTTATTCATACAACCATAAGAGGTGTGTAAACATGAGCTGCTCTATGCCCAATCAAAAATCACCAGTATTATTGTTTTCATGATAATCACTAATAAGCAGCATCTGCCATTGAAAAATGTAAGTGGACTTGTGCTATTCTGCTACGATGCTACTCAATGTGTCAACTTGTGGTTCAGTGTTTTGCTCGAGGACAGTTTGATATGTGGACAGGGATCAGGGTTTGTGCATGACCTGCTTTACCTCTTGAGCCAAACTGTCCACTTAACTCTGAATCTTAAACTTAATTCTGTTTCCTTTTAAATCCAGGGGTAGGGTCCTCTAGATTTTCATGTTAAATAGCATAACCAGCAAAAAAAAAAAAAAACTATTTTGGAGCATGCAGTACTTTGAATTGCAAATCCAACTGCACCAAATTACCAAATGGTGGAAAACCATTGAAAACTGTTTTAAAAAATGACTAACATTTTATTTACATGAGCATCAGTGACTTGTAGACTCCGCTCTAAACTCTCTGATGTTCAAGGATCTTTAAACTTCCCCGTCTGTGTGTTTTAGTAGCACTATTTTAGGTCATGTTTGCAGTGATGAATATGTAAATGTTCGGTGTTTACTCTAATAATGCTTGTGTGCTTTCATAGATGGTGGTAGGAAATCCACAGAGGACAGGGAGTAACCCCATTAGCACACTGCTGGATAACCATACAGAGACCCAGGGGAGGTCATTATGAAGAAGCTGCTTGCTATCTTCATATCTGTAATTAACATATGCAACGCTGATTACTTCTTTCAGCACTTAACCTAGATCTATATTTGAACCCTACAGAGGAATAAACCCAGAAACAAACAAAAGAAATCTTAATGGAATTAAAGTGGGGGATGTTCGTGACATTCCATACGGGTTGATTTCAGTCAACAGGTTGAAAACTGTAAAACAACACACAATGTTAGCATAAGGTGTTTTTGTTCTGTTTCTTATATGAGATCCGCTTCCTGTTTAGGAGTCTTTTTGTGTTTGTTTAGGACCTGCATTTGGGTTGAATGGCAGGAAAATGTGACAGGAATGAGTGTGGGATTGTGTGCTATCCCAAAGGTATCCCACATCTCCACACAAGCTCGATGTGACGACCAGCTGCAGAATTCAGTTTACACTTGACGGCTCCTTATTTACACGGGAAGACGGCATGAATAAAGAACAATTCAATCATGGGGGGTTGGTGGTTCACCTCGGTTTTCATTTCCCCGGCATGCAGAAAGAGAGAATGAAAGGGAAAAAAAGGAGAGGGAGAAAATGAAAGAAAGAGTAGGAAGAAAATCATGTGAAATAAATTACAGCGGAGCAGAGGAATGTTTGATATACACTTGGACTGTGAAGGTAGAGCGCAAAGCCAAATGTGTGTGTGTGTTGGTGATAAAACAGCCAAGAGCCTTTCATCTGAGGCAAACTACAGCAGAAAAGCCTGATCTTCCAATGCAATCATTCTGTTTCAAGCTATATGTTTTTCATGCTGAAAAAAACGCAAACAACAATTTCTTCCAGTTCCCTTCAGCGACTGCATTGTCTCCGTCCTTTGATAGCATCGTTTTGCTGGGAGACAGTCACTTTGATTTGCATGCTTTTGAAAAACACATGAATTCACTTGAGGAAACAGGTGGGGGACTGGTCGTCTCTGTTTGTGGATTCCTTTGAGTCCATTCGCAGCCAGTGTTTTAATTTAGCTATTGGGAGGCGACGGGCGAGCGTTCAAACAAGTGCCAGCTTTGCTTATCTGGGCACTGCCTCATCCTTCGATACGTCAATCTCATGCCAAATGGTTAGTAGACTGGTGAAACATTGAAGTTTGAGTGCATGCGTGGTTAGTCCAAACTCTAACTAGACAGACAACAACGCTCCTCGCCCTAGGTTATTCAGTCATATTACTGAGAGGACTGCAGAAGTCCCAGCGGATGTTTCTTATTGCATATTTAATGTGGTGATAAGCACAGTCAGATTTTGCAGATTCAGCTTTATGTGCCTGCGACTACCAGTTAAATAATACTGTGTGTGGAGCAGAAACACTTTAAGACAATGTATGCTGTTTACTCTGCATTGCATTGTTATTGGCAGATATGCATTAAGCTCTTAACATCCTTCTGGTCCAGAGACACATTTTAGAGTTACATTTAAATGATGGTTAACGTTTCGAAGGTGTAGTATTTGCATTTTAGCCTTAAACTTCTTCCGTTATACCCCTAACAGGGTTTGGGTTTAGGATTCCATAAAAAGAATGGATGTTTAAAGATTAATGAGCAGGTATCTGTATGGTTGTACAGTTTACGAATAGCTGTGCTGACAAAAATACAGGAGGCAGAGCTGAAGATGTTGAGATTTTCCTTGGAAGTGACAGGGATGGACAGGATTAGGAAGGAGTGCATCAGAGGGACAGCTCAGGTTGGACAATTTGGGAATAAAGTGAGAGAGTCCAGACTGAGATGCTTCAGACATGTGCAGGGGAGGGATAGTGAATATGTTGGTTAGGAGGATGATGAGGATGGAGCTACCAGGCTGGAAGCAAAGAGGAAGACCAAAAAGGAGAGTTATGGATGTGGTGAAGGAGGATATGCTTGGTAGAAGATGCAGGAGACAGGGTCAGACGGAAGCAGAAGCAGCCGAAAGAAGAAGTAGAGCAGGTATCTGTCTGTCTATGCTTTACTAATAATTTGAGAACAGGCATGCAGAGGACGTCACACTGAACTGGTTTGTGTTGTGGCAAGATGTGAGTGTTGATAGGCTGTTGATTAGATAATTTTTAAAACAAATGATCGACCACGCTGGTTAATCTGTACTGATGGAACATTTTTGGGTATCATTATCAGCAGAACTAAGCTCTGACAATGGCCTAAGACTACTATTAGGCTTCTCATGGAGAATTACTCATTGGGGGAGGATAAAATAATAAAATATCTAAAATCTGCCCCTAGAATAACCTCTCATTCCTTCCACTGTTTCTTGGGACTTAACTTCTAAAAAAAATTACCTGGCTGAATTGTGTCACCATTTACAAATATGATGTTCTCAATTTGAAAGATAATATTATGACCCAAGAAAGTCACAGTTTGAGGTAAAGGCAGTAAAGTAATCTATAGTTTAGTGTGTAAACAGCTCAATGGACTGCATCTCCCATTGCTTCCGATGCACATTCCCAAAACCAAAACATATGTCTTGGCACATTTTACCTCAATCTTCAAGAGTGAGGTGAAAAAGTTTTAAAAGTGGTGAAAATCACTACAGTCTGGACATAATCAGCAACTCTGAACATGGCACAGATAGAGAGTTATTATGACCTCACCTCTCGACTTTCAAGCGTGTAGTCTTTCTATTTATGTATTTTCAAAGTCTGACATTTCAACAGTTTTACCACAAAATTAAGACTTTCTTTTCTTGTAAAATTATCTTTTAAATTGATAAACATATTGTGTAAATGTCCCGTTCAGCAGTTATCTAGTTATTTAAAGTCTAAAATTTCCAACACATTTTAATAATTTTTAAGGCTATCAGCTGGTTATTGGTTTATCATTGACTGTCGTTGACTTTTTCTTGGTCCACACTGTCATTATTTTATACCTTTAAAAATCTTCTAATGTTTGTGTACAATATGTATGTGAAACACTGATTGTGACCACACATGAGGCACATTTATGTAAACACATGCTGCAATATGTTTCTGTTTTAGTGAAGTTTATTTTTAAATCCTTAAGGCTGCAATGATTACTGATCAGTTACTTTTCCTGATATCTGCAGTAGGCAGATATCCAGAATAGAAAACACCTGATAAGATGGAAACTTATCAGGTATTCATCATCTTCTTTCAGCTCTTCCCCCTCTGTCCTCAGCATGGACTGAATGTAAAAATAGACAATGCAACACTTTTATGCAGCATTAGAAATGTGAGGACAAAGTATCACAGGTACGGTGAGTAAGTGTGTTCCTTTGTAGGGAGCTTCAAATGAGACAGTGAGCCATATGCTGTATGTTAGAGCGGAAATGCAAGTCGACAATAGGTGGATGGATGGATATCTGACAGTTCTTTCCCATAGTTCATGTGATGTGAGTCGGCTTTTCAAAGACCAACACTGTTCAGATTCCGATTCCGGATGCTTTATTAATCCCAGAGAAAACTAAAATTGTGTTCACATAGTTGAGCTTTAAAACACATTTTATTTTATGATCATCTAGTTAGCTACACCTGAACAATAAAAAGGAAAAAAAATGACAAACTAAGCTCCCGTATCTATACTGAATTAGCCCTCGCAGCATCATCTGTATCGACAGTGAATGCAACTCCTGTGACAAAAGCTCTATTGCCAAAGGTGCACAAGCTGTTGGGGCTGTTCTACAGCAGCTCTGCATCATCTGTTACTGCTGAGAGGTGTTTCTCATTCCTCCAGTGTTTAAAGACACATCTGAGGGTAAATACGATCTAAAAAGTTTGTGTCTGCCTGCTTTTTTGTCAATGGCGGATGCTTTGGACATTAATAGGGACCTTACCCACTTTACCCACCCATAGATGAGGTATCTTTAAGGCTCTTGATAATGTTTTAGATGGGGATGACATCCTAATGAGTTTCCTCCCAGGCCAATTGACTTACAATCAGCTGAAAAGTTAGCAGTGATACCAAACACATTGCCTATTAAAGCATTGTTTAAGTAATCCACAACAGTTTTGGAAACTGATGAATCAACCGTCATTTTCTAAACTGAAGCTTTACAGTGTGCAATCTCTCGAATCTGAAGATTTGATAATGTACCGGTTTAAAACAAGTCAATGAGAATACATTCTAGAATACATTAGTTCAGCTCTGAAAAAACATAACTTTTTTCCCCAAACTTCCATGGATGACAGTATTAATGGATTATTTTTCAAAAAGTAATTAGCAAATGAATCAATAATTGAAGTGAATTGCAGTCCTTGTTACTGTACTCATGTTTCCTCTGTGGTTTATTATCAGTTTAATACAAGTATTGTAACCACTGGGGCACATCCTGCTTCTGGAGCTAAGCATGAAACACAAAGGAGGACTTTTGTACGATGAAGGGTAATTTTGGCGGATACCCAGTCGATTTGGCTAAGTCAGACTGTACTCAAATATCATACTTTACTTGGCTTTGGAATATCACATTGGTAGATTTTGTTTCCAATTTCCTAATGTCTTACAATATAACAGCTGTCAATAGAAAGACAATGGTCCCATGCTGCTTTATTATGTCATTGTGATAGAAAAGCAGAAATAATTTATCAGCCTTTTTATTGTAACACATAATACTGCAAAATGAGGCCAAAAAATAAAAAAAATAAATATGCATATCAGTAGATAGCAATTACTGTCATGATGAATGTCAAATCATTATTTTTTTTTCAAGCTTAAAGGGTGATTTTGGTTGTGAGTGAGTAAGTTATTCATTTTTGATGTGTCAACACAAAAAAATTATATGATGCAGTTGCAATGAGATGAACTAGATAAATGTTGCACAATAGAGATCATTTGTGTGTTTATGGTTAGAAAATCACAAACACTTGGTAAGCAGCAGAAAATTTCAGAAATCTAGAGGTCCAATACATTTTTTATTTTTTGTGTGGACGATAAAGAAAAAAAAAGTCAGAAGAAAAATGTATAATGATACTCATTGCAAAATCAAGGTATATTGCAATACTGATCATCATTGTTTTATCACCCAGTCCTGTGTATAAGGTTTTCTCTTTGTAACCTTGCACAGATTTAGACAGTCACCCTGAGCTGCTCAGCAAGTAACAATCTGCATAAACAAACGTGTCTGCTTTAGCTGTGCCGTGACTAGTCCCACAGCCTGCAATCCAGGTAGCATGTTAATGAAAAAAGCAGAATTAAAAATATGCACCATCACACCTCGTTTTGAATCGTATCCTCTTGTGTGTGGGTTCGTTGCAGTGTGTAAATAACTGCTATGAAATACAGAGAAGAATGTTGGCTCCCTATTGTTATTTGGTAATGTAAAACAGCAAACACTTGCCAGGATTTCCTGCTGTTCATCGTGTAATGAGCCAAGGCCCTGACAAACATAAGGTACCAGCTGGTCAGCACCTATTTCCACAGAAGTAATTTGCAAATGGAAAAGGCTTTCATTTTGCACACGCTGGTGCACAAGCACACATAAACACCTGTACACCTAACAGAGGTATGAAAGAACCCCGAGGCTGTTTCACTAACATTCAGGCCACGGAGAGCGGTTTTTGAAGTAGTGAAGGTTTGAGATGTTAATGTTTTCCAGGTTGAGTCTGGGTGTAACAGCCTGAAGTACATCGAATGTTCTGGATGATCCAAAGGATTCTGGTGCTCATTCGTGGCCCTGAGGATGAATGAAAGCAGAGAGAGAGAGAGGGAGCAGGGAGGAACATGAATGTTTTCAGTCAGAGTTAAAGTCGTTTTAGTCCTCTAATCTTTCGCCAAAATGTTTTGGAATTGTAAGTTTTTTAATCTAGAAGGTGAAGAGCTAAATTTCCTGTGCTGTAAGGATAAAAAGCTAATTATTTTCCTGTGAGTTTCTCTGCAGGTGCGCAGTAAATGTTAAAAATTAACAAGAGAGACAATTGCTGACTATTTCTTGAGGGGTTCAAACAGAGCTTTGGGGCACCACAGTCTTTCATTAGAATGCTGATCCAGTCAAAACGCAAGCCTGGAAAACACAAACTTGGTGAAGAAGAAGGGGAGGCTTGCCTTGTCAGGATTTTACACCAAAGAGGAGGGCAGCCGCTCCTCTTTCTCTTTTTCCATCTCTCCCTTCCTCTTTTTGTCTTCAATTGTTCTGCTCGGCAGCTTCATCAGCATTTCTCTCCATTTGAAAGCGTGGGATTATGCAAGGAGGCAGCATCAAATGATAGGTAACTCACCCCCCCACCCTCCACTCCTCATTCCTCCTTAATACCACCCCCTCTCTCTTGTCTTTAAGTCTCCAGGCTGCTGAGCATGTAAATCTGTGGAGCCTGTAAAAACACAACTCAACAGTCAAGTCACTCACTGACAGGCAGCACTGTCAGCACACACTCACACAAGATGTTTCTGAAGTCAAGGTCAAATATATGAAACACATACAGTAGTCCGGCGATGAGTTTCTGCATCTGAAAAATTGTACGTGGGTGAGCTGACGCATAATGGAATGTCTCCAAGCTGCATAGGGAGCCTTCAGGGTACTCAGCTTCACTGTACAGATGCAACATTGGAGCTATTGTTTCGCTATAAGGTTCATCTGTGCAAAAGCTGGGGTGAAGTCACTGAATTGTGTGTGTGTGTGTGCGTCCAAAAAAAAAACAAAAAAACATATATA
>JAPQRQ010000014.1:10384676-10396916 GCA_037367365.1 Apogon talboti | reverse complement strand
CCCCCCCCCCCCCCCCCCGGTCTTCAAGGCATGGTTGTTAGCGAAAGAGCATTGATGAGTGTGAGGCTTTATGGATCTTGAACTGACAGACTGTAGATAAAGCCAGAATAATGTAGAATCTTTAACTACTGCTAAGTGACCGCTTTCAGAAGTTTACACAGTACATCGTTGTCAGGAGGCTCCCACAACATGACTCGCATAAAACAAGTGCAGTTTCTTTAAGTATATAATGATGTGTTTTGCCACTTCTCACAGTTGCATAGCTGAGTAAATATGTAAGGCCTTGCTATTAAATTTGGTTGTTTTGTGTCCCAGTAATGCTTAAATCAGATGATTTTAGATGGAACTGGCTTGCAGTTTAGACTCAGCATCCATCTGGACACACATTTTACAAACACAGACGCAGTAATATAATGAAATCCCCAAAAATACTACAGTAAACTCAGTAGTTAAACCAGGAGTGGTATATTCTGAATCTGACAATACATGCCCTCTTTTTGCAGCTCTTTCCTAAATCCTAAGAATAAATGCAGATCCAGATGACCTGATATTGATTCATGCTGTTATGGAACAGTGAAGAGGTGATGCCACATGTCCAAGCATCAATGATGAGACCAGGAGTAAAGCAGTAGAATCACAGACACATTGCATCCAACAAAATCTGAACAATTGGTAATTACATCTGTCAATCATGTTTGTAACCTCCCTGCCTGAATGAGAAACCTGTGGTTAGTCAGAGGATTTACCAAGAAGATTTTCAACAGCCTGAAAACACAGAGAAAGAATAGAGGTATAATTCACATCTTGCTTTAAATAATATGAATTTTAAAATGCTAGAAAGGTGATGCTAGAAAACTATCAAACACTGCAGCTTTAAAATTGTGTTGGAGTCTATGCTAATTGTCTCCATTTTTAAGCTGACAGTAGTTAGCATTGGACAGTAGAAGAAAAGGATTTGAGAGTAAGCATTTGGATTTTTCTCTGGACCAAATTAGTGTAAAGCAGGGCTAATCAAATATATTTTCCCATGGGCCAAATTATCATAATGCTATGGACTGTGGTGCGGACCCCTGTAGTATTACTCTAGATGTACAATTGACACATATTTTTATTAAGAAAAGCAAAAGTAGAAAAGAAATAAATACAAGCATTTGCATGCTGTATTCCTAAATATTTTACTAGTTTTTCAAAAATTCTGAAATGGAACAATCCTGCATATTTTTATATAATTAGTTAATTAAAAAAAATACACCCCTGTATGTGCACTTTAAGTTACTGCAACTTCTGAACCCTGGTGATAGCTGCTGGAAACTAAGCACTGTTTTATTTTATATGTCGATGGAGAAGCTGAGATTTCCCGCAGAGAGCATGGGACTGGTCATTTAATATGTAGTCCCCTGTGCTAAGTTAAGTTCAATCTGCCTGCTGGACTATTTAACAATTGGATTCATGGAGTTTCTGTTGATTTTTCAGGAGAGGCTTCCACACCATGACGCAAAACACAAGATAAAATAGCTCAATAAAATAAGTGGTAAAAGAACATCATTGTGTTTTTTCAATTACCAAATTTCACCTTTTTTTTCTGAAAATGCCCCATTTTGCACATGCTAAAGTCAGTTGTCCATCAACATTTCATCCCCAGATATTTGTGAGACTGCACACATTATGTTATCTGACCTTTGAAGGGATGTGATTTCATGGTGTACATATATCTACAGTTTTGGGAATGAAACAAAAATTGGATTAAACATGACATTAAAAATTAATCAGTGCTTACTTTGTGTTTTTATGTACAGAAGTAATGGAGCTCCTGGGTGGAGGAATGTAAATCTGGCCATAGGTTGAATGTCAGCACACAAATGAAGCTTATGGAGGGTCAGGGGGTGGGGTGGGGGGTGTCATACGGGGGCAAGCAGTTGGTTCAGCCATGATAAGGAAAACCAATACTGTAACAGAGAGTATAAGAGAGATAAAGACCTATGATGACATATTCCATAAAAGACAGACTGGGAAAGAAGAAGAACCCAGGAACACACACACACACACACACACATACAGATTGATTTGGACGAGTGGTTGAAAGAGAAAGAGCAGTGGGTGAAAGGGAGCGAAGGTGGGGTGGGTGTGTGTGTGGGTGATGGACGCTCATGGTGGATGTCCACATTATTGTTCTGGCAGAGCAATCTTCTCCAATCTTGGCAGTGGGTAATGGAGGCACGAGAGATACCAGGTGCTGTTCCCTTCTCCATTCAGAAAGGCAGGACCACATGCCAGACTGAATTGGATGAACCTTTTATTGTTTGGGCTGCACACGGCTGGGTTACCGCCGTAGGGCCCCAGTGTTTGCTAAATCCCCCAAGGACAAACAAGAGAACAAAGCAGGTGTAGGTGGTATAGGAAAATAAATAATAGGGGAGACATACAGCGAAGAAATAAAGACCTAAAATTAGAGAAAAAGACAGTCTTATAGCCTATGTTTATTCATTATTTTTAAAGTGATATTTAATTTTTATTCAACTGAAGTATCCATCACCATATACTTTACCTGTGATGCAGGTTTTAATATCCATATTTTCAGGGTACACCGGAAAAATGCTCAATCAGTTTCAGTAATGTTTTGTTCGTACAAAAAAAAAAAAAAATCACCCACACATTATTTCATTGAACCACCTTAGCTTTAATTATAGGATACATTATGCAGTGTCACTGTAACTATATAATGGAATGGAAGCATTTGTTTCCATCCAGATTAGTGTTATGTTTTCACTAAGGTCTTGTGTTGATGATGGGCAGTCAGACCAATGTGTAAAGTCTCCTCCATAATGTCCCAAAGATTTTCAGTGTGTCTCAGGTGTGGACTCTGTGATGTCCAATCCATGTGTGAAAATGATGTCTCATGCTTCTTGAAACACTCTTTCACAAAATAATCCTGACGAGTCCTGGAATTTGTCACCTTGGATTATGTCTGTGTCATCAGGGGAGGAAACATCCACTGATGTTCAGACCTGGTCATTCAGCTAAACTCATTTAACGTTACTGAACCTAGACCTGAACCAACCCCAGATCATAACACTGCCCCCACAGGCTTGTACTGAAGGCACCAGGCATGATGGGTAATCATTTCATCCACCTCTCCACTCACCTTTATGCATCCATCACAAAGGAAAAGGGTCCATCTGAACTCATCAGACCACATGACCTTTCTGCATTGAAACACAGTACAGTCTTTATGGTCTCTATCAAACTGATGGTTGTTTAAGAAATCAGAAACTACTCACTGCATCAGCTAGAGTTAAATAACTTGAAGCTAAAACATTAATCACTGGAGAAGTGGAAGGATGGAGGAACTATTTGCTTGGTTAAATCCAGGTGATCCAGGTTTTTGTCCACAATTCAGAGCAGTATAGAAATGTTGCAGTGCAATAAGTAATTGTTATTTATGAAAATTTCTTAATAAAGACTCTCAAACAGTTTCTAGAACATTCAAATTTTGAGAGAGATAACAGTGGGTGCACAAGAAAAATGCTAAAATGCTAGAAAGGTCTTGGGTCAGGGCTGATGTTGGCTCATCCTCGCAGTAGAGACCATTTAAACACATTTCCTGAGCATTTCAGATCAGTCAGCCTTTCTTTCTCCTACTTAAACTCACATTTAGACTCTACTTATAGTCTTGTTGAAATGATGTTGCCGTGTTTCAAAATCTCAGTAGCTGTGTTTCAGTAAAATATTTTTATGCACATTTGGAAGTACCACTTTAGAAAAGGTTGATGCAAACAGCTAGATTTTTTTCTTCCAAATGTCCTTGATTTCAGAACATGAGTTTTACGCTAGTTTCAGGTGGTTATTGCATGTTTCAAAAATAAATTAAATGTCTTAACAGGAGATGGAAACATCTTTTCCAGGTAAGATTGATCATCTGATTGCATCCTCCTGCAAAAAACCCTGAAAAGCTGGTTGGCTCCATCAGCAGGTACTGAGTAAGTTTGGGCTGATGAGGAGACTACATCAGTCTTTCTTCTTATCCATTTAAGAATCCTTCAAAACCACTTCCAATGGAAAATACCATCGCAATGCTCTGTGTGTTAACACGTACCACCAGATCCTGGCTGGTTTAGTTTTTAGGACTAGTTTATTTAGCTGAAAGACTGTAGATAAAGCTGCCAGTATAATGTAGAATCATTACCTACTGCTTTGTTTCAGAAGTTTACACAGTACTGTATGTCTTTGTCAGGAAGTTTCAAAAGAATGAATCACTGAAAATAAGTTACTTTAAGTGAGAGTCTGGTTTCGACCAGCTCTATATGTAAAGTGTCATGAGACATCTTTTGTTATGATTTGGTGCTATATAAATAAAATTTGATTAATTGATTGAATTTGATTAATTGTGACTAGTTTATAACACAGTGCATCATGATTACTCTCCAAGTAGTCTAAGCCTATAGCAGCATAACTAAGAGCAGCCTGAGCCGCCCTAACTATAAGCTTCATCAAAAAGGAAAGTTTCAAGCCTACTCTTAAACATAGAGAGGGTCATATCCTAGTCATATCCTTTTAAGCTTGCAACTTCCTAGGATTAGTTTCAGCCAATTCTCTTCAGCGATCTACTATAGTTACTACTTTGGTGCGTGATACTTTGTCATGGGAAAAAAAATAAATAAATACTGTCACTTTCATAATTAAAATGGTCTTTGTTAACATCAGTCTGTTTATAGATCTGCACAGCTCAGTGTTTGTTTCTGATACTGTCGCTCAGCTCCTCTCTTTTGACGTCAGAAAACTGATAATTATGTTTGGCAATGCTGATAAAACTTGTTCTCAGTGCTGCAGTGGGTAAACAGAGCTTTTACCGGTTTCCCAATGAGGGTTGAGGCCTGTTTTGCAGAAACCTTCTAAGTATGGCACATGGGGACTGCAGATCATCAGATTAATAACCTCCTCTTTTATTAAGAAAACAGTTTTATTGTGTTCGGTCATCTAAGCATGACAAAACAATCCAACACACTCACTGCCTCAGAGCTGATTATTGTCCATTATGTTTGTTTGGAGGACTTTGGTCAGACCCAGAAGGATTAGGGCTGATTTAGACACTGAAAGGGAGGATTTGGAAGAGAGAGAGTGTGTGTTTGTGTGCACGCATACAAAAACTGTTGCTGTGAAAGTGTAAAGCACACACTTTGGCTCTGTAGAACAAGACCCAGAACAGGGAGCATGTTGCCTTGTTGCCTGGTGACTCCGTTGCTAGTCGCATTGGCGATACAATAGTATAATGAAATCTCTTGCTGTTCCAACTCTCCAGGCTAAAGCACAAACAGAGCAAAGGAAGACATATATTAAGTTGACTGCAGCTCGTGGATTATGGCTCATTTAAAAAACATCTTTTATTTATGAAGTAGTAATAGTTTTTTGACACTATAAAGGTAGAAAGAGGGAATTACTCCCACTGGTACCTCTGCTATTTTCATAAAAGCTGTTACTTACACCTTGTCATCATTTTTGATTGATCATTTCACAACCTAAGTACATTTGCAGAGAGAGGGGTTTTAAAAAGCTCTTTTTTCTGTAGATGTCCTCAGAGTAGTCCAATAAAGAAATTAAGTCCTGAACTCTCTGCTGTGCCCCATGGGGGCTAAATACAGACAAAATATGAGTGGCAGTCAATGGGGAGAGATAAATAGGTTTTTGATGATGTTTTAATTGTGTCACTATTTACAAATAGGATTTTTCTCTATCTAAAATGTAATTTTAAAAGTCAAACTTTGTGGGAAAGATAGTAAAGAATCATGTTTTGTGTGAAAATGCTCAGTGGACTGCATCTAGTGTTGCACCTGGTGTTACCAACACCAAACGTCAGTAATATCAACATGTTTTTTGTTCTTTGAGGTGATGAAAATGTTGTAAAAGCAGGGAAGATCACCACAGGTTTGGTCATGTTGAAACTACAGAGACATTTTCAGGGACTGTGAGCAGGTCATGAAGAAAGATGTGAGATGATGTTATCTTTGTTGTACTTTTGGGCGAGTAGACGTAGGAATAATAGTAGTAGTTCAAGAGTTTGCCACAAACAGTGAATTTACTTGCTTGTAAATTTTTAAACTAATAAACATCACATGTGGAAATGGTGGCAGAATTCAATGGGATCAAAAAAATTACTTGGTTTTCACCATTGACTGTAATATCAACAACAATGTCCCATGAGGCACAACTAAAATGGGCAGGACCTCACATCTCTATTTGTTTAAGTACTGGTTCAAGGATCACAAAACCATAATTCTTTCAAAGGCACTGCCTACCTAAGGCAAATTAATGTCAAATCAATGTGGAGCATCAAAACTGTCTGGGTTCTTCCAGATGTAATGGATGCAGTTGGTCTCTGATGGACTCCGTTGGCAAATGTTTTTTTAAGCTTATCTGGTGTTTCTTATTTATTATTTAAACTAGACTTTCCAAAATTCTGTGCCCAGCAGCACAGGGGATTAAGCAGTTACAGAAAATAAACAAATAAATGAATCCACAAATTTTTCATCAAATAAGAGATTTTTTTTCTGTGGAGGACCTCAAAATCGCATAATGACATGACACCATGCTACAACCACAACACCTAAAGTCCATGAGACACCTTAGGACAACCCTGTTATCTGATAACAGCCAGTGACATTAACACTAACAGTCAGTGATTTGACTAAATCCCATCAACTAGACACTCAAGCTATTCTCCAAGGTGGAACACAGACACACCTTTAAACCAACAGTGTGATTTAGAAAGCTCCACCATCTAAAAATGTGTAGTCCGAGGTCATAATGTTGGAAAAAATGTCAGTTAAAAGAGATCTGCCAAGCTATATGAGATGCATTGCACTGTTGATGCACTGGAGTACCTATGACATGTGTGCAGTTTATACATACATGGTTAGTCAGGGCCTATTTCCAAGGTGACTGAACAATCACAGTTCCTACAGTTCATATATAGTGCTCAAAAAAATTCAAGGAACACTTTGAAAACCCATCAGATCTCAATGGGAGGAAAATCACACTGGATACTGATATGGACTGGGTAATGTGTTAGGAACGAAAGAATGCTCATTTGATGGAAATGAAAATCATAAACCAACAAAGGGCTGAATTCAAAGACAACCCGAAAATCAAAGTGAAAAAAGGATGTGGCAGGCTGATCGAATTTAGTCAAATGTCGATTCAGCAGCTCAGAATGGTTCTAAGTAGTTCACATGGCCCCCGTGTGCTTGTATGCATGCCTGACACCGTCGGGGCATGCTCCTTATGAGACGCCGGATGGTGTCCCAGGATGTCTCCTCCCACATCTGGACCGGGGCATCACTGAGCTCCTGGACAGTCTGAGGTGCAACCTGGTGGTGTCGGATTGACTGAAATATAATGTCCCAGAGGTGTTCTATTGGATTTAGGTCAGGTGAGCGTGGGGGCCAATCCATGGTATCAATTCCTTCATCCTGCAGGAACTCCCTGCATAGTCTTGCCACAAGAGGACGGGCATTGTCATGCACCAGGAGGAACCCAGGACCCACTGCACCAGCATAGGGTCTCATGATGGGTCCGAGGATTTCATCTTGGTACCTAATGGCAGTCAGGGTACCGTTGTCCAGCCTGTAGAGGTCTGTGTGTCCCTCCATGGATATGCCTCCCCACTGACCCACCACCAAACCAGTCATGCTGAACGATGTTACAGGTAGCATAACGTTCTCCACAGTGTCTCCAGACCCTTTCACGTCGGCCACATGTGCTCAGGGTGAACCTGCTCTCATCTGTGAAAAGCACAGAACGTCAGTTACGGAGCTACCAATGCTGGTGTTCTACGGCAAATGCCAGTCAAGCTCCACAGTGCTGGGCAGTGAACACAGGGCCCACTAGACGACGTCGGGCCCTCAGGCCACCCTCATGAAGTCTGTTTCTGATTGTTTGGTCAGAGACATTCACACCAGTGGCCTGTTGGAGCTCAGTTTGTAGGGCTCTGGCAGTGCTCATCCTGCTCCTCCGTTGACAAAAGAGCAGATACCAGTCCTGCTGGGGGGTTAAGGACCTTCTACGGCCCTGTCCAGCTCTCCTAGAGTAACTGTCTGTCTCCTGGAATCTTCTCCATGCTCTTGAGATTGTGCTGGGAGACACAGCACACCTTCTGGCAATGTCACATACTGACGTGCCATCCTGGAGGAGTTGGACCACCTGTGCAACCTCTGCAGAGTCTAGGTATCGCCTCATGCTACCAGCAGTGACACTGACCCTTGCCAAATGCAAAATTAGTCAAAAAAACAGTCAGAAAAGATGAGAAAAGAATATCAGTGGCCTCCACATGTAAAACCATTCCTGTTTGGGGGGTTGTCTCACTGTTGCCCCCCCTAGTGCACCTGTTTTTAATTTCATTAACACCAAAGCAGCTGAAACTCGTTAACAACCCTCTGCTTCTTAACTGACCAGATCAATATACCAGAAGTTTAATTGACTTGATGCTATAATCAGATTAATAAGTGTTTCTTTAATATTTTTGAGCAGTGTATTAAAATTCAGTAGTGATCAATTTCATAAAAAAAAGACATTCTGAAAAGTTGAAGGTCATGGAATTGTCTGGGCTATGAAAATGTGGCCAAGCATACTCTCTTTCTCTGCTGATATTCTGGATTCACTACAAGCTGTCAACTTCAATAAGTCTTTGTAATATTTCTTTGCAAAACCATCACAAATAATGAAGTGGTCAAAACAGCGAATGATAGGATGTATTGCTGCCTTTTCATCTTCACAAGTAAAAGTTACCAAGGTGGAAAGTATAATTTAATTCACTGAGCCACTCTAAAGCTACAGGCAAGTTCTAAGGTGGGAGGTTTTCTTTTGTGTTACTCTATAAATCACTGCTTGAATGATATACACTTTACTGATGATTAGATCGTCAAGCAGTTGTATTGATTTACATTCATTTCTTTTTACTAAATGAAAATATTCTGTCCCCTTGCTTGGAGGAAAAATTGGTAAAGAGTCATTCCTGTGCGATCTGGATGAAATCCGCCTACAGTATGGTCATCAGGGCTCTGCAGTGCCACAGAGATGGCTCTCAGCAGATGATAAGCCACTGAAGGCCTCCTCCTCTGCGTTCTCACCTGTCATTAGCGAAGACGACTCCTCCCACAGACAGGTCACCTCAAGGAAGGTGTGAGGAGAATCTATTACAGCCGCTGTCATCTTCCTTTTCAGGGACAATCCTAGAGACTAACTCCTCTTCTCCTCCTCTTCCCAGGCTGACTGGCAATGAGCTGGCAACAGCTTTTTCTCTCTTTTCTCCTAACCTTTTGCCTCAAAATCTCCTCTGCTCCATTTTATTTTTCTGTCTTGCCCATTTCCTTCCTTCACCTCCTACTCCTGTCACATTTCTCTCACCTTTCTCCAATTGTGTAAGGCATCTGAAAAAGTTCTGGATCAGCTACTAAACTATCAAACCAGCTTTTACAATGACTGGGATTCAATCTCCACTGTTTCAACACCAGGAAGCATGCTATTTACACCAACCTGCCATCTTGACAATTACTTGGAGCAAGGTAAACAACAGAACAAGAGGAAAGTACATTATTACCCACAGTTTACCTGTGCTGCAGGCTCTACAAGAGACTGACAAATGGATTGCAGGAGGAACAGACAGATAGCTGGTTGTTTTGGGAGACTTGGGGGTGGGTTGGGCATGTAAAATCACACTCCCTGTGCTTCTAATTAGCTGATGTGTTCATTAGCACAGTCAAGAGATTAGACATTGACTCAAACAGAGCGCCACGTTGAAACATGGCTTTTAATGCTTCTTTCTCTAGTGATTATACCAGGTGCAAGAAGCTTTTGACATTCCTTTTACCATTAGGCCCCTTCGCACTGTAGGATCTTTTATAGTTCCTAGAACCTCTTTAGTTCCTAGGCCCTTTCTTCACGCATTCGCACAGCGAATAGGAACTTGGAACAAACAACCATAGTTCCTAGAACCTTTTTAGCTCCAACTCCCGAGCAGGGTCTTTTTTAGTTCTATAGGAACTAATATGATGTCGGTGTTTGGTGACTGGTAGACCTTAGGCCACGCCCACTTCTGCATCTTGCAGAAGAGTAAGTGCATTATGGTGAATATAGCGTGGCTGTGTTTAGGTCGTAGGCATGAGTTCTGTTGGTTTTCTACAACAGTATACATCAGTTTACACAACAGTTCTACAAACGCCATTTATTAGTTAACAATAATAAGCACTTAATGTGGCCTTTTCGGCTTTCCTGTTGGCGCGTCATCTGTAGCGTTTCCGTTTTTTTAAATTCACATCTGTGTGAACTCCTGATTAGGGAACGAACACACGTCTGGTCCATGAGCAGATGAACAGAAGACTGTTGAGTGTGGACATGTTCATTCTGTTGTTCACCAGTGAGGATGGGATTTATGACGTTAAATCCACATTCACACTCTGCCGTTGACACGGGGAGTGTGGAGACGGCACAAAACACTTTATGGAGATTGTCTTGGACTCTGTGACATTTATATTATATTATACATTATTCTGTGGGGGTCTCTCAAATGTCGACTTAGATTTTGATCATAAATAAAGCTCATTTTCCATCCTTGTGTGTGTGCGAAGGTTGTGCCGTGCGTAAAAGCACTTTGGCGGATGCAGAATATGATTTCATCACACCGGTCCGTACCATGGTTCCTTGCTGCCTGTGCGAATGCAAACAAAATAGTTCCCCTGGGGGAGAGTAGTTCCTAGAACTAAATTCGAGATGGATAGTTCTAAGAACTTAGTTCTTAGAAATATTCTGTGCAAAAGTGCCTGTTGTTGCTAGCAGTTTCCATGGATCGCCATTTTGTTAAAATAAATAAGCTAAAAAGTCAAGGCTCACATATCACAATCAGTGTTTTCTCTTAACTCCAGTAACATCACCTTGGTGGCTTCTTCTTTACTTTTCGTTAAAGCCAGTGCAACATTGTTTTCTTCCCACACATCTTTCATAACCTTGAGCAGTCATGGAAAAATAACTGACTTTTACTACATAAATTCAAAGGAGGGATGTTTCAAGGCAGGGAAAAAAAAGAGATGTGTCCCTCATGTATCCATGGTTACCTTGGCTTTATTGCTGTTTGTCTTGGGCAGAAGATGCAATAAAAGTGCAGGAAGAGAAACGACAGGGCATGGGGTGTAATTGCAGAAAAAAATGAGTCACACTCAGGCCAGAACTGATCCAAAACCTGCTCTGCTCTTCCTTTGTAATCTGATATACAGCGATCCCATTAGGCAACACCTCTAAATGCATATACAATACATATATATCAAATACATCATATTTTAGTTTTCCAATTAAGATTCTGAGTTCCAAGATTTCAGGCATGCTATTAAAAAAAGGCCAAATTGAAAATGAAGTGTCTCTCACAGCAGGTTTGATCAGACTTGGCTCTATTTGAGGTGTAATGAAATAATATAGTGGTGGCAACTGATGCGTGAGGAGGAGGAGGAGGAGGAGGAGGGGGAAAAGGAAGGATAAAAGTGTGAAAGTCTTCAGAAAACTAAATGCATAATAGCCTCAGAACAATGTAATGTAGGGTTTTATGCAGACTGTATAATAGTGCACATCAAAAGTAAAAGAAATTAGTTTAATTCAGTCTTGAAATGCTGGCATTAAAGTTTGAAAAAACTTTTTTGGGTAAACCTCAAGATTTATATCAACATTAACTCTGTAGCAGGGCAAAAAAAAAGAAAAAAAGAACATAACAAAAGAGGTTTTCCCACTGAAAGTACCTAGTTACCATTAGCTGCGATGTACTGAAAACTAGCCTTCTGGTCATATATCTACTCAGTCGTGCCTGTTTATGCCTTTATTGGTTCATTGGGTGCACATCTAATATCATACACTCATAACAACTGTGAAACAATTGAAAAATTGTATATATCTGTTTTATTGCTTAATGGCTTTAGCTATTGTTGTCTCTTTCGTTCATTCATCCTCTTCCTTCCATAAAAACTGACAATGCAAGTTCCTACCTATGGATAGAGTTAGGCTATGCAATGTGTATGTAACTGACATATTATTATGTATTATTTAATTATATATAAATACAGATACAGATACAGATGAAATTTACTTTTTTTCAACAGCTCAATGGAAAGAAAGAAAGAAAGAAAGAAAGAATGAAAGAAAGAAAGAAAGAAGGAAAGAAAGAAAGAAAGAAGGAAAGAAAGAAAGAAAGAAAGAAAGAAAGAAAGAAAG
>JAPQRQ010000014.1:10355253-10367795 GCA_037367365.1 Apogon talboti | reverse complement strand
TTGTAAATAAAGACTGTATTGAATTCTCTCTTCTTCTTCTTTATTATTATTATTATTATTATTATTATTATTATTATTATTATTATTATTATTATTATTATGAAGAGTAACAGATGCAAAAGTAGGACCTAAAATAACACTCAAGTTTCAAGTGAAATGTATTGGGTTATTTTCGACACTTTTAATTTCTATTTTTTGGTAATTAAGCAGCACCACTCTGTAAGTTATATAATATGTGAAAATGTATTTGTTTGTCTTTTTTTTGTCTGTTTTAATGTAGTAATTACAAAAAAATGTAGTTTACAATTTAGTCATCTTCATCCTATTAAAAGAAAAGAAGAAACTACAGGGAAGAGTGGGTGCAACAGGCTTCATATAGGTTTTAACAGCACGAAGTAATAGAAAGAATAATGTGACCAATAATAAAGATAAGACACTAAATTTTCTGTCTCCTCCTCTTGTCCTGTTTGTTACTGTTCTCAAAGTCTCTTTCAATACACAAAACACCAACCAAGCAACTGTTCGACAAAAACTGCTACTTCTGTCAAAGATTTGCACAAACACCCCTGTTTTAATGCATATTTTGCATATTTTAAAATAAAAATATTCCATATTTTTTCACTAAGGATTTAGTCATTTTCATAGTTGTCCCACTTGTAAACGTTCCACCATTCAAGTCGCTCCACACTCATTACAAAGGCACCACTGCTGCATCTTGACAGCGTTAATTTTGTGATAATTGTCCTAACAGTTTTTGTCAACAACATATTTTCAACAATGACAATGAGATGATAAACAAATGAAAACTAATGTATGATGACAAAAAAAAAAACATGGTGAAAATTATCCACAAATGAAAAACAAGATGGAAATGTTAGGGAGGAATGATTTGGGACATCAATCAGGATATCACTACAGGATATGCACATCTCATAAAGTATAAAGTGTTGACATCTGAGAGGAAGGCAGTAACAGATATAGACTTACATTTTCCATTTGATGTCAAGGAAAGCAAACCCTTTATAAACCCTGTATCTACTTGAAGCAATATTGGCAGATGAGTCATGTTGAAAGCCATGCAGGTAAACACTAGACAGAGCTGTCAACTGTATACTCTGCGACTCATACAACTAACACTTTTCACTATATGTCAATTCTTTCAATGGTACAATGCAAAAAGAGTTCACTGACAGACAGAGAAGCATCGGAGGAACGTTTACTGTACATGTCCATTGTATCCACAGCGTCTGTGTCCACAAAGGAGTTTAAAAAAACATAACTGATGTATTATTGAGGAGAATCAGAGAGAATGTGCAATGATCATGCTCCCGTAATAGGTTTTAGACCTATTACTAACCTTATATATACTTATGGAAAATCATGAATGTAACTGTACCTCAACATTGAAACCTATACGTTTTATACAACTTTCCTCTTTTGGTTTACATTATACAGTAATTATTGGCCACTAGGTTTGTTGTTTTATCAAACTTCCACTGTTGCTCATAATGTTGGAATAAAATATCTTTTACCTCTTCTCATGAAATGATTGTGTAAATGTCATTTATTCTTGATAGATAGAGTGTAACTGTGACTCGGTGTGTGATAATCACACCTGGTCAAAGGTGATTATTGATGTGTAGAAATAGGAATAAAAAGAGAAATGTGTCTGAAAATAAATTCGCACCTGTTATTTCCTGCATTATGACACATTCATAATATACAGGAAAGCATTAAAAACATATTTTTATTCTTCAGCAGACCAAAGTTACTGTACAGACTCTATGGGATTAACTGCATTCAGTTTCCTGTTTCATTCAACACATGTCAAACACATTTTCCCTGTATTTTCTTGTCGTATCTGAAGAATCTGCTCATTTCAACCCTGTAAAAACAAAAAAGTGAAGGTGGCCTAGGATTTTTGCACAGCACCGCATTACTGTGGATTAAAAAATGTTTTGATGTGTAGTCAAACGAAACTAAAACACCTAAAATGACCTAAAACTAGGTCAACATTTGTTTTCAAAATTTGCATCCTGGGTTTAGTGCTACCTAAAATGATTGTGATTATTTAAAAGAAGTAAAAACATATCAGCCATAGATTTGGTAAAACTGGTATTTCAGGGCCCCATATCCTGATAGTTGTAAATGAAGTTTTCAGTTTGACACATATCTCCACATTCTGCTTATCTTTCAGTGAGACTGTTAGCTAAAGTTCATAAAGTATTTACTAATAGTAAATAGCAAAAGTGAAGTTACATTCCTTGGGTGTTGATAGATGATGATTTATGGGTTCAGGACAAGGTGAACTTATTTGTTTCTGCGTGCATTCAGCAGCCGCTAAGAGCGGTCTTGTTCAGTTTATGGTCATGCCTGATTGGAGAAGTGAACATGGGCGGTAATTAAGACCCTGGCTTATTGAATTTCACACTTTTCAAATTTAGATTTATCACCTTGTAAAAGGTGGCCTTGCCGCCTGCCTTGCTTCATTGTGAGGATGCTGAACCAACAAACAGTGATTAGCACGTAGAATAACTCCTCTAATTAGGCTTGAGGCTCACACTTGGAAATGAACCTCAAAAGCTCTTACTGTCCACTGTTTCACAGATCTATTCATCATGTAACCTCTACATAGCAAGGGTTTTTTTTCCACATACCACACACAAGACAGGAATTTCCTTCTTTTCCATAATAGATAATTGCTGAATTTCACAATGTCCAGACAGGAACCAAACTAACAGCATCACCATGGAGACTATAATAATGCGCGTCCTGATGCGAGGGGTAGAAATAGACATGGGAGAAATGGGGTGACGCTGTAAAGCATGTCAGTGAATATCAGAGCTTGAGCCCTGCAGTAAATAATGACTGCACTGCCGCACTCTGTCTCCTGCTGAAACCTTGCTGGTCTCTCAGAGAGAGTTGCCAAGGAAACAGTGAATGAAATAAATCTACAGTTTCATGTCAGTAGGTTGAGGGACACTTGGAGTAGCAAGACAAGAGACCAGGAGGAATGATTTTAGAGAGCGAGTATTCAAATCTCTTTATGTTTGTCCTGCGTGTACATGTGCAAGAAGCTGCAGGGCATTGTTCAAGGAGAAATATTGACCGGTCTTGCCTGGATGACAGGCACAGGATAAAAACACAATCATGAAAGGGAACTTTGGGGGGCATTTCTAAATGTGTTGAAGATGAAAGTTGAATGCCTTTCCTTGGAGCCTGCCTTTTTCATTACAGTGGCCTAGCAGAGGTGACTTAAACTTTACGTGAATCGTGACAGCAAAACATGGAAACTCTCTTTCAACCTGACGACAAAACAGCAACAGCCCAAGCGATAATAAACTGGGGTGTGGAGGCTCGTTAGCATCTTGTTTGTGTTCAGTTGGTGTATCTGTCAGTTATCTGGCTTGTGTTGTTTTATGTCCGTGTTTCTAATTGACAAGTTGAAAGCTGTTGCCCCCCTGTCCTTAATCCTCCCCACCAGCATTAATTAAACATCCCTCCCCTCTTCTAATTAACAGAGCATTACAAGAGCAACAAAATAAATCAGTGCTCTGCATACATCCAGCCTGATAATGTATTCCAAAGTATTTATCAGGCAGCACTATTCTCCACTCTTTCTCATGTAATTAGACACTGATCAAAGTATTGCTTGATTTGATGGGATGCAGAAAAAGAAGATGAATTACTGCATAATTTATCAGAAATATATGCACACACAAGACGGTGCTAAAGTTAGTCAATAAGAGAAAAATGTGGAAGAAATCCAGAATGTCTAAATTTAGCTTGTGGAACATTTTGAATGAAGGATGAGTGTCCTTTCAGGACAGAATAAGTTCTTTCTTTTATGTGTTTTTGTGGCCTCTGGTGCTGCGTCAAACTATTTGGAAACTGTCACAAACTATTTTCTGCTGGTGGACTTTTGGTTTTTGAAGAATGGCTATTTGTGGCAAGCAGCTCCACAATGATCAAAGGCAGGAGCCTCTTCCCATCCTTCACTGCAATGATAGTTCTGCTGGATCACATTTGTAATTTGAGCATTTGTGTAGGTGGGCAGCACAAACACAAGACTGCACACATACACACACACACACTCCTGTTTAAAGCCATAGGACTCTGCTTGAACAACGGTACATTTCAATCCTCGGAAAACATGATGACCGATGCGTTACTTTCGACATCCACCCACCTCCCTTTGTGGTGGGTCCTGACCAGATAACCCACACTCCAGGTGCTATGATTGTCTTTGTTTGTGTTAGATTGGCATGTCACTTGTGTGTTTGACATATGTTCAGCTTGTATACATGTTTGCCCTCTTTGCACCGATGTTGCCGCCTTGTTTCCTTCAATTAAACGCAGATGTCTTGCTGGGTAAATCCCAAGTTCATCCATAATGGATCAAGGGATGTTCTATGTGCTAGTACTGGATCACCTCAGTAAGCAGTCCTCAAACACACCGCCATGTCCTGGCACTTGTCCCAGCGAGAGCAATGGGGACCCCAGCGACATGGACGGGGAGCTCAGGCAGTGCCCGAGCTGCTTAAATATTGATCAGTGGAGCCGACTTTGAGCTGGATAGTCTGAGCCAGTCAGTCGCCCGTGGGACTCGGTGGTGGGTAGAAAAGGCCACACAACAAAGAGACAAAGAACTCGCGGGCTTGTCTGATTCCATCCACAATTTACTGGGAGATGATGCGGCTTCTATCACAGCAAAGGTCTTCTGTGAGAGAGAAGACAGGAGACGAGAGCATCACCTCTGTATTGACGTTCTGCTGAGCTCTGCTTGATGGTGCATCCCCGAGGATGGACCTGGGGTGGATGGTTGATCAGCGGAGGTCAATAAGCCACACAGAGCTGATGTTTGGCCTATTCACTTCACAGAATGTGGTATATAACTGGCATATCCATACATGGCATATCTATAGACAAATGAACAGGAGGCAAGCAGTTAGAAAAATGAGATGTAGAATCGCTCGTGAAATGAATGAAATAAGTTAAGGTAAGTTAACCTGTTGACATCCACCATTTTCTATGGTATTCAGTATTCTCGAATATGTGAGCTTTTAACAAAGGCACTGTAAGATGCAAGTATGATACCTGCAAAGACAACATTTTCTGCCGTCTGCTGTCTTTGTTTGACACGTGGTTAAAACAGAACCTACTTTACTCCAGCTCAAACTTGACTCCAAAACTGTTTTATTTTGGTCCTCGCCTTAAATATGTCAAATTTGGATACATAGGATATGTTTTATGATATATTTATGCCATATCACCATATAGGCTATCTTCTGCATCTTGTCAACTTGGCCTTATGGGAGTGAGAGGCTTTCATATACAGTAGCCTATACCATTATCAGTGTGTCTGTACGACCAAATAAAAACTCCATAAAGCTAAACAATATATCAAAAATATGTTGAATGTTTAGAATTAGCTAAAAAGGAATTTTAAAAATGCATATAGAAATCCAAAGCTATAATTGTATTTGTAGGTCATCCTGGTTGCAAAACTGCCTTATACACTCAAATGCTTAAGAAATGAGACTTGGCATCATAACAAAGTGAGACATCTTGTCCACTGCCAACCCAGAGATGATCTTTGTCTCCTTTCAACCAAAAATACACACCAACAAATAAAGGGTGAGAATATGGACCATGGTAAGAGAGGAACCATTCAAGAAAACATTAATAATTACTGTGGAATTCACAATATTTGAATCTTTTAAGGAATACTTTTATGAGATTAAAGTGATATTTGCAGTAGTCTTGCAGGAATAAAGCTGTAATATTTTGAGATATTGTAATGATACTATGATAACAAAGCTGTAAAACTTTGCCTACCATGTAATATTCCAAGAAAAAGGAGATATTTTGGTGAAAGTCATAATAATACAAGGATAAAATTATAATATTTCAAGCTTAAACATGAAAAAAGTCAACAAACAAACCAAAAATAAATCCTAAATACAGTTGTAATATTGGAAAGAAAGAAAATATTAGTCATAGAATTTTAAGAAAAACAATTACAAAATTGTGATCATAAGGTCATAAGAGTTTTTAGAGAAGTCACAATATTACAAGGTTTAAGTTGTAATATTTTGCTAATAATTGTTGCAAGAAAAAAATTATTTGACAAGAAGAAGAAAAAGGCTTTATATTTCTGTCAAAACTCTCAGATGAATCAAACACAGCCGCCTGAGCCCAGAAGCCACTGTTTGTATTAATAAATACAGTATTGGTTTCTCAGCTGACAGGCTTATGTTAGTTCTGTTATTTGATGCTACAGAATTTCTTAATTTGATAGCGGCTTAGACAAGAGGGACCAAACAGGCACACATCCAAGTAAAAGACAATAGGCCTGAGGGAGATCTAGTAGATGGATATGTTACCTAGTCTTAAAGAGAAGGTTTTAGAAAGAGAATTAAATTACCTGCTTGACGCCTTCCTTTTAATGATAACTTTGAAAAGAGGATGTGCCATAGAAGATGATGGGAGTGTAGCACCATGTTTCACTTCCTCTTCTTGATATAAAGATAATGCATCATCATTACATACTTGGATTTGACAAAAAAAAAGAATCAAAAACAAAGCAAAAAATTTACATAAATCAGAAGAGACAGTTCCATTCACTGTACAATATAAATGTTGCCCATGGTGGGAAACAGCCATGATAAATCCAAGTCACATGGATGGATTTGTTTTAAGGTTGCTGATAGAAGCATGGTTATTTTTGGTGAGATTGTATTAATGATGTGTGTTTTATGATGTTAATAACATTTTGATGGAGATTACTATAAAGACTCATCATTCCTTTGGTTTTGTTTAATCAAAAAGAGATTGTTATTGTCTTTCAAATGTCCTCCTTAATGTCAGACAAAGGAAGCTTTTAAAATAATTTTCCAATTTATAGTAATCAAAACCAGATATTTCAGACGTACATGATGCATTTGGGATAACAAAGGGCTCACAGAGGCTAAAAATTATATCGGTTGTCAGTTAATGCATTCTAGATGGAGCTGAATAGTCACATATAATTTCACTGGCACTGCACCTCATTTGGCTTGAGCTAATAAGTGAACTTTTTGATGAGTTCTAACTTTTACTTCACCTAGGTAAGTTGTCCCCATGCCAAAGGCAATCTAACTCTGACTCCTGTCCATACCCTCACATCCTATTTGGATGAAAGCCATTGATTCCCAGCACGTCCACACAGCATCAGGTGTGCGGCTTGTATTTTGACTCATCCGTTGCCCAACTTGAATTTTCATCCTCGTGTCTGTGCGACGCCGCTGAGAGGCGACGGCTGGCCGGACATCACCGCCCTGCCAGAATCTGACACAGGCTGCAGATGCACATGAGTGACACAGGGTCCCCTCACCCCCGCTGGCACGGGCCCCTGCCTGGGCCATCTGGTGCCTCTAGAGCAGGTGCCAGTCACTCGTCATGCCCGCCATGCCCGCCCTCCGCTGTGGCCTTCGGACCGGCTTCACAGCTCCCGCTTACACCTCCTCGCTTCCTCTCTCTGCCAGCAGTGAGTTATCTCCTGCCCAACACCGAGCCCATGAGACACCAAAGAGCCAACATGCTGTAGATGTTCAGAATCAGTTCACATACATGACGGCGAGCTAGTCACTTGGCTAACGCTGAAAAAAAAAAAACACGAGATGTTAAGAAGAAACGATACACGTTTAGACAGATTTGCCTGTTTTGAGACCAAGAGGTAAGGCGCAACCGGTCGCTTTGTCTTGTCTGTTCAGATCAAACTGTTGAAGAGGAACAGATGTGTCGCCAGGGCAGACAAGCTCTTGTAGAAATCCTCATCAATCCATCCTCTGTCAATCAATGCGGAGCTGAAAGAAATCTCATGGTCGAACTGAGAGAGAGCTGAAGATGAAGGCGCTGATTTGACTGATGACACTTCAGCGGACATTAGCGCTTTAGCCACCTTTCAGTAAGCCCATCAATATAGCTTCCTCCTTCTTATAGACAGTCTGCGCTTTACTCCAGCCCTAATTTTTTTTCCTTTTCGTGGTCTTTCATTACATTAACTCAGACGCCGGCTGAAATGAGCAGCTCTTAGTTGTTTGTTTGCTCGCTGACATTTCTTTTGACGTGTGCAATGCATCAGAGTGGCCATAATCTCAGCCTATCTAAATCACATCTTTTCTTTTTCAAAGGACATTTGACACAACTTGCTCTGCCTCTAAATCCATTACACCAACAGCTTGTCACTGAACATCAAAAGTACAAAAGTCAAATTAAGTGAAGCTGGGCTCTTCTAACCTCTGTGCCTCACTAGGGACATTTAGCCTAAGGCTTTTTGTGTGTGTGTGTGTGTGTGTGTGTGTGTGAACATTTTGGCTGTGTTAATACATATTGGGTACATTGGTTTTCTTCAGGGTGCATTTTTAATTTAAGAAGTTCAACCTCAGTGCTTACATTAAGATTATAATAAACGTGTCGAAATAATAACATGCAGCCACTTATTGACAAAAAGGTCTTCATTTAAACCAACAAAACCAGCAGTTTTTTATCCCAGTGCCTTTACAGCATAAAACCATACACTCTACTGTATTACATCAGGCTTTTAATGGAGAGCACTGGCTTTAAAATTGTGGTTTTTACTATTTTCCATCAGATTGAACCATTTTACTCCTGTTTGCCCTCAGGGACAAATCCATGCTATTTTCCTGAGCGCTGTTCCTCTGTTGTGCAGGACTGCAGGCCAGTGTAGGCAACTAAGTGATGTTGCCTTGTGAATGCGTTATGTAGAAATTAGTTTGTGTATGCATGTGTATAAGTGTTCGGAAGATGGATGTGTATGTTAGACAGATGGAAGTAATATTAGAAACAGCTGCATTATGTGAAAACTAGCATTTAAAGGGTTAAGAGTCTAAAAATGAATGCACATTTGATACTTATGGTGAGATATATAATATCTATAAGATATTTAATTCAGTGAAAATGGAATATAGTAAAATAATATTAGTAAAGAATATTTTAGAGTATTTATAGAAAGCGGACATGAGAGGTTTCTTGAGGTGCTAAAATGATGTTTCCCCTAAATACCTGCGTTCAATCAGCAGACAATAATTACTTTTTGCCAATCATCATTTTTCTCCAACTATAGTGACACAATGCACACAACTGGCATTTAAAGGGTTAAAACTGTGCATGAATATCTGTTAGTGATGAGCAGGAGTGACGCTAGTGAAAAGATAGAACTCAGTAAAAGCAAGAAATAATGCTCTATAGTCTATGGCAGTTATTTATGCAGACATTTTTGCCTTCTGATGACATCAGACGAAGCTGTTTTGAAGTCAGCCTTAAATAAGCACGGGTGACATCTGCACGAAGCTAAAATAATTCACTTTGCGGTTGTTTGGGTTTTAAAGAAGATACTTATATTTTCATTTCTGAGGGTCCCTTTGAAAGCTGATAACACACTGTACCACTTCTGTAATTCAATGCAATGCCTTAGTGAGAGAAGTTTGCTTAGAAGTCTCCCAGCCACATCAAAACTTCTAAACAAACTAATTTGAAGCCAGATTGTAAACCCGGTCTGTGTGTTACACTCAGCGGTGTGTTCTGGGGTTGCGGGGAAGAAGTTGACATGAAGACAGATGTTGTTTGGGCTATGTAAATGCTGGAGTTGTTTAAGGGGTGAGCAGGAAGACAAAATGATAAATGTGTGTCAGCGAGGCACAGCATCCCTCACACAGGAGTTTGCATTGCGAGCTGGAGGCTCGCTGTCTTTCGCGGTCTTCAAAGGGGCAGACCGTGCCAGACAGCACGTTTTGGAAACCACAGAAGCACTTATCTGGGACGTCCCTAAGCGCTTCCAGAGGACCTATCTGTTTTTCTGTCATTGGCTTAATCATAAACTGGTGATTGTGCAGTTCAAGGCCTAAACTTTAGATAAGGCAGTTTTTTCTTCTGTACATTACAAACCTCACACTAGACTTTTCCAGATGCGCTTCATAGAGCCATAGAATGCCATCACCACACACACACACACACACACACACACACTCATGCAGATGCAGCGGCCTCCCCACTGTGCTCTGTAGGAAACCCAGTGAGATACTAGCGTTCCACTGCACATTACTATCTTCATCTTTCTGCTCGCCTAACGTTGTGTGTATCTAACCCGCTGTTCAGAGATAAAGAAAAAGGAACTGCGCGCACACGCTCACACTCGCTCACATACCAACACCGCGATAAATGTCACAGCTCTCCCCGTCCTCCCCCTTTTAGATAAAGGCAAGCACAGATGAAAGCCCCTAAGAAAATAAAACACGGGGACGCATTTGTTGTGTTTGATAGCATCAGCATGGAGAGGACAATAGAGATGCACAAGGAGGGCTCAAGAGCAGCATTCACGTTACTTCAGAGGGAGCACAAACACGCCACTTGATTCATCACGCCAGCAGGGCCTGCGCTTTCCGAAACTCTCGAAAGTCGGGGGGGGGAAAAAAATTTAATCTCAGTACACTTCGGAGGGCGTTTTTACATCACCAGAGGAAGCATTCAATGCGACTGAGTAATGTGGAGAAAGTCTGGGAGGTTTGCAAATTTTGCAGATCAAGGAGCCTTCAAAGTCAAATCAGGTTGAGCCTTGGCCGACAGGGAGGTGTTTAAGAGGTTGGTATCAGTGTGTTGTTACTTGAAAAGATCCATCTGCAGGGTGCGATAAAATGATTGATTCGCCGTTTCAGGTCAGAATCAGCAAACTGCAGGCAGCAATTTTTCCTAATTCCCACAACTTTGGAACTGTCAGAGTAGGAACAAGGGAAAAAAATATGACCTCGTGGAAAAAACTTCAGCAATCATACACTGTGTGATGCAGGTGGCAGTGGCAGGAGTTTTCCTTGTTCAGCACTGGTGATTTATTACTCTCTTAATAAAGCCTCTTAACACAAAATCTTAAGGAAACAAACAAAATCTGGAGATTTGTGTGGCCGAAAGACTCCATGAATCATTCTGACGCAGCAACACCCCCCCCTTCCCAACACCCCCCTCATCCCGACGGGTAGTTTATTGAGCGTTAGGCTATTACATTGTGGACACAGTGAAGGGCAACATTTTGCAAGTCGGCCAAGTTGTTATCTTATCAGATGTGATTTGTGTGTTTGCGTCTCGTAGAACTTATTAAACACTGTGAAGTCTTAATTAAAAGTGAGGAGCAAGAAGTGAATACAGATAGCAGGTGCTGCTCACAGTATTAGAAATAGATGCAGAACATTTTTTATACACTGGTTTACCTGTAAATCTTTAATTGTGTTTTTAAAACTCTTTTTTAAAAGTCTAAATGGCAACAATCACAGTGTCCAATCCAATAAGAGAACAGTTTTCACCTATGCACTACAGTTTATGAATTAAAACAAACAATGTGTCGTAGTCATCTATTAACTTCAGTAGCTGTCACTCTGCCATTGCATCTACTGTACATATAGTGTATTATCTCACAGAGATGTAGTGGATATTTGAAATAAAATTTTGCTTGTTTGCTCTCGTTCCAACAAGTTTTCTTGAATTGAGATGTTTACTGTGTCTATCTCTTATCAGTTACCTCGCCTTGACCTCTGGGTGTAATTAGAGGAGCAGATAATCTATGACATACTCATACATTTGAAGAAGAGTACCCTAAACATATACATGCCCTTGTTTCTGTCCTCACAGATGTGAGGCCAGCCCCCACTGACTAATGGTCAATTCAATACTCACCCTACCTCAGTGCAATAATCACAACCCATGCACCTTGTTTTTAATTGTACCTTGTATATATCCTTTATTACCCGAATATATCCTTATATGTTGTCTATATTTCTTTTATATGTAGTATAGAGTTAGCTTTTTGTATATTTTTAATTGTATTCAGTACTGTAATATTTGTGTATTTTAGTATTTTATCATTGTAGTTTTTGTATACTGTCAATATTTTTCACTATATATTTTCAGTATAATTTTGTGTGATATATTTATACAGTCTCAGTTTATACAGTTCATTGTTCCTGTAACAGTGACAATAAAGTTCTATTCTATTCTAGCCTATTTAAAAATACATGACAGTCATTGTTCAGAAATAAAGAGTGTACATAGTGTTAATGCAGCTTATAAACACTGTCACGAACAATGGTCTTAGCATCAAATACGTAACAAATTAGTGCTAAGTGTTGAGGGAAACTTCTTAGCCAGTACGTCCCAATTACTGCCATATTCCAGCCGGCCAGTGATGGTTACCGCTGTCTTTGTACAGACTGAAGCTGATTTCACCAGTGTGTCGCCCAGATCTGTTACCACCTGTGGTTGACCGAGTCACAGTCGTCATGTTCCTCTCTGCTTGTGTCAGCCCTGGCATCTTTCCTGACAGTGATACATCATTTTAAACAAAAGGGCCAGAAAGGATTGACAGCTCAGACGCTGAGTTGGAAATTTCACACCAGACATTAGATCGTTCCACTTCAGCAGCGTTGTGCATTGAGCAGTGACCCAAAAGTTGGCCAATTTACACATTTCCATCCAGATTAATAAGCCGGATCCCC
>JAPQRQ010000014.1:10335326-10345592 GCA_037367365.1 Apogon talboti | reverse complement strand
AGTCCATCCTACAGCGCTACAAGTGTTAACCATATTGATAGATTATTCAATTGTTAATATGTCATGGCTGTATTTAACTTTAGCGTGGTCTTTTGACAACTTCATGGCTAAAACCAATGTAGGATACTGGAGGAGCAGAGTCTTTTGCCCTTCAGTCGGAGGCGGAGCAAAAAATCACGTGCGTGTGACGTCATGTGGCAACGTGTCCATACCCAACCCAGTGAAAGGTACCAATGTAATGAAATAATCAATATTATTTCCTCGTCTCCTGTCAGTGGTCAGAATGTTCTGGTTCTTTGCTGTATAAATCTGCTTGTGCTGTGATTCTGATCCTAGAATCTGACAGTTACTTCACGTATGTGACTTTGTTAGTTTGGGTATTTGCTCTGATAATTCCAGTCTCATGTTTTATCTTGCCTTGGAGACTTATCTGCTCCGTCACCTATTTTTTTTTTTTTACCTGGCAAAGGGAAGACATTTTAAAACTCACCAGCAGACACACAAAAATACAGCAGAGACATATTGTAGCATTAGCGCTTATATAATCCCACCCTTCTGTTCTTGCTGTTTCCTTCCTCCTTCTATTTCCAGCCTATCTCTCTCATTTGTTCTCTTTGTTTATTTCACCCTACAGCCACCCTTAGGTCTCGTGTGTGTTCACCTAAGTGTGTGCCCATATTCTCGTGTGCATACGTGATAGGACATTTGACAGGAGTGTGGAGGTTACTTTGTGTCTTTCTATTAAAGGCAGGTCATCATCTTGTCTTCCTCCTCCACAAGATAAAAGAGGAGCACGGAACGGTGATACACATCGAAGATTACAGTCGCCCTGTGGATGCCTCTTTTATTCCTCCCCGCTTGATTGATAAGCGATGTCACCTGTGTGTGTATGTGTGTTCAGGAGAGAGACCCGGAGCTCAGACCGTAAAATTCTAAAAATGACGGCTATTTAGGAGCTAGTTGTGCATAATTACACTGCAAATGTGTTTTGCGCACTTAAGAGTTGGCATCGCAGACAATCACCTCTTTTTCTATTGCACACAGAGGGTTACACACACTCACACTAATCACGATAATAGCATTTGTTAGTAGGCCACTTCTGCTGACAAGAAAATGTTTCCCAAGAGGTTTTCCAAAAGACACAAAATAGGCCTTTATTCGCAGAAATTATTAGACATTTACAAGAAAATCTGAATTCTATGCACTGCCTGTGTCTTTTCCCCCTAATAACATTCCATGTACAAGTTCGGCTACAAGGCACATGGTTGCAGGAGATGAAGGGAGAGCTACTCTACAAACCCTGACTGGCTAATCAAAAGATTTAGCGCAGCCCTGGAGTTGGAGTCTCTCTACTATGTTGCACTAGTTGGAATGAGGAAGTCTAATTATGTCCTAAGGGCTCAGAGGGGGCTTCCCTTGCTACCGTTCTCCCACTCTCAGATAATTTTCTCTTCTTCCATCGCGCGCTGACTCTTTTTTCTATTAACTACTGCACAAACAGGCGTTGGGCAGCCCGGGCCTGTTTACCATCTCCAGATCCTCTGACAGCTCCACTCTCGCCTCTTCTCGCAGCAGCCTGTTTAGTTGTCGAGGCCAGGTGACAGATAAGGCGGTGGACACTCCACGTCTAGGGCTATAACGACGCTGACCTTTGTAAACACAGATAATCAGTGACTCATTCTGCTCCGAGTCCCAGGACCTCTGTTGTTTAGGAAGGTTATCTCCAACTAAAAGTGGAGTGTGGGCCCTGAAGGCATGTGGACAGGCCGACAAGCTTTGTGACCTTGTTATCCTTTGTGTATGCAGAAACCTCAAAGCTGCCCCCGGTTAAAGGTTAACACTCTGCATAATAAAAGTGTTTTTGTAGTCGCTGACCTCTGCGTGCATGGATCTCATCACCAGAGTGAGTGTACAAGTATACAAGGGAGTATTATACTGTAGTGTAAAAAAAGGCTCAAGACTGTTTAACCACAGGCAAACAAAGGCTGCACCACAACCATGTGTGAATGCATCTAAAACAAATTGACTAAATTTACATTCAATAGAAAACATGTCATGGGATAATCTGGTTATGAATGCAACTAGATGCATCTCGTAATCACATGCTCCTATTTTTGCTCCCAAATCTCTCTCTGACCATGACTTATTCCAAAGGATAGTATATGATCTACATTTGGAAGTCTTTTTTTACCCAATACCCATACTTTAATCTGGTTCACAGTGGTGGTAGATTTATGGCATTATTGTATTTGCAGATTGTAGATTCATTTTTGTTATAACTACCTGAAATGTTTGACCATATGTGTTGTTAGATGCACTATTTTTAATCCCTGTCACACACACCATGTTTTTCACGGGAACGCAAAGTTGATTCCAGTCTACTGAGGCCCGGGGCAAAAATTCCAGCGCCGCTCTCTTACCTTGCATTCATCATCATTATTAATCATGATGTTTTACTATTTTAAAATAAGCTGCTCACATAATGAAATGCTTCCAAATATGAATAAAAGTGAAAGCTATGATTAAAACAATAAAACAAAAAAAAAATTCCACTAAACTTATGCTCTACTAAAAAGAGAATGAATGAAGTTGATAAAAAAATCTAAGCATAGAGTTAAGAATAAAACATTGCAAAAATTAAAACAACACATATACTGTATATACAAAATATGAAAATGCATGAAAATCAACATGCATAAACATCAAATGTTAAACAAGAAATGCCTAGATCATAGATTAACAACTGAGTCTATACTCAATGACAGAAACAAGGAAACTGTAGGAAACAGCTGTGCAGGAAAGTGTAAAAGTGCAAATCTTACAATAAAACATAGGTGTAGATCGGCCACACTCTTTTTATGCCAGTAGACAACATCACCAGAGAATTCCCCAGTTGGAATCTGCAAGATAGGAAACAAAGGAAGGCCAAGAATCACCTTGTGATGATCAGTGGAGCAAGAACTGAAAACAAATTGAAGATCTTAGAAAGAACTCCAGAGGCTAGCAAGAAACAGAGCGTGGTTGAGAGCTCATGAGCATGACCTGTGAACCACATGGCGCTAAAGTGTTGTTGATGATGACAAAATATATATCTTGAAATTGCATATGTTGAATAGTTTTCTGACAGAACTACTCTTAGTGCTCCTCAGTGGTGATCTGCGGGAATGAAACGGGCCTCCTTAGGGTTTCCCACAGAGATGTCATTGTAAATTGTCTAATACTTGTTTAAAGGAAGGGGGAGTAACAGTCATTGGCACATTTTGAGAAATTGCTCTAGAGTTAAACTTCTTAGCCCTCGAGGGTCCCATAACGGCCTGAGGACACAAGTAATTGTCTGCTGCGCCTGTTCACAAACTACGCCTCGGTGGGAATATTTCACCTTCATTCCACCTCATCATTCTGCATAAAAAATAGAAACACATAATGGGAAGGCTTTTTTTTTTTTTACCTTAAAATTCTGTGGTGGATGTGGCCACAGAGTCTGTGTAAAGGTTTGCAATGTAGCTTACAGGAAAGATCATGCTACTTGTATTTGAATTGTTAAACACAGTGCATGTGTCAACTATATTCTGGTTTTGCTTAGTTCAGTGTGTATTTGCTTACTTATAATTTGGAAGTCTGTGTTATGGAAACAGCTGAGCATGTGTTATGTTAGCCATTTCTGAGCCAATAGATGCTAGCATTGCACACAGTTACTGCTGTAGAGGAGTAAAAGGGATATATCACAGTTGTAAATAAGCATTAAGGATTTTTATGGAAATACTGACACATCTCCTGTTTGTGCAAATGGGTGTACAGGCTGTTATCATGGATGTCATCCATCAAAACAGGTGTTTAAATAGACAAACACCTGGATCCCAATGCAAAGGAGGCACTAACAAAAACATTGTATCAGAACAGGAACATGCATGAATCTTACACATTGAACTTTAGTTTCAGTATTTTATGTCTTTTGTGTTTAAAAGGAGCTAAGACACTTCATGTTTTTCTACAGGTTTGTCTATTGAAAGGCTGTTATTACTGTTAGAGCTTAAGAGAGAACAGCTATCTTGCTTAATTTCTGTGAAGAGTAAAGAGTTTGCTTTAATAAATTAAATGTATATTCAAGAAGACAGCTAAAATGGCCTTGGTGTATGAATAAACTATTACTGTTGACTAATTATAATTGTGGTTTTTAATTTGTTTTGAGGGAGATGCTTAGTAAAGGTCAGCCTGAAACACATCATCTGCAGCTGAGTACAAATTCCAGCCGTTTGTGAAATTATCTCTCCCAGTTCCCTTCCTGTTCTACATCTACTATATGTCCTGTCTAAAGTCTTTTTAATGATCATAGCAGACCTATTTAGAAACCTGGTTTAATATACTATTAAGTCCTCGAAAAGAAGAAACTTAACAGGGGAAATAGGGTTCTCTAATTATCTATACATGAGACCCTGAAACAAGGATTCTAGTGATATTAAAAATAATAAGGTTACACCAGAAAGGCTCCAGTAACCTGGTAAGCAAATTGACTTGAGACTGATTGACCAAAGTCAGTCAATAGGGCCCAGTATGTGTCCTCAGACAGGTAGGCATGTAAGCATGTGACCTGTTGACATTTCAGTTTGTTACTCAACTGCCCCTGACTTAATGTGAAATCAGTCTATCAATATTTGCCCTGTCCCACAAAGCAGCCAGGCTGTCTTTTTGGAGCTTGGAGTGAAATAGAGCACTCTGGATCCTATCTATTTGATTTCTCACAGCCCTAATATAACCTCTTCCACATGACGCTTTTTATTACCGCTCAGGGAGACAAGCTTTATTTGCAAGCTGTTTGCTGTAGCAAATCGTTATTGCTCCATGGCATTTCAATTGAATAAGATATCAAGTTATTGTGTCATTCACTGGGCCCCAGACGTGACTCCAATAGCAAAATAAGATATTGAAATAGAGATTTTAATAAAGCGAGCCGGAGATATGATTCTACCTGAAGAGGAAAGAAAATATCCAACAATAGTGTGAGAAGAATATTGCTCCCAAACTGATAGCTGTTAATCTTAAGCACTCAAAACATTCACATGCAAAGTGAGATTTTGTCGAAAAACTGACACACAAGTACTTTCACAACTTATGAATACTGTCAGAGCTTTCTGTCATGCTGTGATTTGTGAATATTTGGAGGAATTCCAGTGCAATTTTAAGGTATTTGCACACTATTTAAAGGTTTAGTCAATAAACTTGTCATAAAATGTGTTTTCTCACTCACCCCTCAAGGGTTCTACCTTTGCAGTTTGTCAGGTTTTAGATTTTGGTTTTTCAATTGTGCTGCTCAGGGCCTGAAAATGTTTGTACAGCATACGTCTTTCAAGCCAAATCTATTTCTGTTCTCTTTCACTGTAGTGGGCTGATATCAAAGATGTAGATCTCAAAATATCTGTCCGACAGCACACAACCGTGGTCTCAGCTATACGGCTGATATCCATCCCCACAGTTAAGTAATCTCAATTTCACCTTAATCTTCAAATGTTTTTGTCTTCTCTTACACTTCTCAGACCTGAAAGGCAAAGAAGAAGTTTCTCCAGAAATGCCGAAGTCATTGTCGTGACGAACAACTGTGGTTATTTATAACTCCTGTATTATTAAACCATCACATGTACAATACCCGTAAACCCTCCTTTGGAGAGATCTGTCTTCATAATTAAATGTCAGAAAAACAAGTGCAGAGAGATAAGCAGTATTAAAAGACAGCAGCAAAAAAATATGGCATTGTAAAGTTCAATTTGCAATAAAATTATGTCTACAGAGTAAATAAAGCACTCAGACCAACCACATAAAAGTAAGCGCACTGCATTTTATAAAGCCTTATTGGCATTTAAAGCACTTTACAATATGTCCCATTCAATAGAGATCAGTGTCTTCTTCAAAGATACTTCGGCATGTGGACAAGAGCTGAGAATTAATCTACCAACCTCCTCAATCAGGCACTGTGGAATGAATCAAAGACATAGAATGAGTAAAGTATCAGGAATTGTCATTTTAATGTTACATGTATTAGGTGCACATGCAAACTGTATTTCCACACTGTATGACCCTGAATCAGAGAAGGTTGTGATGTGGGTTTTCTAAATTAAAACTGAAAGCAGTGCTTAGTAAGTTATCTTTGACTTGAAAATAACACAACAGAGCATTTCCTGACATTTCCAACTAAACGATTATTCCAGTTATTCCACATCTTCCAACAATTATTAAACAGAAATGCTACATACAGTCCATTAAAGATGAGTAACGTAGAGGATCTTTGTTGTCGGATTTTGGGTTTCATGATGCATCACACATTCTCTATTAGGGAACAGGTCAGGGCAGCAAGCAATACTGCATACACACCCTCCTCTTCATCAGTCACGCCTTTGTAATGTATGCAGAATATGGTTTTGCACTGTCTTAAAATATGCATCGGAAAAAAAGTTGTCCTCTTGAAATCAGCATTTTGCTCTACAAACCAAACCTTCAGTATTCATGGATTAGTTCATGTGCATCTTTAGTACATGCAGCTCCTTTTTCTATTATATCCAATTCAGATCACTTTATTTATTTCCTACGGGCAATTTCAAAGCTCACAGAGTAGCACTGTGTAAAAGTCACTAAATGAATTATTAAATAAGACTGAATAGAGCTAAAATTGCTGAATTGGATGTGTTTTGGACTAACTTCAACAGTAAAATGTGTCTTTTTAAAAGCCCTATAAGGGCTGATATTTGCAAACCCGCCTCCACTGCTACCATGGAAATGTTTCTCTTAACTAACCCAAACTGTTTGGACACACAAAGCCACTCTTCTTTATCTTGTCGCTGTCACAATTGTTGTGGGACCCTCAATATGGCAAAATACACATGCTCACACACCAAACAAACACAGACACAGATAGACTCATTTACCATCCAACTGACAAACACACACACACACACACACACACACACACACACACCATCCTGTCACAGCGGTGGGAGGCAGTGGTGAAGCTGTGACAAACTGTCCAGCCATTGGAGGCGATCCACTGAGAGCTTTTCTGTTCTGTTGTTTGATGCTGTTTTAGTAATTAACTCAGACAAAAACTCCAGCAGCTTCTTTGTGATGTGCACTCACCACACACACACACACACACACACACACACACACACACACACACACGCTTATAAGCACACATTCCACATCTATCCCAACCCGACTGATAAACAGTGTGGAGACGTGCAGAATGCGCAGACAGCAGTGTCATTCAGCAATAGTTTCACAATGAGCATGTGTGATTCTCTGTTTCTGAGTGCGTTGAGGAACATGTGAGCTTTTATATTGTACATTAAATACCAAACATGTGCTCACATCTTTCTACAGATCCTGAAACATGAGACTCCTGTGAGGTAAATATGTCAGCACATGATAATTCAGTGTAAACTGTGAAAAGCTGAGGTGTTAGAGTGAGAAACTACAAGAGATGAGACGCCGTACAGAGGAAATCTGATGAAACTCTGCTTTTGGGTTTGTTTTTTTTTTGCATTCGTTCTTTCAGTGAATGAATTAATGCAAATGCTCCAAAAAAGGTTTTAAAGAGTTTGGTATTGCGGCTGGGAAAGCTCTGTACACTGTAACTTATGAAAGCACAAATAGAAAAAGCACAGGCAAATTTAGAAAACATCTTCATTGGTTAAAAAAAAAAACAAAAACAAATGCTCAGAAAAAACTCTCTGAATACAACTAAATACATAAGCAAGTCATAGTACAACCAAACACACAACCACCCCACAAAAACATACAATCCAATTAAATTCATAAACTCACTCCAAAAACTCACCACAACTAAATACATAAATACTCTACAAAACTTCATAACTTATTAAAATACATAAACATTCTGCAACAACTCACAACATAACCAAACAGATGAAAACACAACAAAAACTCGTAATACAATCAAGTACAGAAACATGCTGCAGTTGTATGAAATGTTTAAACTATAAAACATATACACAATCTGGCTAAAATAAAACACTTTAATACTTCATTGGAACGCCTCAACATTCACATAACATTGTGAACCTAGACCTGACCAACTGAACCAAGCCCAGATCATAACACTGCCCCCAGAGGCTTGTACTGTCGGCTCTAGGCATGATGGGTAATCACCCTGATGTACCCATCACTTTGGAACAGGGTCAATCTGGACTCATCAGATCATCTTAGCAAAATGATTGTTTAAGAAATTAGAAGTCAGAGTGAAATAACTTTTTTCCCCGACACAATATATTTATCATTGTAGTAATTATCCAATGACAGGACCTGTATTTGCTTAGTTAAATCCAGGCATGGAGGTATGACCAACTATTTGTAGTGGTACATTGGAGATGTTTCCCTCAGGGCTTTCTCTGACATCGATTAACATTTTGACAAGATCTATTTAATCTATACCTTAATGCAAACTGAAAACTGAAAACAGCATCCCTCAGTCACCACAAGTTTAGAACCAGAACCTTAAACCTATTACAACTTCAAATGCAAACATGTTGACTTTTCAGAGTTCATTCTTGTCCTTGCAGACCCTTGCGGTGAAAAAAAATGTACCTTAAGGTCTTTTATAACAGCGTTTATGTAACACCATATGTTCTTTGACCTTTAGAACATATTGTGAAGGCACAAAACCTGAACATTCACTGAAAACCTGAATATCAACAAAATAAGTCTATCAAAAAAGAATGTCTGCTGACCAAGACCATCAAATGTTCCAGACTAGCTGCACGACAAACCTTGTGGGGCATTTGTTTCTTTGTCAGAGAGAAGTTCTTTGAAGCCATGTTCTAATACCATCCTTGTGCATTTATGTAGATGAATGCACACACAAACATCCTAACATACAGCTTGTTATTGTTCTGCTTTGAGTAAGCAAACAACACCAATGAAAGGCCTTGTCACTGCCATAATGAACCGTAATACTGTTTATCTTACTCTTCTGTAAGTGTTTGGTGAAATAAGAGAACTGTGTTTTCATGTTTGGACGTAGAACTAAAAGCACTTCCCATCTGGTCATATTGTGTTTGAGGAAGGTGAACCTCAGTCCAAGCTGTTTGGTTATTGCCCTTTGGAAAGATTAACCATTTCTCGTTCACAATAAACATCGCCTTTTGTGGGGACTTCAACCATAAAATTCTATAACCGGTCTGAATGTGGGTAGCAGGAATAAAACCCTTCGAATCCTGGATTGAACAAGCAATAAAAGGATCCAAGCGTGCACAAGTTTCCACAAACATCTTATTTAATCATCCAATTTCCAAGCTAAACCCTCAAAACCCACCTGGCGCTCTCAGCTGAGCTTCAAACTACCCTCACCCGCACTGAAAATAAATTCCAAGCTTTGCATCATGTAGCCAAGCCAAGTAAAACATTCCATATGCAGCGGTATCAGAGGACTTTTGGGAGTGTTGTGGATTCAGCGAGGCAGACTGTCAGAGCCATTTCCAAAGCTGCATCATATCTAAGTGAGGTCATTTTGTTGAATCACCCCCTGAAGCGAATTGCCTACGAGGCCCCTAATAACTTTATTACCACATATATCAAGACCAGGCTTCGGTTGAGACTTGGACGGCATCTGTGAGCTGCTGTGCTGCTCTTCCACCCCCCCCCCACACCCCCATTTGTTTGACCTACAGTCGTCGCTGGCTTCTGGTTCATTCTCTCCCCCTCTCTTTGTTTCCCTGCCTGTCTTCATTAAACTTGTCAAGTTCCTGCTGCAGCTTTGCCAGCCCTGTATTATGCTCTGCTGTTCTCATCACCATGCCCTTCAGTTGCCTGGAAACTGAGTATGACGAAGACATGTGAAGAGGCAGAGAACACCTTCTGACACAAAGTAAACACCTAACCTTGTTATATCAAGTATAAGGAAAGTTTGAGAATGAAAGTAGGGGAAGATTAAACCCAACTGTCAACATTATTAATTTTCTCTGTGTGCACTGACATCTCTGCTTTTAAGTCTGCAGATCCATGCATAGTCCTAGAACAAAAAATGACTGCAGAAAGTTTAGACGATGCAGATGTGTACAGTTACATTATAATTAACATTGGCAACCACTGTTCTGGAGAAGAAGCCAGTGACGAGTGCTGCTTCATTTTGGTACACACTAAAAACGAAAAATCCACTGTCAGTGAATTTGGGAACAAATGTTGCACCATGCTTATTGTGTTCATCTGAAATAATTGTGCTAGAGTAGTGGTTCTTGACCAGGGGGGCGTGGACACTCTCCC
>JAPQRQ010000014.1:10280606-10333345 GCA_037367365.1 Apogon talboti | reverse complement strand
GCGAGCACAGGACAGGAGGGGAAAAAAAGTCGGGAAAAATCACAGACTCAGTGGCTATTAGTACAAAGGAGATGCAGCAGATTCCCCCCATGTCAAAATACAAGCGGTTGGACTATTACAGTGTTTCTCACCAGGGGCGGTACCTCGGCGTAAAGACCCCCTGTAAGCTCCGACGTATAACAGAGGCACATCCTTCCTGGCTTACGGATTGCGGTCCGTCGCGAAATAGATGCATATCGACAATACATCACTATTTCAACATAATATTGTATGATATTAATATATTTAAACTGGTAGAAACATTACAGAAAGTAAAGAAAAAATAAAAGAGAGAGAAAGATATTGAGGAATTGTGGAGCATGATGATTATACAATGGTTTAATAGCCACTCCTTCAGATTTTGGTTATATCACATGATAGATATGTCCTTTATGTTGTTGATGGTTACTGGGAATTATCTGAACAGGGACATTTTTCACTTACTTGGTCCAATCCAGTAATAATCCAACTCAAATCTTCATTAGGTTGAAAACTTCCCACTCAGGAACTCATCTTTCACACTAGCTGAAATACAATGTAAAATGTGACAATTTTCCAAATACTACTAAATTTAATAATAGTTATCTGCAGTGCTGTCCAAGCTGTAATCCATTACAGATTACTTGTTACTGTTAGAGTATTTGAAAATAATGACAATATTAATGTCTCAGAATTGTAATGCGTTACATGACTCCTGTATTACTTTTGAGTTACATATAGACTCCCGTCATAAATGGCGCGTGCGCGTTAGAACCTAGCCCCCCCCAATACAAGAGATAGGACAGCCTTAGGATGCATAAATTTGCGCCCCCAAGTACATGTGGACAGGCAGTTCAGTAAGTAACGTTATGGTCTACAATGTTCAGCAAGAACACTTGCATTTTTTTCAACATTTTACATGTTCTCCGAAGATGCCGGTAGATAAATCCGCATTTGATAAAGAATTCTAACTAGTCATAGAAACATTAGCTTACCTTGTCATTGCTGATCACAGGGTTCACACTAACTAGCTTTTTGAAAGCAGGGTTAGGGTTAGTAATGAGCATACGCCCATGTGACGAATGTACCGTCTTCTGCCATTGGCTGACCACCAACAGGAAATAAAACTTTCCAGCTGCATTTGAACATGTACTGAGTAAAATATCACAGAATAGAAGAAGTCATGCCTTTCACTACTGCGTTGCAGCAAAAGGTAATCTGATACTGTAATGCATTACTTTTGTAACACGTTACTCCCAACACTGGTTATCTGATAGTTCAAATCATTTGGATTGTATATGGCAAAACTAAGTAAGAGCAGACATTAAACATTTCACATTTATGTCATTCTAACTGCTGTTCTCCTGAGTTGCATGTGTTTTAGAACCTGGCTGCTTAAAATTACCTCTGCCACTGATGTTAGATGATAAGGCACAGCTTTCTGTAGACGTATCTGATGCCAGGGGTGTTGGATATCCCAGGGCTTTCTGTCTGGCCAATCAAGCATTTCCACAGCAAATTTGGAAAACCATTTCATGATGGAAATGGATGAATGTAAGGGAACTTAAACCAAACCATGAAAAACAATCCCAGACCAAAATGGTTTAACCAAAGAGTGTGTGTCTTTTTTTCACCTTTAACTTTCAGAAAGGTTCTGATCTAACTCTTATATTCTTGTTATACTTGCAGACAGTGTGGGAAGGCTTGGGCATAGAGGTCTTTTTGAGTCTTCTCTTATCATCATGACAGAGTTATTTCAGGATTTTGATGTAATTGTTGAAGTGGGAATTCTTCAGATCACACAGCTGTAGTGGAGGCACATAATTGTGAGCTACAGGGAAGAATGAGTGGTAGTAGAAAGTCCTATTTTTTCTACTTAGAGTGTAATAAAAAAAAGTAAATATAATAACAATGCTCCTAATACTCTAGTCTCTGATGGGAATTATATGCATACTACATAAAAGGAACCTAGCTTTAAAATATACACGAGTGAGTGCTTCTATGAGCTGAAGGATGATTGTGTATTTATGCCTTACTTTAATACTGTATAGAGAGTCATACATCACTAGGCCTGTTCACAGTAGACACAATGCTGTGTATGCTTAAAGTTGCAAACTGCAAATCACTTGTTCAGTCAGTTAGAGTCTGCATAAAACATATACAGATATGCTATCAGACCCAGTCCAATATAGTCTCAACATTAATACTTGTCTTGTATGCCTTTCTGACAAATGGCCCCACATGAACAAACCAAGCTGCGACCTCCTGGACTTAAAATGAAACGAACATGGACTCATCAAGAACTGTAGTTCCTTGAGTGGCCACTTGAGGCTGTCTCAAAAGCAAAAATACTTATCTATAATCATAATCATATATTAAATCAATAATAATAAGTTAATGATATTGCAGCTTATTTTTGATTATAGTATCTGACCTGTTACCGTACCTCCAATACCTTATGCTAGGTTTACCTGCACAAAGGGCAACAACCCATGGGACCTACATTTGTTGAAATATTGATGGTAGTCAATGGCAACAGACAATTTTTAATCCCTTCTAATTTGTGCTACCATTTACACATATCATGTTTTTCTTTTTAAACTATAATTTTACAGTTTACCCTAATTGATGGCTTCACTTAAGTTGTGATTAATAGATTCTACCAACGAGACTGTAAAATGACTTGTAAAGTTACACAATGCTTTATGAAGATTGCCATTTTACTGAGTCAGTAAGCTATGGTTTAGCATTAGCTCACCCATGACTGAGTGCACACAGCTCTGACTCCTAGTGTTGCTGAAGCTCCACCTAATTGGTCTAAATATGGTCACTTTGTGCTTCAAAAAACCAACATGATAAATACCAAATCGCAAATGAATGGATTTGAAACTACAGTTCAGAAACCAACTATCGACATGACAGTTTTTCTATTAACGAATTATATACATTATGTGGTACAGCACTACACAGTCTATCAGCTAGGTACCTGCTAATTACCCCAGCTAGTACTAATTATACTTGATGTGAAGTTGACATTACTATTAATAAACACAACTGCATGTGTTAACATTTATTGTAACTTTAAGTAAGTTAGTAGCCCATTAGGTTGGGCAGTGTCATCCCATGCTCTTCTCCAGCTTCCAAATTGGTCTTAATATAGGCAAAAAAAACAACATGATGACAACCAAAATGACCAACTAGAGGCTTCAAAACAGCAGTCCATAAACCAAAGGGTGATATCACTTATTTATACCGTCTATGGAAGAAACACATTCTGCCTGTAGTTGTGACAGTTCGACTAATCCTTGAGTCATTTTCTTATTCTTTTCAAAATGTAAACAAAATGATGTGCAGCAGATATAGATTTAACAGTCACAAAATGTATCAGATGAGAGGCAGGCACAGCGGACAGACAGGATTTCCTGCCCATTCACATATTGAGGCAACCCTCCATCAGTTCATCATCACAGACAGCGCGCCCGCCTTCAAAGCAGTGAAAGAACACTATATCAAATGCCATCAGTCCTAGTTGTCACCCCGCTGCCCATTGTATCTTGTCAGTGTGTGACATACATTACAATGCCTTGTCCATCAGCTTTTTAAAACCAAAACAAGATTCGTACATCACTGCCATGCAGCGGCTGACATCAAATCGATACGGGAGGGTTGTATTTGTGGGTCGCTCCTTGGCCACAGAGCTAATGACAAACAAGACAAATTAAGTGTCTGCTTAGGCCCACTTCCTCAGCGTGACAGGATGAAGGGCTGCTGTAATAGGAAAGGAGGCAAAGAACAGACAAAAAATCATATGGCTGAAAGGGACGCTTTATTTTATAGGTCTCATTTGGAGAGCTGTTGGATATGGAGTGCACAATGTGATGTGACACTGATTACAGCCAGCATGTCAGGGCGAGATAACCTCAGCGCTGAGCATATGTGCCATGCTGCATGTATACAGCATGCAATACGTGTTGTTTTGTGTGGTTTGCCTCAAGGGCCCATTGTAATGCTGTGAAGGTGGCAGAGTTGGAGAGGGACAGACCAGGACTGATAAAGCAGGCAAAGGCATATCTCTACATCTAACGCTGGCAGTGAAACAAATGGGGTCAGCGAAGGTCAACAACATCACAATGTCAGTCTGTTACTGGTATGTGTACGTCTTGTAGAAACATAAAGCAAAGATGAACATTTGAGCAGACACAATATTGTAAATCAGTCTCATAGTCTGCTGTTTGATTCGTATCAGTGAAGCTTGGGAGAGTTGGGCAGTTGAAAAATCACCAGAGCCTGAAATGATTGTGTCCAATTGCAAATTAACACAACAGCTAACAAGAACGCAACGTGTCGGGAACAAGTGTGTTGTTTGTGTTGTTGTGTTCTCACGCCAGGCTTCCCTTTTTAAGTGTTTGCCGAAACCTTGTGGCTATTACACCCCGCCATATGTCTAGTCTGTGAACGATGCAGCTTCGCAGCCTTCCAATCCATTCAGCCTTTTAAAAACAGCCACTCTCATCAAACGCTTTATAATTAACCATAAAATATGACTGGAGAAACAGTGGTGAGCTGTTGCTTTTGTCCACTGTCCAAAAAATGAGTCTGGCTTCCTCTAGCGGGATGATTTCATGAGAGTTTAAAACAAATTAAAACAGAGTAGCATGGTTCTGGGTGTGTGTGAATGAATACAGTTTTTTCCTCTGTATGCCAGAGTATTTGTGTGTGTGTTGTGGAATTACTTAAGAACTCTGCGTTATGTAAGAAAGGACTTGGCATTTGTTCATTACTTTGGTGATTATCCTTTTGAAAAAGTGTTTAAACGTTACTATTTTCATAGAGTTGGTTGAAGAGAAACTTTCCGTTTTCCTAAATTTGTCTGTCACCAACAGTGACCCATTCCATAAATCCTGTCAACTCTTTATGGCATAAATTAATACAGATGTGTTTTAAAGATGTGACACTTTTGTTGTATTCTATCATGTGTACGGGATATTGTTATGATGTTGAATATAATAAATATGCCCAAATCCCTAAACTTATGACATGAACGCATATAAAAGGAATCTCTTTAAGTCTAAAGGTCAAACTTTTCACTCATCATTTTATAATTATGGTTTATGATTAAAGAGCTAAATTCTAAATTATATCAAAAATTAGCAGGTAAGGAAAAAAAGTATCACAGAGAGACATGCTGCGGTACTCTTTGATGCTGAGGTTGTTTGTATTCCATTTCAAATAAACAAGAAAAAAAAAGTGAAATTCCTCTGCTACTGTTTGTATACGGAGCTCACAGATCTGGCAGATGAATGGTGCAATGCTGGGCCTCAGTAGGGTTTATGTGAAGGCTTTAAAGAGACAACTACCATTTTTTTTACTAAATTTACTGACAAGCTGCAATATATGCCAGTATAAAACACAGAAAAGATTTCTGCAGGTGTACAATAAATCCAGAGTAAAGTCTGGACTATGATGACACTAAGGCTCCACAGTCCCCTAATGCAACAGCTTATTTTGGAAAAAATCCAGAATGTGTTTGAACATTTAATGGGTTCATCCATGGATATGACCGACCCTTCCACACTTACACACTTCATGAAAATCAGTCAGTTATATGTAGTTTTTGTGTAATCCAGGTTATCCATAACCTCATTAAGTAAATAATAAACAGGAAATACATGACATTTATGTACAGCTTTTAGAATATTCATCTTTAATAAGGCAACCTGTCTCCCAGAATTACATATGACTGAAGTTGGAAGCACAATTTTTTATTGTATTAAGAAGATGTAGTTTACTTTCCATCTCCCAGAGGTGCTTAGATTAATGCATTGGTTAGGGCTGGGAAACGATCATGGTTTGTTTCCCATATTAATAAATACATTGTGAGTCATTGGTAAGAAGGTTGGTCCATCAGTTATGCAGAAGGTTGTATTTTCCAAATTGCTTGTTAGAATTTAACATTCACTTTGGCTTGAAGATGAATGAAAAGACTATGGCGATCAAAGGACAAAGTATCTGCTTAAAAAAAGCTAAAGGTTGCTGAACTAAAAGGTTGTTGACTGTCGCTAGTAATTGAGAGAAATCCATGGAACGATTATGGTACACAGACTGCAGATGCATCTAATTGAAAGGCACTGTTTCATTGCAGACTCTAAACCCTGGTATCATTCCCTAACCCTCACCAACTGCTGTCAGAGCTTAAACCAAACCATAGAAACGTTTAATAATACTAATGAAGAAGATATTGGCACATGTTGGCAGGAATCGAAGTATGTCAGCTGTGAACAATTTACATTTATATTCATGATCAAGTGTTCTGCAACTGGAAAATTACATTAATTAACAACGTTTAATGATTGGGTGGAAATAAAATAGAACATGGGCAGCATTGCAATTTGAACAAAACACATTCACATTTGTAAGTTAGTTGCATACAAGTATACAGTATTTTAGGCAACAATGGAGCACTAACATATAACATGTAATTTTAGCTTTGGGTGCATAACATTACTTTTCAAGAGACAAAAACTGCCAGTCATATTCTTTATTTTATTTCTTAATGAGAATTGAATAGGATGGAATAAGAATGCAAGATGTAACTTATGGTATAATATACATAGATGTAAGTACAGTGCATTTCCCCTATTCACTTTTGCCCACTCGGTCTGTGCTTGACTCGTCTGCTCTGTTTCTGTCTGCATCCAATTACATTTTTCTCTCTCCCTGTCAACCTTCATTCCTCGCTCTCGTTCTCTGTCTGCTCGAGATCTCTCTGTTTTTCTGTATTTCTCTGTCTCTGCTGAGCACAATATCCCTACATCCAATTCCATCTCTCACTCTTGATGTACATACATTTCTCACTCACTGTCCTTTTCGCTGCATCAGACTCCAAATATTTCTGCTCTCTTCTCTACCTCGCTCTGCCTCTATTTATCTATGCCCGTCTCGGCCTCCGTCCTGCTGCATCTCTTTCTCTCCCTGTCTGTCTCTATTTGTCTCTATGGACAGGTTGGTTTCTCTGAGGGCTGCACTCTGACATGCTGAAATGGAGTTAGTTTGTTCCTGCAGCGACAGCGGCACTTTTCAGTCAGGATAACAACTCCACATATTGACGGAGAGCAGGGAGAGGACTTCAGGGGTCACCATTAGCTGGCAGGAAGGAGAAGTGCGGCTTTGAAGCACTACACACTTTAGCTGTAGACACTGGAACAGGAGGACACTATAAGCTCCAAAAATATACAGTATGGGAGCCTAGGCTTAAAGTGGGCTGTTAGGTAGTTTTGAGCAGCATTTCTCTTGGTTTTTAGCAGTCACTGTGGTCAAATGGGCCAAAAAACAAGAGTAGATGGCAATTAATCATACCACTTTCTTATTTCCAAAAGTTTTAAAGTTTTTGGTAAATAAGATTACCGTGTGCCTACATGACTGTTGTGTTGTAGTCTGTTATGTGCATTAGCTAACAGTCTGTATGCTGATTTCTGTGTAGAGGGTGTACATGTAGAAGTACACAATCCCTGTACTTCAACCTGAGTTCTTCAGTGCCATTCTTTTGTCCCTGTGCTAGCTACCCTTAACGTAGAAACAGAGTCGACTTATAAGGTTCCCAGCCCAACCCAGACTCTTACATAAACTCCAAGTAAACACATAGGCACGCACAAATCGTACATATTGAAACTTTAATAGGTTGTTTGCATGTGGTGTCACATCACAAAATTGCTGTAGTGAAAACTGTGGAGTTACAGGAAGTCATTCAAACACATGCACATTTCTTCAGTTTGTGTCATTAATAGATGCGGAAATCCATCCAAGACAGTATTGTTCTGAGATGCAAGAAACTGAGAAAAAAACACTCTCCTTTATATTTTGTACAATTTATTTGCATATAGTTGCAAGCAGCTCTAACACTTAAGTCAGTTTTAACAATCAGAGAGTAGATGGGGAAAGACAAATCACTTGTCTTCCAGGGCTTTTATTTCTCTATTTACTTTTTGGTTAAACATATACAACAGAAGATACAAAAGGAAACAATGAAACACTAGATAAATGAAATATAGACATACAAAATAACCAACACATAACATATAACATGAAACATATACATTCTATGTATGTACATTCACAATAATTCAACATTTAACACATAAGGAGATAGGAGAGAGCAGAAAATATACAGTAATGAATTATTTCTTGCCTATAATGTAATATGCATGGCCTAAAAGGTTTAAAGTACTCTTATATATGACTGCAATACAGAAGACCTCCTCCAAACTTGATCCCAGTACACACCAGGATTATATTCATAACAGCTAAACTATCCATACCAAAAGGATCCAAATTCAAATCATGTTTCTAGTATTAAGAAACATTTAGCGTCTTTACTTCCCAGTTTAATAGTCATTCCTATAGCAGCCAGATGATCAGGGAATTATGTGGCCACTTGCAAGTGATGAACCTAATGATGTTTAAAGAGCAACCATAATGCTAATGACAAGAGGTGCTAGATTAATCCCACAACAACGTAACAAAAGACAACCACAGTGGAATGGAACTGCTAACAAAACTAATGCTGTCAAAAGCCACTTTTACACAGAAATCCCTGAAAAAAGGTGTGATGTGATCCCACCTTTTCGCCACCATTGACCTATTTCCACAGCCAAGCCAAAGGAGTAACAGAGGTGAGACAGCCTGGACGACTTTTACATAGTGGACCTGTGTTCTGGAATCAAAGGGGCAGTGACGCAGCGCAGCATGTAGTGTGACGTATAAACTGGCATCAGAAATACCCCAAGCATAGCGGTGGTGCGTCTCAAAACAACAATGGAGGATGAGGGTTGACCAAACCCTAACCTCTTTTTCACTGTTCCACAAATGTTAGCATGGATATAGTCCGCCGCCCGAAGTGACAACAGCTTGCGGACCATGTGCAATGCTCTTCTAATAATATTTAGACTTGCTCAGTATGGGCTTTTCTTCATCCTGCCCATTCTGTTTTTATTTTTTGCCTCCATCTGAATTTCATGCATTATCAGAATCACATTGCATAGTGAACGGACAAACAACTTTATATGATCAAATGAGGATGATTTATGATCTTTAGGGTTATTGGCCCATCTTGTCCTTCCATTGAACATCCAAAAAGTAAAAACCTCTGACAAACCACGTTGATCCAATAACACTGGCTTTTAGGATTCCTATACAAAGACTTTATAAGGCCAGGCAACTGATAGCACACATAAAAGTCAGTTTACTCATTATGGGAGTGCTTTTCAGCCTTTATAAGACAGTTGTGTAATGTCTTCTGTGGCTCAGGAGGGAGTTTTCTGATAATGTCATCAGAGTTATCTGTGGTTGGGCCTCAGTCTTTACATTTTTGTCAGACAGCCAGCAAAGTAATGGTGCAGAGTTTCACAACAAGGACATGATGGGAATATGTTTTTCCTTCATCTTTCACTTGCTAATCTCCCACTTTATAGAAGTGCTATCCAATGCGATGGAGTGCCCCCTTAACTGTCTGACCTGTATCTTTTACCGTAATAAAAGGTCAAGTCATGCGCAAACAGTAAATGTTCTAATATTACCTCACCGTCACAGCTCCAAAGAGCAGAATATATGCATTATATGGGCTGTAAACCTTGTGATATATCACCAGTTACCCTGCATGTTTGCATTTGCAGTATTGGATTTTATAAGTTGTAACATCTTCCAGGTACTAGTTTTTAGCGTTAAGTGCAGAGTATCACCTTCAAGTTGCTGCTCTCAGGCCATCCTCGTCCCACTGGAGTCAGGCCAAAGTACTAAGACTGATTCTGGTTGGTCATTCATCAAGATTCTGCCAACCTGTAGTGTCCTACTTAGGAGGCTATTGGGCAAAGTCTTTTGGGCTTCTTGGGGGGCATTAAAAGAAAAAGAAACGTACTGATGACACACATCATTGTCATTCTGTAAAGAAAAACATGTGACAGGGACTTTCTTCATTAAACCTTAATGTCAAGTATGAAAATGGAAGAAGAGGGGTATCTCTAAAAGGATAATTTATTCCAGGGTGTTTCGACACCTTAAAATCCCATTAAGCTGTGCTGAGGAGACTGGAGAGCTGCTATTAGCTTTGAGAGTGTAAGCCAGATTCATTTGCAAAAATTAATTTCAGAAACTCCTGACCATGCCCAGCCTGAGGATGACAATGCTATATATCCTGAGCAGCCTGTGATGGTAAATGTGCATCAGTTTGCGGCTGCAGGAAACTCCGTCCTTTTGATGCATGGGTACTTTTATCAGATTGCAGTTTGGTGGCATTTAATTTGGTCCTTTCATGTTAGATTAAAAATATGTGGATAACTTTGACATAGTGTAGGAGCACATTTAGCAGAGATGGCTATAAAGTGGAAGATTTAGATGCTCTACTAACTGAGGAAACACTCCTTGTGACTCATCTGAGAAAAGCAGTTAGGCATCCAACAAAACATTTTGCTGCTTGTGACCATATGAGGAAGTAAATCCTGTGATACACTTACATATTTACTGTATGTAGCACAATAGTCTCCACTTCCTGGTTAGACCTAATCAAACATGAGCTATTTTATTGTGAACTCATGAGTCAGTCTCTTTAGTCACATCCTGTTAGTCTTCTGTTTATAGTCCAACACTAAACCACCAGTGTTGTCACAAGATGTAACATTCTGTCATGACATCATTGTGACTTTTTGTGCTGTGTGGTAAAACAACCACTTGAAAATTTTTACTTTGACTATTCCCTCTTGTTCTTTTTCTTCTTCTTCTTTTTTAATATATATCTATATATCAGTATAACGGGACCCGCAGTGTATGAGTGTTCCATATCCATTCATACAAACCCACGGTGGACCTCCCACCCCTCCAGCACATCACACACTCACACACAAAGGCAGGCGTCTCATCTTCCTCAGAAGGCCGTCTCACTGTTTCAGCTAATCTTTACCATCACAGGCCCGGCTGCCATTGTTGGGATTTCCTCTTCTTAATTACTAGGACACTGGGCTTTGTGCACACCGCGCTGCGATTCGGGCTCCATTTCTAACCCTGTTGTGTGTCTCTTTAACCCTCCCTGTGAAGTTGGAGGGCCAGAGGGACATCTAGGTTTACCACCTTTTGTGGCAATTACTAATGGAACAAAGCAAGAGTGGGAGGGAGGGGCTGTGTTTCACTGATCAGCACTTTTTTTTACCTTCCTGGGGGATGGATCTGTCATATAATTATCATCAAACTACCTACATCCTTGTCAAAACTTACATTTTCTTTAACATTTAGAGCTTCTTCAAAATGAATTTTAATATGAAACTTGGCATCTAGGAAGGAAAACCTGTTAGAGTGTATTGTTCCTCATTTCTTTTCATTTTTTGTTTTTTTGGGGTTTTTTGTTTTGTTTTGTTTTTTTTCTCTGTCCTTTTGGTTTGTTGATAGGGGAAGCAGCCTACTTGTTGAATGACACTTGTTATGACCTTCCTCTCCAGCAAACATGACTTAGTATTTGAAAAGATCAGGTTTTTCAAACATTTCAAACAAATGAAGATGAAGCTAAACGCTGTTGCAAAGGAGGTGTAAACTGTGAATGGTAATATCCTTTCCTTTCACATGTGAATACTGTAAGACTGACAAAAAAAGCATGCTATTTTTGTTCTTTTTCATTTCCCCTGTGAGCTACTGGTCAGTGATAGTCTCCAGAGCTCCTGTGGTGATAATGATATTTTCCTTGTCATCCAGAAACCTGGGGTTCACCTGATTTTGGTGAGCTGGTGAGTGACACAAAGACACCGAAACGCTGCAGCTATTTATTTCAACAGACATGTTGATTTGCTCTTTGAGACAATTTAAGACCCTAAATTGTCACAGCAGTTCTTTTCTTACATGTTAAAGAATCAACAGATCAGTTAATTATCCTTTCGGTTTTGTGCAAATACCTGTATTAAATTTCAGTTTTTCATGTTCCTCTTTCATGTGATGATTTCCACCATTTTTTTGTTCAAAGTCATTAAGATTTGTTTTATGAGTGCACCTTGAAAGCCTAGACACCAGAACATGACACAATAAAGTCTAATCAGCCATGTTTCCTTGCAAAATACACACCACTACTAGAAATGAGTTTAGTTTAAACCGATGGTGGGGTTAAAGATAGAGTATACACTAACAAAATAAAAGGCAAATAGATCATCACAGTCACTGAGATGGAAATAAATATCTATATTAACACATTTCTCACAGGCAAATACAAATACAATCCTTTAACATAGCTTTGCAAGTTTGTTATGCTTGTAAACATCTTATAGTTATACAACTTCTTCATGTTACATACAGTATATTTAGCCTCAGTCTGATATATACAGGCAGATATTTGTCTTTGGAACTTACCAAATAATTATCATCATCAAGTTTTCCTGAACTACCAGTTGTGTGTAATCAGCCAGCATGTTCAGTGGTGTAGAAATCTGCTTGTAGCCACTGGAATTGGTGCTATTAGCTAATTAGGAACACACTGATACAAGTTACTGATAAGTTACTGAAGTGATGTTTTCATTTATGGTTTTCATTTAATTTCTATGTTCCCAGTCAAAGGCTTCAACTGGAATAGTGCTGAAGTGGCATTTCCAACTGCTGTATCTCATTAAATCCCATACTGTCCATCTTCTGTCTCTATGGTGTTTATATCTGCTGTTATGAGCTGATAATGCTAACAGTAGCTAATCTGGATAAAGGCATTATTATTATTTATCAGATATATTCTTGGATGGGATCAGCTTGGGTGTGATGCCATTTTCAGCTCCGACTTAAATTGGGTCTAGAAAAATATTGATATTTTAAATACAGTTATAGAGTCGTAAAGACTCACTATACCACGTATGCACCTCCCAGTACTTTTGGGATAGAACTTGAGTTTTCATGTCTCAAAATGTAGTTAGTTCGTACTATTTTTTACAAGTAAAATACAGGAGCAACTTGTTTCAGACTGACTATACTCAGATCCTCCCTCGTTTACATCTGAAGGACACAAAATACAGAACTGAAACAGTAGGGCTCACGGTGCTCTGGAGAACTTGGACAGACTTTAAGTATATTTATTTAGCCAATATAGTATATAGATCTCGGGATAAAGCCCCCTGAGAGCACAGGGTTTCAACGGCAGTCACCAAGGTGATTTTACGAGGGTAATCTCTCATAATTCAAGTCGGATGGATTCACCGGAAATCAAATCAGCTTCCCAGACTGTGAGCTGAGGAGGCAATATCCCAGTGCAATTCTTCATTGACCTACATAGCATTTCTCCCTGACAGTTCCCCTCCCGCTCTGCACCTCCCTTCCCCCTCTCCACTGCCCTGATCTCTGGGGCCTCTCCCCATGCGTTTGATGATGAGTAGCACAATATTCATCATCTCAGCCTTGGAACTAGTGGAAGAAAAAAAAAAAAAAACAAGTGGCGAGTGGAACATCAACCAAAATGAAAAAAAAAAAAAACTGATTAAAAAAATATATAGATATATATGTACCAAAAATTGTAATTTGCCAAGCAGTTTGGTCCCTGGCTTTCCAAAAATGTAATTAAGCATCAGAGACAATTGCAAATCTGTGTGTCTCCAAAAAATGATTGCTTGATTAGGTATCGAGGATTGGGTAATTTCCATCAGTGATGATGGGAAATTGTGGTGCTGCAAGAGTGGGTTGGAAATGCGTGTGTGCATGCCCAAAGTTCACACACATTTGCAGTTAAATGCTGTCACATGTGCAGACACTCATAGAAACCTGCACACACACCAAGACACAGGCAGTAGGCTCCCTCATCATTTATTCAGGAGCCATCACTCTCACACTCCTTCTACCCATGAGAAGCTCTCGATGCTACCCGGTAACATTATGCATATTTATTCATACATCCTCTCCGCTTCACTAAATGTCACTGTAAATGTTTCTACTTCTAATGAAGCCGTTTCTTTATGTTTTTGTTCTATTCCCCTCCACCCCGCCCTTCTGCTCCTCTTCATCTTTCTCTGTTTCCCCACGCCTCCGTTTGAACATGGAACACTATCCATGCAAACGTTTCAGGTCGCTTGTTCTTTCTCTATTTCCATAACGCCTCTAAACTTCAGAAGCTTTTTATTCAGCCCTCCGCTAATTCCATTCACACTTAGTTTCACCTCACCCGTACGCCTCGGAGGAGAAATGCTGCCTTTGTAACAATTACTCCAGACCTTGATCTGACTCAGCCACTCCCCTCCAACCCCACCGCTCCAACCTGCCCCTTAAGACTCAGCCGTGCAGGGATTTCTCAGGGTATCTCTTCTGTTTTCCTTGTCTTCACCCGGATCCTCAGAATCTTAAAAAGACAACTCATTTCATCTCACTTCTGTTTGTCCCTCTCCACCGTGTTTTCCAACCCATTCACCCCTCTTGTTTTGTGCTTTCACACCTTCTTGACTCGAACACACAAGATGCACGAACATGTGCTTTCCACATTCCTCTGAACAAGAAAAGCCCAGGATTGCGACACATTGACAGGGATTGAAAGTGTGTCGCTTGTGCCAGCAAGCCTGTTCAAGAGAGTGTGAAGCATTCTTTGGCTAGCAATTATCAACAGCTGCCAAAATTGTGAACAGCAGCCTCTATACAACAAGAGCTGTATAGGCCTTCACATGCACAGTTAGTCCATTGCCTATAGCTGTTCTTTGGTGTGGTTACCATGGAGAAAAAACTGGAACACGGCATGATTAGTAGGTAACATGGTCTTTTAAAAAGTTCATGGTCTGCACCTCTAATCCACTTTGTAATGCAGTGGAACAGGACCATGCATTTAAATATTTCTGCTGGTGGAGGAAATGCCATGTCCGTCACCTCATACTGAACTTAAAAGTCCACAGTGCAGTATACGCTGCTGCAGGGATGTCCCTGATGCACTCTGTAAAGTCTGAGTGCTCTTTGTTTTTAGAGAGAAAACGCTGCCAAGATGGATATGGCGTAGCTTGTATCAAAGGTTGTGGTTTTAGCACATAAATCCCAAAGATGAAATGGCCCGTTTGACAAGACCCAGTGTCTGACTAAGATCAGTGCGCCATATGTTGGATGATCTGACATCAGGACTGGCATCCTGCACCCACTCATTGAGGGCGGCAGGGCTGAAAACATCAGACATTGCTGTGCAGCTGCAATCGGAAAATGGACAAAATCTCAGAATGGGGGAATACTACATTCCCCTGAGGCTTGTTTGATTCCCCTCACCAGTAGACTACTTCAGGAGGAGTTATGAACTATAATTAGTCTAGCTGTGATTGGAAAGTGTTCTAAGGAAGCCAAAATGTCTTGTTACATCTTGCAGAAGAGTTGATCACAATTTTGTGATGAAAAGCAACGTGATATGCTCTTTTTTTTTCTTAATGTTGTCTCTTGAATTTCATCCGAGCAATTCAGCAGACAAAAGTGCTATTTTATATTTCTACAAATCACGAATGTGTAGAATCTCAGCATTTTTACATACATGCATTGTGTGTGAATTAGCATCCAATTGCTTTTATCACTGTTGGTGTGAAAATGTGGTGCAAATTGTTCACAGACACAGACATATTTTGTTTGTTTACTTCCAAAACAACTACCAACTGGATTTCCAATATCAGGAGGCTGTGACGACAGCATTATTCAAGTTTTCATGGTTGGGTTTTGGCTCTGGCAGAACTTATGGTTTGGGAAAATGCCAGAGCTTGATTTAATATAAAGAAAATCCACAGTGATGTGAGAAAAAATTCATCATCATTGTGTATTGTTTAAACCAAACCGCCCTAACATTTCATTGCTTAAACCTAAAACACTTAAGTTGGAATTTGAACTCTTCTCTCTAGAGACCAAGTCCTGATTTAATGTATCTGCCAGTCCAGCCACCTCCTTCCCATGAAAGAAAGGCAAAACAATTGTGGATCCATTGATGACAAATTATGTAGAGATTGTACATAAATCCACTTTGACAGTGAATTCATTCTGGCTGTCTGGGTTCATTTTAGATTTTGATGGTATTGAATAAACCTAGAAGTTTGCACCAAAACATGATTACATGTCATAATACAGCCAAATATTTTATCTTATTCATGTTGAACAAGTTTGCGCTTCATGATCTTATCCATTGTCAACATGATCCAAAAAGTGTCTAACATCAGTGTATTTCTCATGCAGGAGTGATACATAATTAAGTCTTGGGCTATCATAAGCCACAGAAGAAGCTTTAAAGCTGCAGTGAGCAATAGATGAGCAAAATTCAATAGTTACCTCCCAGGATATTGTAACTGAAGTGATCTGACAGAGATTCTAGGCTGTGATGGGTGTTTTGGCCGCTCACTGGTGTTTTCAGATATGATTGGCAGTTGTAATTACCAATCACTCTTCAGATTTAGTCAGAAGTAACTGCATCTGCTCAGCTCTGTGGCTCCATATAGACACTTGGAATAGTCGCTTCATTTTTCCACAAGAGCGAAATGGCATCAGGTCATCTATCGTTATCTTTTGGTTTGGACTGAGAAGAAAGAACTGCATCAGGAACATATCTGTTTTAAAGGTCTGGAGTTTTTCCACTTTGGCCTTGACATCTATAATGATCCTTGGCATAGACACGGCACATTTTTTGGACTTTGTCATGGATATGCACATCATTCTTAGTCACCAATTCTGTGTTTTTCAAAATAGTAATGCTGCATAATATACCCAAAGTGTTTGATCCCCGAAAGTGAAGGTCAGAGACTATAATTTAATCATAAAACCATTCACAGAGTCCTTGTGCCCATCACTTGTTCAGACTGTTCAACATCAAAATAGCTCCAAAAAGTGTTAAATCACTTTTAGATTGTTGGCAAATGACTCCAAAGACAAAAAGTTACATCAGACTCTAGGGTTTAATGCTCATGCAGATTTTGTGCCAAATTGTTTGAACCTGTACTTCTAATTCTGACTTGCTCACTTCGGTGAATAAAGGCCAGACTAATGAAATCAACTAACTGCTCACAGGAGCCATAAACTGTCTGCTTTTACACTGGAGCTAATTATTCATCAGCACTTTAGTTAAGATTACTGAGGATATATATGAAGGAGCAAATCCTTTAAATGGCTCTTTTATTGTTCCCGTACAATCCCCCCTCTTCCCTCTCATTTTAGATACGGCACAGGCAGACACCCGGTGTGAAATGACTCTAAGCCATTGTTCCTGTGTTATCCTGAAGACACCAAAGGCTAGTTAGTGCTGCCTTTGATAGAGATGCCCGCCACCATTTTAACATTTGTGTTATCAGAAAGACAGAGAATTACCAGGGCTGGGATGGGAATAAAGCCACTCGATCCTCCGTGTGTGTGTCTCGCTCTCTCCAGGAATGAAAAATAATAATGTGCCAGGATTGTAGGCTTATCTTTCTCTATTGTGTCACAAAAACTTTTCATAAAGAGGACGTCTCATTGCGCATAAAGCATGTCAGCCACATGAACTGACATATTGCGGCTTTCATTCCTTATAGGTAACACAATGGTTTACTGGTTTTTGGAGATTATAACATGTAATGTACAGTGAAATACATTATTTGACTATAGTCTTAAGGATAACTGAGTAGTGTCAGCGGCAATGTGTATTCTCCCATGGGAAAACCGGCTAAATATACTGAATATGGTGATTAAGTGTGTAAAAACCTTTAATCATGTCAGTTGTTAGTAAACTCAGCCATGCAGACTTAAAGACAGGAGAGTAAGGTGAGCCCTAAGGAGCAATGGGTGGCTGTCCTGGCTGCTCACTGGCTCTGATGCCCCCTACAGGGCACAGGGCTCTAACTACAGAGACCCCGCAGCTGGAAGCCTGCAGTTATTGCAGTCGATTGAGCTAAAACAGCGGAGAACTCAAGCAGTGTGTGTGTGTGTGTGTGTGTGTGTGTGACGGTTTTAATGCTCCAGGCCCAGTGAGGAAGTTTCAGCTACAGTATGGGTTATATAAGGAAAAGGCTAAATGTCACTTTCAGTTCCTCTTACAAGAGAGTTGCACAATGACACAATCTATGAATGAATGTTTGATTTCGCCACTTATTTCTCAAAGCAGTCAGGTTTCAGAATGTATCTTTTTGTAATCTGAATGTGCGTAATACAGCGTCCTTTATGAATATTATATAAATCTGACAGAATGTCTAATGTTCACCTTCTCCTGTGACATCTTTTACTTATTCAACAATTTATTCATATAAAGCCCAGCCTTTCCCCCTGCGATCCCTTTTTAATTCTGTTTGGAGATCAGACGTAGACTTGTGCGTCTATGTTACGTTAATGTGCTATAGCGCACGCTTTGATGTCACTCATAAACAGATCATGCTCTAAAATGCATGTTCTGACCTCAGTTTTGGTATGCATAGAAGTAGGTGACAGACAGACAGACGGACACCAACAGAGAACAGCGTCTTTGTTCACTGGAACAAGGCTGCAGTGAGTCCATTGGCCCCTATATGCGCCCACAAAACAGTTGTCAACCTTATAGTCCCTCCATAATATTCTCATGCAGTCGCTGTAAGGGTTTTTAGTATGAGTGATGTTCTTTAACGCAGAAAACTACTCCCTCCAACAGGGAGTGACAGCTTTAAGCCGACGATCACGTTTCAACTCTATCAAACTTGGAAAACGGTACTTGTAGCTTTTCTTGAAGACAGCCCTTATAAATATTCTGTGAATGATCCTGAATAACAAATGTGTCTATTTCGATAAGTCTTCCAAGCACAGACACGCCGTCAGGTTCGTGCAATAATGTGACTTTCTAAAGCATCTAAGAAAGGTTACAGACTGGTGGAGAGAGAGTAAGAGAGTGGCAGCTGGGTGAAATCTGCATCTGATGCAGAGACACCCCTCCACACTTGGCTTAGACGCACACACTCATGTACACGCGAACAAACACGCGCACCCGCGTACTCATCCCTCGTAAAGGGGCGTGTGGGGTTGGCAGGGACTCAAACCCTCTGTATTCGCATTAGTGAAGGAACCGAGAGCGGTGGCGCAAGGAGAGACGGACGAAAAAAAAAAAAACTTAGATTACATCGACAAGGACTGTCTTTTTTTCCTTCCTTTCGATCTTTTTAGGACTGTCTGATCTCCCTCGGATTTGCCTTAGACAGCGCTGAATGAGAGGGACCCAACACAGAGCCGGAGAAATTAGCGGGGAGGAGACGAGTGTGAACGCGGAGAGAAGAGCGAGTCTCCGGGTAGCGGCTGTGCGTCTTTGCGCGGTGCGGAACTGGGACCGAAATATACTGCTCCGTGGCTGTCCCCCGGTGTAAATGAGGGGTTTGCTGGGGAAATAACGTGACTTTTCTTCTTTAAGGAGGACTCTGGAGAAGATCTAGTGTCTTTTTCACAGAACCAGAGGAAGCCTATCGGATCGTGTACTATACTCCACGCATGTTGGAAGTGGAGAGAGCAGGGCTGGATGCCTGCGGGTTTGCGAGTCTTCAAGACGCAGGTGAATGCAGCTGATTTTATGTCTTACGCGTAGTTATTAAGAAATATTGCTCGCTTTCATTGCTCTTAAATTTCCATCATAGATGGGTTTTTTGGTCATTTTTCAGTGGTTTCTCCAAAGTAGATTTTTTTGACTAATATGATCTATCTGTTTGACAGTCCACTATTTTTCAGTTTAAAATAGATTAAATTCACAAAATGGTCCATAAGGGAAATTATTCATAGTGATGTATCGTTGGGCACTCTGCGTTATACAGGTTTCTACAGACAAAGGTTACTTAAAACAAGCCGGTGAGCTCCGTTCCTTTCTGTGCGGTCTGACCCAGTAAGGGCAGCCTTGAACAAACGACTCGAGGCTACAATAATTTACGCTTTAATTGATTTCCCCTAAATTTCAGAGTGCAGTTTTAATGGTGTCACTGTTGCGGGGCAAGCTTTAACAATCGGCGCATCTGGTGAACTACTGGTGCGTAAAAAAATCCAACTGACTAGATAGAGGAAAAACACTTCTATTATTTAGCTCGCGCAAGAACGGGGCCTTTCATAAAGCTCTGCAGTTTGCCTCTTCTATGGAGATACGGCCAGACTTAACTGAAAACTGAACAGTCTCCTAAACGAGAGGAAAAATGAAAGACAAGTTGCAGATCAGCTGAGGAGACGACCTGCTCCGGTGGATTGGGTGATCCAGTGTGTCACATCTAATGATTAGTCACAGAAAAAAAAAGGCTAGAAGAGGACATCCCGAGGAAATACCCTCACAGTATTCCGTAAATAATGCAAATGTTAGGATTAAAGTTGATTCGTGCGTGTTTATTTTACATTTTCGATGTGGAACGTCTGTAATATTGTGCCGCGTTTTCCTGGCCAGAACCCTGTCATGTTACTACATCTTCCATTAATGTCTAACTGCTTTTTTTTGTAAGGGAAGAGAGAGGGAGGGGAGGTGAGGGAGTGTGTGTTTGACTACGAGGGAGAAAGAGAGCGAGCAAGAAAGTGAGAGAGAGAGAGAGAGAGAGAGAGAGAGTCATGTCACTTAACGGGCTCCTGGTGCTCTGTGACTCAGTGTGCAGCTCCGCTTACATATAAAGACGCATGGCGTGTAGGTTGACTATTTGTAATCAAGCCAATCATCAACCTCAACCAAGTCTAAGCCTATAGAAGCAGTTTGGGGGGAAAAGGGTGTATCCATGCCTTTAAAGTCTTGGCCGTATCAGCAACCAACGGCGCGTTTCAACAGATTCGGGGAATGTCCAGAGCGCACGGTCACGGCACGCATTCCTAACCTGCACACCTCTCCTCTTTCTCTCTCTCTCTCTTCCCATAGCCAGGGATTATCTTCTACCCGGGTATCATCTGACGGAGTAAGGACGTAAAAAAAGGAGCGGAGGGGTCGTATATTATTGGTGTGTTCTTGCGCTTTGGCTGCTTTGGAGAGGATATGGCACGGTCGGCGCTGGAGAGAGGAGCGCAGCCGACAGAGGAGAGAGGAAACAGGAGCTGAATGACAGGATGCCAGCGACCTGAGCAGGCACTGACCAACTTCGTTAACCGAGACACTTCTGCTTTGTTTGAAAAAAGGAGGCAAGACGAAGAAGAATTGTAGCCAAAAACACATTTGGAGGAGTTTATTTCGGAGTTTTTTTGTATGCGTAATTTTATTTTTTTGTTTACAAAACAAGGATGCATTGTGGATTAGTCTTTATCCTGTTCATGGGAATCCTCTTGGCGGTCAAGGCTTTTAAAAACGGTAAGTGTGACATCTGATATCTATATAAATAAGGCTTTTATATACTCTGCAAACCTACTAATCCTAATATTTTTTTAAAAGATTAGCCCTCTCTGATCTCCGCTGATCTTTTAGCAAACTCGTAAAGCGCTCACCTGCCCATTCTACCAACACATAAAGACAAAAGAAAAACTTATTTTATGTCTACAAAGACTTAGTGTTGCTCAGAAGTGTGCTTTAAGATACTTTATTATAACCCTCATTATTTGTTTTGTCCAATTTTCAATATTAATCCAGCATTCTGTGTTATGGTGTATTAGAGTTTGACTGTATTGCTTTTAGTCGGACTGTTTGGATCCAAATGTCTTTATTTATATATTCAGAACATATATTAGTTTATATGTTTTACTTATGATACTATCAGAAAAAACGTAGGGTTCAGGATTAGGGTCGCACGTTGCGTCTTGTTTTTGTCTCTTACACATTTCCAAGATTTCATCAGTAATTTCTTTTCACTTCTTGTTTGGCTTCATAGTCTGCTATCAGTTACCAAAAACTCCTCCGTTTGTTGTGGAGTTCAAAAAGTCACAACTTCCCTTGTGTTCTAGTTTTACAGCATTAGTTTCATTAGTAGCCAATTGCGCATTATTACGCTTCCTGAATCATTAATTTCGATTTATTCGATTTTTCAAGAGGGGTGTGAATAGGTGAGAGCAGCAGATGGCGGAGGGGTTTTGTCACAAAAAGGATGGGAATAAGCGCAAATGAAGATAAACCTAAGAGGCAGCAGCGGGCCTCTGAACTCACAGCATTACAGCATTATTCCCCTAAATACTGAAAAACGCACCGTTTGTGGAAGTTTAGAGGAACAGGTTGTGGTACCGTTTGACTTTTGGCATCGGAAACCTCTCTTACTTCTAATATCTAACCACTGTTCAGACTTTTATGTTATTTAGATGACTAAACATGAAGCCAAATCGACTTAAAGCTGGTCATTTTTCTTATTTTAACGTGAGAAGCCGTGTTTTAATAACTTTACGCATCGTGCGCCACAACATTGACCTGCAACACTTAAAACAAAACTCTGCAAAATCCTTTAAAATATGTAATGTTTGGATTAATTTAAAAGTAATAACAAGGATAGACAGACTTCTATGTATTTTACTTTCTGATTTATTCAAAATTACTACTATAGGAACGTTTTTTTAAAGTTTCCTCACTTTTAATGTGAGTGTTATATGATTAAAAATTAAAATGATGTGCTCAGACTTACTGTAAGCTCTTAAAGTAGTCTGACAGACTGCACTAAATGCCTCCTCAAGTATCCCTCAGCAGCGCTCAGACGAACTGTCCAACTCTTGTGTCGGACCTGCTGTGGTCAGACGTATGAGCCAAAAGCCCAGACAATGAAACCTAAGTTTCTGTTGTTATTTTGCTGAAAGAACTTCTTCACTCCCCTCTGCAGATAAATGTGGAGGCAACATCAGAATCTCAAACGCCAACTACCTCACCTCGCCCGACTACCCCAGGTCTTACCCCCCTTCTCAGAGATGCGTGTGGGTGATAACGGCGCCTGGTCCCCACCAGCGGATTCTCATCAACTTTAATCCGCATTTCGATCTGGAGGACCGGGAGTGCAAGTAAGTACACCACAAATTAGCGATACTGTCTACGAGGAACAGATGCTTGTTTTTTGTTGTTTTTGTTTTTTTTGCTTCTAAAACCTCATTCGTTCAATCTAAAATTTATACGTTGAGCCCTGGTCTGAGCTGAAGTTGTTTTTTTGATCAAGTCTGAAAGGGGACAGACCAAAACATCTCATCTAAAAACTTGATCTGGAGTTGCTTTTGTTCTGAAAACACTGGATAGGCCTTTATGAAATTAACGACAGTGGAATTCATAGATTCCAAATGCTGTGCAAAAGGATTTCATCCAAGCGCATGCTCTTCACACAGATAAACACCTACAGATTTATATCTGTTCCTATGGTGTGCACGTATAGTACTATTATAGCACTCAATGTGTGTGAGACTCTCATGCCTCGCTTCCCTCATGCGTATAGCACATGAAACTGCGCCATCTAGTGTCCAGAGCCTCTCAGAAACTGTGTTAATTCAATTCTGCTCTGGCACTACAAAGAGCAGCAGGAATGTCTCACTCCAACCATTCGGTTTTAGAATGGCCTCACTTCTCGTCCTTGTGGAATGAAGTCACCGGTGCACAGTACTGATTTGAGCTGCTGTAGTTTTGTATAAGCCACTGAGAGAGGGAGAGATGTGAAGGCAGAAACCTAGCAGCTTCTACCATCTTGATGGGCAGTTATTTCATGACACCTCTTACACTTACGAAAACAAAAGGTGTCCCCGTATTTAATCAGCCGTCATTGTGGTAAAGTTGATTTGCGTCAGAGTCTTTGGAAATTCTGACTCATCTAGAATGTTGTCACTCAAGCAAAATAAGACTCCATACTATAGGTGGATTTGCCCTTTAAAGGTGGATCTTTGTCTCTCAGTGACAGTTAGTTACTGATCCGTATTTGACTTGTAAGCCGCGAGCTGTCGCATCCAACAAAAGGCTAAGCGGCTAACCTGTTGTCAGATAGATAGTTTAAGCTGATGAAACTGGAGACAGACAGTAATGTGATGAGCCCGTGTCAGCGTGGGTGCCCTGAGGTGAGCCTAGCCTGGGCAGACTGCCTCACTCTGATTGCCTGTCTGTGTGTGTGTGATTGTCTGTGGTTTAGTGCGTGTGTCGGTGCCTCTGCCCTGCTCTGTCTCAGCTGTTTGTTTACGCTGCAGGGCTCGGGAGAGTACAGGGCTTTGCAGGATCCTGTTACTGTATCCCCGCTCCACCCAAAACCTGGACTCCATCCTCCCTTTGTGCTCGGTGAATGGCCCCTGTATACATTTGCAGGGTTTGGTTTTTTAATCCCAGATTTCAGTCCCACTTTAACCTTTCTTTACTGCTGTCAGAGATTTATGGCCGCATGAGTGCTGCTGTCTTTTAAAGGCTGGATGCTCCTTGACACAGATTTTGGGTCTGGTTTCACCACCATAGGGACTATTAAACTGGCCAAGATCCTCTGTAAGAAAGAGAGGGCAAGGAAGGGAAAGGAGGAAGAGGGCTGTAACAATGGTTGTGCTAATCAAATTAGTCAGGAATGAATTTCCTGTGTCTAAACACACAGTAAAAAGAATTTTACTGCTGGAGGCTAAGGAAGGCAGCTTTTTCCAGGTTGAAATGAGGGTGGGCTGTGAGTTTAGTGATCCATAGATGTATCATTTCCCAATTAGCTCTGCTCTTTCATTCACAGCCACTGAATTTGCAGATTACACTTTTCCAGTTAATTGGCAGTTTATAAATTTTCTAGCACAAGTCTGTACACTGTACCATATTTGTTGCATCTGTAAGATTCTCCTCTAATCCGTTCAATTTGTTTTCTTTTCCGTCTGCTCTGCATGCTTAATCATTACATGAGTAGTAGTAGTAGATTTATATGTAATACTAAAAGTGTGGTTAGAAGGTTGAAATCCACACACTTGGGTCATTTGTTAGCATATGACTAAAGCAGACGTCTGTGAAATTTAAGTACCTGTTCATGTGGGCCACGTAGAGATTGCCCAGGAAACAGGGTCAGCCTGACCTCCTGCTTTTTCCTATTTTTAACCTGGTGTACTGTTTCATTTTTAATGTTTTTAATGGAGCGGTTTTCATGGAACTTTAGTTCCTTTTCACGATATGTTCAGCTTGTGCAGCTTCGGCTTCAGCTGGCAAAGACAGACAAACAGTCAAATCTGTTCCCTTTCTAGTCCTTGATTTAATATTGTGCCACTCTGTAAAAAAATACTGTGTTAATTAGTGACAAGGCATGTTTTAGGTCATGTGACCATGAGCAAACATACAGAAATATGTATCTGTGGACAGTAGTTGGGTGTGATTTGTGTAGCCTCCGTCAGACTCCCTGTCACAGTTCCACTCACCAAATCAGCCCTCACATAATGGAAACTGATGAGAGCCAGAATAGCCTCCTTATCTGATAGACTGGCAGAGAGGGGTGGGGGCAGGGAAGGCGGGGGGCTACAATGCATGCTTCAGTGCACTGCCTTGCAATCTAATTAGTGGGCAAATGGAACACACATGCACCACATGTTCCCCAACATGGCTGTTATCAGCAAACCAAACAAGAAGCACTCAAAGTGGTGCTCGTAAAAAGAAAAGCAGCCTTTACTGAGTGCAGTCTGGTCGTGGCCGTGTTGTTGCACGTGTGCGCTACCCTTGACAGGTTTGTTTGGGGAAGTTCAGAGGGCTGTATCCTGAGAGCTGGAGGAGGAAAACACTTCATCACAGAGATAAGGAGACTAAGTGAGCCCTGTGAATCTGAATGCAGAACGTGTTTACCTTTCACGCACCGTTGTAGACTTTCACAGAGTGGAGTTTCAGGGGCCGCCCTCGCTGCGCTCACAGCTAATGAAGTTTGAGGCAAAGGCACAGCCCGCATCAAGACAAATATTTGAAGTCAATTTGCTCCGAAATTCAGTGGAATGGGCAAGCTAAGCACAAGTGAAAACTGAAGTAAATAGATATGCTCTTGCACAGCACACTATGTTTGTGTTTGTGTGTGATCTGATAAGGGCTGTCAGGCTCATCTGGCTGTGGCAGCTTTGCCATCTGAAAGAAAAGTTGGGAATTTGAATCCGAGCACGGTACAGGCGAGTTTCACATAAGCCAGACAGAAAGGCAATTTATGTAATTTGTAAGACATACTCTAGTTCTTATTGATCATGCAAGACTTCTGGTCTGATAAAGGTAGTATTTTACTTTTGAACAATACTGAGAGAATGTTTCAAACTGAGCTGCAGGCTGTTCACACCATCTTCTTCTCTCCTGCTGACGGGAAGAGGAGAACCGACTTACTAGATATGATGTATTCCTGACAACATTATGAATCATTGATGCATTTGGATTTGCTGACCAGACTGAAAAAAACAAGTTCTTCGGCACAGTGAAATCCCTTGCAGCCAACCCGCCACTCAAGGCTGCACTGTTTGTTTTGGCGGAAGGGAAGAGAGAGGGTTAAAACAAAAGGAGAGAGTTGGTCTCACCTTTCTCTGCCCTGCCCTTATTTCTTTGCTTTTCTATCTGTCTAGATGGTATTTTTCTGGACCTCATTGAGGTTTTGCTGTGACAGATGGGAGGTGGTGGTGGTGGGGGGGGTTCACATGAGATGCATTGCAGGGTGGTACTAGTCTGCAGAGATATTTGAGGAATGTCTTCTCAAGCAGCCCTTTGTGGGGGAGATCGAGGAAAAAGTTGGCAAACGCCTCACCACGCTTCAAAAGTCAGTGAGAGCCCCCCTACGTTCAGGTGCCTGAAACTCAAAGCTTGGAAAAGCACTCTTTTCCTCTCCGTAATTGTAGCCTTCTCCTCTGTCTGCCCCTCTGCCCTCTTCCACTTCAATCTCCTGCTGAGCTGCCCCCGTGGAGCTGCTTGGCCTGCTGGGAAGGCAAACATTCTCTGCTGTGTACCCGCTACAATAGACATCCTGCCCCTCCTGGCATTCCTGACAAGGCCCTGGATTCTAGAGACGAAGCTTTGGAAGTGATCACGGGGGGGTGGGTTTACCCTACACTTTATCTATAGTTAGCACTTCCTTTGTTATGTGGAATCCCACTGTACTCATATGGTCATACTTCCTGACAAAGAGTGCCACCTGTTTCTAGAAAGAGAGAGTGTTGAGCAGAAGGGGCTTTAGGGAAAAGATCCCCTTGGCCACTTTCCCCTAATTCCCCTGTTAGCCTTCCACCTGAATAGTACACGGCAGCTCCACGATAAAGTGTAATGAAGCTTCACAGCTGGGGGGAGTGAGGAGCAATAACTCCGCCAGTGCTCCTTCTCCCCCCTTCGCAACTCTCTCACGCTCCTCTGCAAGGCAACCATGGGCAAATAAGGAGAGCTGTGTGAGCGTTTATCAGCCGTTGTCATGGAGGAGCATAAATAAGGCAGGGACGCAACAGGAACCTTTTTTTAACAGGCCTGTGGCAGCAGAAGCTTTTAAAGAAGGGAAGTGCTGTGACCCGAGAGGCTGAGGCGATACAGCTTTGGAGTGACATGGATTGTTGGAGATACTTACAGCCTGTTAGCGGACATTTATTTCTGCCATCAATGTGTGCTTCATTTCAAAGTGCATGTCAGTGAGGCATCCGTGCTGGGGGAGTTCAAAGAGACGGTGCAAAATAGGCATAGAAAAATAAAGAGTGCGTAGGGCGACTGCTTCTTTTAACTGCCGGGTTTGACAAAAGCAGTTGAAATTATGCACCTGGTATTTTGCACAGCAATAGACTCCCACAGTTCATCACAATGGAAATCAAATTACACCGAAAATTACATTGAAACTATGTACTGGGGAAAAAATAGCTTGTCAGCAGCATTTCAAAGAGCAATCTACTTTGAATGTAACTTGTTTGCACCTCACAGCAATTAAACCAAGCCTTATTTTGTCAGCATGGTGAAACTTCCAGCCACAAGCACTCTGCATCTTAAATTTCTATTTACAATATATTATCCCATTTGCTATTTGGAAAACATAGCCGTTAATGAGGCAGGTGAGGCACTCAAAGCAAATGAAAGCCACAATGCAGATTAATGTTAAGTGTTCACCTTAGTAATTAACCAGGGGGCACCACAGCAGACAGAAATGTTGCCTCAGAAACGAATTGACCTTCATTTCTCTCTTTCTTCTTCTTCATCTCTTTCTAACATAAAGGCAGACTCCCTGGTTAATGAGCAGGATTAAAGTAGGTCTGTGCACATGTGCACTAGTATGCATGCAATAGGTGTGTGTGTGAGTGACCGTGGGGTTGACGGTCTTTTTTTTCTCATCCGCCGGTGAAGTGTTTCACCTTGGCCGCAGCTTGGAAGGGCAGCCTGATTGAAAAGCTTTCTGGCCGTGGCATCTGCCATCCTCCCCGCTGCTCTGTCACCACTTTGATTCATGCACAACCTGACCACAACCGGGAGGCGAGCCACTCTAGCTCACAGTGGGAGGGAGATCCACTTCAGAGTAGGAAAAGGAGGAAAGAGGGATGGTAGGGAAAGAGAAAAGACTAGGGCCATGCTAATAAATAACACACTGGATCTCAAGCCTCTGTTACATATCTGTGGCAATACAAAGGAATCATTCAGTCTCACGTTTCTGCCTGTTTTGTTTTGCATCTCGATGTGGGAGTTAGCGGCTAGCATTTGCCAGGGATTGAGTGTCTCTAAGCTGTTTCTGGCACACGACTGCGGGGTTTTTTTTTTTTTTTTGCCTTCTTCATCTTCATCTTCATAGTCTTTCCATCCCTAAACCAAGACAAGCTTCCCTATATGGAAGTTTCTTGTGGAATGAATCCGCAGCTCACACAGCTTAGAGATGTCAGTCGGATGCTCTTTTGCTTTTTATCCAAAACAGATTGCTAGAAAAAGAGCTGTATGGAAAGACTCGTGATTAGAGGACAGCATTTGGTAATCTCAGCTCTCTATCTGGACACACATCTATTGACTTAGAAAATTTATACTCGTTTTCCTTCCAGCATCGATGAAATAGCATTAAACACTGACACTATAATTCAATTATGTATTTCTATTTCCAAAGGACAGTTGGCAATAAGTACCTATCCCCCTCTCTCTGCCTCATGTAATATAATTAGCAGCAGGTTTTCCCTTCTCGCCTTGCTCTTCTTCCATCAAATGTTCATTTCTTCTCAGTTTATGATGCAGCATAGTAAATAGCAAGAAATAATAGAGCGTTCATAATAGGTGGGTGGTAGAGCAGTGGTCATGGGTGGATTAGTTTGAAACAGTACCTTCCAAAGTCTTACTTGTCCACCAAACCTAGAGGAGAAAGGAAAGAGGCTCTTTAGTTGAATTGATGAGGGAATTCTGGACACCTTAATACAGCGTGTCCAGGCTTGTCAGACATTGTTGCGTTCAGTGCTATAACCTTGAATGGGGCTCATGATTTTGATTGATGTAACCAAGGTCTAACCCGACCTGTTTGTTGCCCTAATGCCCCAGTGCTTCCAGATACTCAAGATGTGGCAGGTGGGTGGGGGGCGGCAGAAACCACAGGGCTCTTTATTCAAACAATCAAGAAAGCCACTAGGGGGGTCCTGGGTGAAGTTTGTTTGCAGTGGCGTAAGAGGGTTTGTAGTTAGGAGGGACCCTCCTGTCGGAGTCCTAGATCTCTGGGGTCATTTTCGGTCACTGTGTTTGTGCACAGCGGCTGTTGGCTTGCTGGTGTTTCTCTAACACTCAACTCTGCGTGATTGAGCCGCAGTGGCAAGCAGACAGTGAGTGATGGGGTGGTACCCTACTGCTCTCTGATTGAGTTAGAGCCACTCACAATCACTTGCTTTGTTTGCTCTTTGCTTGATCTCTCCTCACTAAATTGGCAGCATTAGCTGTGGTCTTAGTTTTTCTTAGGAGCCAGCGTTTAATTTTTTTTTCTCCACGGTTTCTTTTGTTAAATGGAAGTAATTGTCAAAAAAAGGACTGTAAATTCAGGCCAACAGCAGCCCTTTTGTGGCATTATCACAGTAGGGAGCTGCTAAATGTGTTATTAGAAGCCTACTTCTGGCGCCTGACCAACCTTTCCTTGGTGACCCCTGCCTATTTAAGGGATAAGTGACAAGAGGGCCCCTCTTTTGCGGGAATGCTTGCACAGTATCCCAGACAATTTGACTATAATGCAGGGAAATGATGCTCCTGGTCAGCAGGCCTCTAAGCTGGCAGGCATATTCAATTGTGAGACCAGTAAATGGAAGAGTCACCTTGCCCTCTAAAGGCTGGCAAGTGCTAGCTGGCCATCAGCACTTAGAACGTTTCCGTACTGCCAAGCATTCAACTTCTCTGCTTGGCACCACGAAAAAGATGCACCCCTTGGCATGTGGCGTTCACAGCGTGGGCTACTTGGCTTTTAAAATGCTGCATCACTGGAAAATCTTTGCACAAGATGAGAACAATGCAACCATCAAAACAAAAGAATACAGTGTTAAATATAAGCCTAAAACTCATTCAAAGAAAACAGGCAACAGCTTATTAACAAGTCATGCTTGCCAACATGTGCATATTGTGGAAACACTCCCCCTATTTATTTTTGCTACCATTCCCTTTCCTCTTCCTGCTAAGAACTAAATTTAGCTTGTCTTATCTCAAGGTTACTGTATTGTTTAAAGTCAGGTTTGGTTGCTGTTAGCTGTTAGGGCACATTATAAACACTCAAGAGGACAATTTCAATCCTCCAAGAGATTCTCCCAGGGTCTGTTCACAGTCTGGTCTGTTCCCAGCCAAGTGGTTGCATGTCCAGCCAGATGACCGGGTCATGGTGCATCCAGGCCAGACTGCTCTGTAACCCCCACAAACCGCCGCCTCCTCACAGAGGACAGAGAAAGAAAGAAAGAAAGAGGAAGAAGGGCACCGGGGGGGACGGATGAGGCATTTAATTGAATAATTCCCAGTGCAGTTATTACTACCATTGCCCTCGAGCTCACTAGCCACTCTGGAGCAATGTAAAAGAGTGAGAACAACATACTTCACGTCACTGCTGCTTTGCTGCTTTCCCGGAGTAATGCTAGCACTTGTTCCCCATCTACCTCTACCACATATTTGCACAATTTCTCTCCTTTTTTCTGGTCAGTCACCCTCTCTATCTTTTGCGCCAGGCTATTTACTTTAACACACCAACACTACCATTTCACACGCAACACTCTTTCTGTCTTCCTGTCCATTGTGGAGAGGAAAGAGAGAGTTTTGAACCCAAAGGCTTTACCTCTAGTTGACCTCAGCCTCAACTCCCCTCCTCCCTTCCCTTCATCTCCTGTCTTACTCCTTTTGCCTATTTTGAATGCGGTGTACTCCTCGGCACACAGCTCATTACCCGGCGGGGAGCACCTCAAGCTTCCCAGCTCCTCAGAAATACAGATGCCTGATGATTGGTTGTTTGTGTAACTCTCGTATCTATTGAAAACATTTTGTTTGTGCAGTTTTTATCATGTGGTACTGAAATTCATGTATGTAAAGTCATGTCTCTTGATACCATGTAAAATTCAGAAGGTCAGTGGCATGAGGTTGCTTTCACTTTGCTCTATGTATTCTCATTCATCATCTGTCATATGGTTGGAACAGGCAGGAACTCAGTCATGTACAGCCTGCAACTCAAAACATGAAGAGGATATCCAATTATAGTCTTTAAGCAAGCACCCCTGTTTGAGTGCAAAGTTTCCAAAATTAAATATGTAACTACTGCATTCTTGACCCTGAAGGTTTTTGGCTGCAGTCATCATTATAGTCTTTTTTTTAAAAGAGGTAATTCATTCACTTTGTAAACCTCTTAATCCTTGGGAGGGTTGTGGAGATGCTGAAGTCTATCCTAGCTACCAAAGGGCAACTAGTGATGCCCAATGGACGTCGTCACAGGGACTAAAGAAAAAAAGCTCAAATGCTAGCTATGATTTACTGAGTTTATGCAACCCATTTTCCAGATTAAGAGGTTGTTATTGTATGTATGTGGAAACAACAGATATTTCCTTTTCTCAAGCTGATTGGTCCGGATGTTGGATTAGTCTCCTGACAAAATTTTTAGGTTCAATAAAATATCCTGGTTTTATTTAAATAACAATAAATCTGTTGAGGCATACATTTTTATCATATCTTTGCTGACCTTTCTTATTTCACACCACATCCTAGTACCTGTCATTACCTTGACCTAACCAGAAAACATATAATGCCTATACAGTTTGAGAACAGAGCCACAACTCTAAGGCTAAAGAATTACTGTTTAAAATTCAGTGGTGGTTTCACACAGTATACAATTTTGGTATACCAAATATATTCAATATCTGAACTGAGCAGAGGTTTATGGATCTCCTTAGATAGTATGTGTAAATGAAGCAGTCTTGCGTTCCCTCCCTCCCTGCAGGGTGTGCATGTATCCATGCCACTGAGTCCTGTAGATGCCCCAGGGGGTGAGTAGGTGTTGAGAGCAGGGCAGGGCCATTGTATTTTAAAGAAAGACAGTATATGGTATGTGTTAGTCCTGCTGTGCCACATTGCCCCCTTTCCCCCTGCAACCTGTTATTTTTACCCTTGACTTCTCATTGTTGTAATGATGGCGTATCATCTGAGCCATGCCACAGACCCCTGTGGAGGACTCTCTCTGCGCTCACCTCTGCCTGCCCCTCTCTCCTGTGTAATCAGAGATCCTCTCAAATGTCAAGGTGGGACAAATGGGAGCCATTCCCTTCTGTAATGGGCCCAGAAATGGGTTGGAGTGCTTCTCTTTCCATCCTTCTCTTTCTTTCTTTCCTCTTTGAGAAAGCACACCTGCTTTTCTAGCCATTATATCTTATTGGTTTGCTTTCTTGCCTTATGTTTTTTCTGATTTTCAGAACAGTTTCCTGACATTTTTAGGCCTTTGTAAATGATATCACAGGTTTCTGGGTGTGTTTTGTTAATGTGTCAGACCCTTCCTGTATTAGATGTAGAGCTGTCATACTGCATAATAGCACAGAATTACTACATCAGAAGGGCCATTATTACATTGTGGCTTACTTCTATTTAAGCGTTTCTTAGAAATCTGCCCAAAGCGTTCATTGCTTCATTTCCAAAATACATTTAGAACTTGAATATGCACACAGGAACTACGTACTAAGATGCATATATGCTAAGCAGTTTCATCTCTGAAGCTCATATAGCAGGGGAAAAGTGCTAAATGTGTATTTCCATTTTGCCCAGGGCATTATTGTAATTAAATATACTTATTCACTCTCACTGTATTCATGATAACAAGATGTGCAGTAAAAAAGGAAATGTGCACCAGATAGGTGTTCTTAAACCTTATGTACCTGCAGCTATAGTTTTCATAGAGTGCAGTGGAGAAATATACACACAAGCAATGCACTGCAGGTAGATGTATACTGACAGATTCAAACATTGGTGTTGTATGAAGAAATGTTTAGTCCACATCTTATTTTCAAATTGGGTCCTAAAATGATACAATGAATGCACTTTTTATATTATTCTTTTAAGATCTGATACAAGTAGGATTTAAGTTTAAACATACAACCTGCAATGCAGCAGCCATTTAGTGTTGTGTTTTATTCATCAGTTTGGCCATTGGCTGTTGTATATTAAACCTAGAAAAGGTTAGATTTGGAATCACTGGACAAAAAACTGATAAAAACCCTTTGCATTGCAAGGCAAGTGGGCTGAGCAGAAACCAGAGTCCTGTACCTACATTTAGCTCTGTTTATTTTCTGTATACTGCAGGTTTAAAGATGCACTATGTAGGGTTTTGTGGCATTTACATAACAGAGTAGCCCTTTCCTCACCATCCTCTTATAAATGCATATGAGAATCTACAGTGCCTGCTAAAAATGTGAAAAACACATGTAAAGGGACATCACTAGAACCAGTGTTTTGTTTTTCTATTCTGGGCTACTACAAATATATGCTCCTAAATCCTCCATATTGCACAAACCAAAAATGGGTTAATGCATTTCAACATTTACAATCATTTTATTTTTACTGATGATTTAGAAAAACTGCAAACTTTGGTAACCTATGCTGAGTCCTATAATTATTTCAAGTCAGCAGTTTGACTGAGAAGAATCAGGACCTCCGAAGACAAATGACTAAATGAAAACAATGAACATATTTATTGCTTGTTATATATATATATAGCACTGACATATATGCCTATTTCTATAATCACATTATTGTGATCTATTTGTCATGCTTTGCATGTCAAAAAGCACCTAACAGGATGTCTGAAAATATGTACTGATCAGTTTTGGCCCTGTAGGCATGTCACAGTCGCCCATGGGAATCAGGAGCAAGTCAGCTGAACATACTTTAACTCTGCCAGGGTTCAAAGTGCAATCAGTCCTACATGTGAGGTGAGAATGGGGGTATTTAGACGGTCTGCTAACAGTGCAGCTTTTGTGGTCAGTTGTATTTCTTGTACTTGTTCTTAGGCCCCCGCCCTTCTCTTGCCCCCGCTACAGTTCATAGTCGTGTAAGCCTGCTCTGTGCCTGAACAGAAAGGATCCCCCCCTTGGGGCAGAAATCTCCCTCTGTCAGTCTATGCTCATATTTCTGAATAAAGGATTATTGTGCATGTTGGAGTGGGAGAGGGGATGCAATAATTGAGTCTAAATAGCCAAATTCATTAATTTGATTGTTGGCGACAGCAGATCTCTCGACAGTGTAATTAGGAGAGCTAATGGATGGAGGCACGCTAAATCCATCAATGCTAATGATAATTGCTGTTTAGGAAAGTGAATATGCTTTACGAACATGTGGCAGAAGCTGCCGCAAAATCAAAAACAGCCATGAAATCTAAAAATAATACAGAACTGAGGGTAACCGTATGGCGGTGACACCCAGAGAGACCCATTTGGATGGATGCAGCTGGGCCGTCAGGGCGGGGATATCTTTTTATCCTTCCATCTATGTGTGCCTTGGTGAGCAGTGAGCAAAGCAATCATGCCCTTCTCCCCTCTCTGACAAGGAACCACTTCAGAACCCATCAGCTCTGATTGGGTAGTGGTTTATCCCGCTGGGTGGGTTGCCACGTTCTGAGGCCTTCAATAATTTTCTGCAGATTTAGAAGTGGAGACACATCAATGGAGAGGGTGATAGTGTAAAAGAAAAAAAGAAAAAAAAGCTCTGCTGATCTCTTTCACACTCTATGGTCAAGCGTCTGGTTTAATGATGAGGTCCTTCCCTTCAATAAAAATCACAACGTTGGCAACTCATTTAGCAGTACCACTTTATATGTTGAGCTGACAGGGCAGTCATTACAGCTGGACTGGGCCCAAAGAAAGAGGTAACCTGTTATTCTAGTTCAGATTAATGAATGTTACATTCAGTAGTGGGTAGAATATGAGGGGGGAGACCCACGGAAAAGAGTGTATTTTATTTCTGGAAGGATTGTCCCCTTCAGGCTCACAAAAAGCAAGTCAACTTGTTTCGGGCCCCTTGTACAAACGTTAATGATGTTTTGCTAGAGCCTCGAGTGACAGTTTGTTAGCCTGGACTTGTTAACACGTGAAGTCACTGGGTCGGAGGTTTTCTGACAGCTGACAACAAGGCTCTTTTTCTTACTCAATCTCTCTGGGCCTCACAGAGCTGTCCCAAGCCTGTTGTTTGGTGCTTTTACACTTGTGTAACCCAGGGGTGTTTTGACATGTTGTAGGTGACATGTTTTGGTGCAATAGCAACTTATAGTGTGCCAGCTGTTGAAAGAGAAACGCTGGAGAGAAGCGCTGGACGTTTGTTCAATGTACAGCCGAACCAAAGGAAGTAACAGTAAAGAAAGTGCTCTTGTTCTGGGGTGTTCCACAGCATGTTTGAGCTTATAAATGGTCTGATTAAGAAATTTAAGCAATTGTACTGGGCTTATACAGTCTGTCATAGCATTATTCCATTGCCTGAGATTGTATTGCTTTTGTAGAACCATATCAAGCAGACATTTATAGAGGGAGGACAGATTATTTCCATGGGAAAGCTTCAGGCAATATAACTGTTATATTGTTAGGCCGCTGGTTTGTCGCCTTCTCTTTGGCTTTGCAAGGAGGGCTAATGTTCTCGTTTGACACTAGCGGATTGCTTTCTCTCTGTGCCTGAAGAAAGAAGGCAGGCTAATACATTTGAGTCGGTGAAGCGAAGGTCGTTGAGAATTACATTCACCCCTCCTCACCCCTCCCCTTTCTTTTTCCCTTTAATTTCCCCACTGGATTGGCAAACCGTTTTCACTATTAACACTGTGGTAGGCTGCTTACCATGTGTGTATTTGTCTTTGTGTGTGTGTCTGTGTTGTGAGTTGGCCCACCCAGTTTTAAAACAGACCAGACAGATAAATAGGTGCATGGTGCAACTGGATTCTGTTGTCATGGGGCATAAGAACAATAACAGCAGAGGCTTTATGACAACAAATCATGACTCAGTCCCCCATGAATAAGAAGTTTAATTCGATGGGTCAAACCCTGAAAATGTGGCACCATTTGGGGCTTTAAAGTAGGCCATGTTCTTGTTGTTCTTTTTTGATCCAAGATGGAGGCAGTTAACCATTCTCTGTCCCCCTAAAGGACTCCCAGTTCTAAAAGCAAGTCCCCACAGGTGTTTAGACCAATGGATTAGAGCTACATTTAACACAGCTGGCAACAGGAGAGTCTTTTCGGAGGCGTCAAACTGCCCTGCCAAGCATTTCCCATAATGTCTTCCAGATGATAAGGGCCTGGATGGATCTGTGTTAGCAGAGCAGAATGTGTGGACCCAGTGGCGCAGAACCGCTAGAGTTCTGGCTGACACTCCAGTCATTTAGGCACAAATAGAGACAATTTCAAGAAGGAGGTCTCTTCTTTTTTTCATTGCACATAGAGCAAAGCGAGGACCCCCAGGGGGTATTCTCTCTTCCATCTGCATCCTCTCTCCTGCTGTGCTGCCTTTACGAGGACCATCCCAGCTGATGATGCACCAGGGTAGAAATGCAATAAACTGCTTTTTTCAAAGCGCAGAGTGTTCAAATAGAACCAGAAATCAGTGTGTTGCTTTTGTTTAGACAGTAAATTAAAAGTCTGCAAGACAGGAAATATATGTTTATTTTGGGCATTTTTGTCTAACTGACTTTAACAAATCCCATAACACACACACACACAAATGCATGTGCTGTTTGCACCGAACATATAATGTGCACTAAAATAACAAAATCACACAAACACTCGTACTGCAGCTTACTCTTCTCTCCTTCGTCATGTCAGTGATGCATCTCAGCATCAATTTTTTAGGCGTCTGGCAATGCTCAGCTTTTGGCAGTTGCATGGTAGATAGCTGCAGAGACAGAGCCTCTGAGGTGAATTATAAGTCTGCTGATAGAACAGAGCAGGGCCATGGAAAGATTGATGCTCTCTGTTGTGAGCTGGGAAAAAAAGATGGAGAGGAGAGGAGAGGAGAGGAGAGGAGAGGAGAGGAGAGGAGAGGAGAGGAGAGGAGAGGAGAGGACTTGATATTTAATAAGCTATGTCTTTTTGGAATGCAATTTCAATTTATTTCAAAGACTGTTGCATTTTAACCCATAAAGACCCAAACAGCCAATGGTGACCAAAAGCATCGAGTGATATAAAATGTTTAATAACTTATGAACCACTAAAACAATCAGTACATTGAATTAATTCAGGTAAAATACAGTTGTCATCTTTTCATGGTCACCAGATGTGAACCATTTGGACGTTCAGAGGCTCCGTAGTGAATGTGGAAACACCGTCACCTTCTACATCACCAGTAAAACCTTTGAATTTTAATTAATGACAGTAGATAGAGACACTTGGTTTATGTTCAGTTAATGATATCTTTGTTGATAAAGGCACTTTTTCATCAGTTTTCTCTACTTCTGATATAATAACTCTCAACTTTAATCTAAGCTTTTATAGACATCTCCGTGATCTGTGAATTAAATATAGGAAAATACTTGACTTAGACTGAAAAAATTCAATATAAAGAGGATAATATTACAATAAATGGTGATAAATCACTTAAGAAAGGTTAAATACTGAGGAAAAATTCATTTAGGAACTGCCACAAAAGTAGCACTGGGCCCTTGTAGGTTAAATTATAACTGGCTTAAAAAGTCCACATTTGAAGAGACTCATTATTATTGTTCTTGACAGTAAAAAAAATGTCTATTGTAACTTTGGTTGATTTGGTTGGCTTGCACTATAAATATTTACTGCAGTCACAAAACTTGGCAGGACCATGACATCATTACAACAGAAACCCAATCCATGCTTCAGGGGAGCCCTTTAAACGAAATAATGAGTGAGTCTCTATCCTTTCAGCCACAAAGCAGGGAAGGAATAACACTGTAAACACCACGTGAAACTAGTATTTTTTTTACTGAGCTGCAGCTGATAAAGTGGCTAAAACAAAGTGGTATTTGTGTAAGTGGAGTCGGGCTGTTGCCACAGCTGGTGGGCTAGTAGAGTGGGGTGAGGAAGAAGATCCGGTCTGAAATCACAGCAATAAGAAATAAAGAGGGTCCAAACAGCTTGAGCTGGGAATTTAACACTGGAAGCAGCAGATAGGGGAGTGTTAATATGAAGCGCAGGAAACCAGAGCTCTCCAGGTAGTTTTTCATAAAGCAGTGGGAGAAGTCCTGTGACTGCAGAGTAATGGAATGGCAGCTGGTAGTGGTAGCCGTTAGTTTTAGAGACAGACAGCAGGATTCTCTCACCTGAGACACACAGTCAAAGGAGAAAAGAGCAAAAGCAGGCACTGGATGCGTGTTGGCAGCTCCATATCACCTCAGATCACTCCATCCAAGCTGCAAGACAAGTGAAGTCATCCATCCATCGCACCTCCTCAGGGGACCCAATTTCCACGGCCACTGCTGCTGCCACTACATTTTCTTACACTGTATCCTGTTCTTTCGCTGTAATATCTCACATAACGACTGTGAAAACCCAGAAGGCAACCCTCCCCATGTCACCCAAATCACCTCAGGTTACTCTATTTCTGTTTTACAAATCTGTTTTTTAAACTTAAGACAGGTGAAGGAAAACATTTTCATAGAAAAAGGTGCTTGTGGTTACATGTCTGGCCACACCTGAGGGACTCAGCCCACCCCGAGCCATCATTCAAAGTACACATTGCCTTTTTGTGTGTAATCCAGGGCATTAAGTGAGTTCAGAATTGCTAAGGAGGTCTGGTGTTTTGACAGTAATTTGGGAATCAAGCAAAACTATGAAAATAGGCGCCTGTGCCCAGAAGGAACATATTTTCTTAGGATAGGAGGAGGAGACAGAATGTGCCCACACACCTGCTGTACATTACACTTTTTACTCATTTTGTGCATTCGGGTCATGTTTGTAATGTGTTTTTCTGTGGGTTCTGATAAAGATGGCGAGGCAGTGTAGTAGGTCGTCTGGGTTTGGTCAGGAATACATTCGATAAGTGGCCTTCAGAGCTGAAAAGTTGGTGAGAATGCAGGGTGTTACGGGCAATTAAGTACGGTACTGTGGAAATCTGAACCCAAATATGTTTTTGGAGCAGCACTCAGTCTGTCAAAACAGTGAACACAGACGACATCTGACTCATCCATTATGCAATGATATACACACATATGCAGACGTAGAAGAAAACCACAAATCCAACTCATTTAATTGACACTTTGAGCATTACAGATGCCTGTAAGCGCACATGATAACCAGAGGCTGTTTAGACCACCCTCGTTGGGCAGTCATGCTTCTTTCTTCTCTAGAAGCTTAAATTTCACATGCCAGATTCTCTGTGTGCATATGCTCCTGCTCCTAGTAGTCCTATTTCAAAACTGTTTTCCTTCTCTGCTCCTTAAACTCTGTACCGAGTCAATTAGGCATCTGCTTCCCTCAATAGCCGTGGGTCTGAAATTCCATTTCAATGTGAGTTTAGGGTCTGTGTGTATTTAATAGGTTTAACACCTGCTCTTTCTTATACCACCCTAAGCCAAAGGCCAAAGTATAATCACTTTAAGTTCCTTAAACAACTGAGGCGTGCATACTTTCATGGATATTGTATGGTCATACAGGAGATAAACAACACCTCAGCTGAAGTTATGTAGTTAAAACTGTTACGTAAACTTGTCCTCAGTGCTGCTGGGAGCACAAACCCCTCTTCTGTCTTTGTGTTGGGGTGTGTGCATGTACGCTAGGTCAATATAATGAAAGCAAAACCTGCGCACCTGTTCCTGTGTTTTAACCTGAGACCTCATTAGTACACTGTGTTTTATTTCCACCACATTACCTACACAATATGTTCTGTTGCGCTGTGTTTATGTTCTCCTCCGTGTATGAATGAGGGTGTGCGCCATCATACACCGACAATATGCACTGAGTAAAAAAACCCCTCAACCTTAACCTGACCCTAGCCAAACAAAATGTGTAAATGATGCTTACCTTTCTCTTGTCTTCAGGTATGACTACGTCGAGGTGCGAGACGGTGTGGACGAGAGTGGTCAGCTCGTGGGGAAGTACTGTGGAAAGATTGCGCCCTCACCCGTCATCTCCTCTGGAAACCAACTCTTCATCAAATTTGTGTCTGACTATGAGACTCATGGAGCTGGTTTCTCCATCCGATATGAGATCTTCAAGACAGGTGGGTGGTCTTAAACAGCTGTCTCCGACTTAGTTCATGCAAAATCAAGGAAAACTCAAAGTACTAGAGTCTTTATTGGAGTCTACAAACATTATAACCTTGGTTTATGTGTTATCTGGAGTAATGGCCCAATAAGAACACAGTTATTGTATGACACCTATTTGCCTTTTTGAAAACATTCCTACCAAAACTATTTTGATAATTCTTTACTGTTTCTGGTGTGGTTGTCACAGACTGTATGAAACAGAATGAAAGCAGGAGGAATATTTCTGATAACGGGGCAAGAAGGAGCATCTAATTTCATGCTTTGTTTGTGGCTTAGTCAAAGCATCAGTGCATCAAATTATGCTATTGCAATATGGCAAGCAATATGCTCCATTCGAAACCAATGAGTCATGGGCCCATATGTTCCATAATTGTAGTGATTTTGATCTACTGTGAATTTTTCTTTTTTTTTTTTTGTAATAAGTAAGGGCATAATTTGCTAAGCACTGATTCAGTAAATCTTGCTCCAAGTGTTGTGAGATGGCAATCAAGAGCAGTTTTAGGTTCCCTCTAATCTATCTAAAACTAGAATTAAAACCTGTGGTGGTGCTTTGGGTTGGATTCAGATATAACAAACCACAGACATCCTTTAGAGGATGTCTATCCTTCAGAGGATGTCTATCTTATCAGAGGACAGCATAACAAAAGTTTCCTGTTCCTTAGCTGCCATTCTTTTGTTTGGCCTGGAAGCAGAAGGAGGAGGACAACACATATCTAGACATTGACTTGTAGGCAGACAGGTGCTGCAGACTCCACTTTCATTAATTAACTTTAGCAGCAGTCTGTGGGACGCCCCCCCCTTCCCCCACCCCCCCTGACCTCGGACACCTGATGAATGGCCCTGCAAGGTCCCTCTTTTCTTTTAATCTGGGCTAGTTGTGTGTCTGTCGGTGTTTGTGTGTTTCGGGTTTGTGCATGTCGCCATCACAGTAGGGCAGCTGGTGGAGTGTGGGTCCATTTATGAGATCAAAGCGTCACTCCACCCACGACACATGCAGACTCATCAACACACACACACTGCCTCATTCCCCTTGATAGGGTGCTGAAATCCACTACGTTTTTCTCATGAGTAGCTGGGTATTTTCCAGTCCCATCTATTAGGCAGCACTGATTATAAATGAGGCTTGTTGGGAGCCCAGTGGTGGAGAAAATGCTGAACACACTCATAGGGCACTGACATGAGGAAATAAAAATCTTGCAAGAAATATTCTTGTAAATAATGTATAAAAGAAGTGGACACATCCACTGGTTTGTGAACCACCTTATTTGAAGCCCTGATTCTAACACTATCACTAACTCACACAGTCACACTTCCAGCTAACGCTGTAATGTTAAAGACAAAGTAATACTATTATATGTTATGGTAATATCAACTTTGTGTAATTAATAAACACAATACCAGATCCACTGGCCTAATATTTGTTGAAGTGGGGCACATTAGAGATACACTGCAGTATCAAATTCATAATGAACAGTAGCTGAAGTAGCTAACAGGAGTTTGCAGGGGAACAGAGCCTAATCTCTATCCTGGAGTTTGGAGCTTGGAATTGTTCCCATTCCCATCCCCCTGTTGAGAAAAGCACCATAGGTGTTTTTTTTTTTTTTTTACTGCCACAGTGGACCTAGTCCAGTGTTATGTTTTGAATTTACTCCATATTTTGACTACTGCAGCACAAGCTGCCGCCAAGAACACTGCTCCGAGATCAATTAATGTCCCTGTTTGTTAGAGTGAGAAAGAGAACCAAGCAGAAAGAGAGATACAAAGCTAGCTGATTAGCACAGCTTATCAACACGCAGGGTATTAGAGAAAACATTGTGTTGGCTAACACATGTAACGTTAATGATGATACACAGATGCTCTGATAACGGATGGAGGAACGGGAGGCTTATGTTTGTGCATGCCAATGAAGGGAAATGCAAAGAATGCAGGCTGTTTATCACTGTGATTATGGACCTGAAGTTCAGTGGAAGTCAACCTCAGGGACTGGTACTGACTTTCATCTCTAGTTAAACATAAACAAAGGTCACATGGAAGATAAATGTACCCACAAAGTAAACACATGTAAACACCTCTCCCCTCAGGGGTCATATGCAAACATATACACATGTGTTTATTCATACTGGTTAACCCACTTAAGCTGTAAACTATGTAAATACACTTACACACACACACATTTCTACTTGCTGGCTTTCATCAGCGGTAGTCTGCGAAGTGTCTAATTGGAGGAGAACAGGTTGTTTTGCAGCTCTCTGTGGCCACTTCCACATCAGTCTCTCCTTCTCTCCAGTCCTCAATCCCATCCAACCATCTTAATTAGCATGGGCTATTTATTTTATAGCCTGCAAATTGGCAGCCTTGCTTCACTGGCTGAAGTCTGGCAAGAGACAGGAAGAGCAATGGTGGGGAAGACAGAGATAGAGAAGAGGGATAAACCAGAGAGAGAGAGAAATATTTGAGTTGAAGGGAGCAGATTAGCAAGCTGGTTGTGTTTGTGTATGTCTCTGCAGAGGCCTTTGACTTCTCGGCAGAAATGAAATGGTAAATAAAAAAAGCTGTGCAGAGATTGGCCTTATATTGCCTCATTAATAACCAGTAGTGTGAACAAAAATCAGTTATAACAGCACCTAAACCAGGCTGAGGTGGTATTCTCCAAAATCGTGGTGGTATTGTTGAAGATGATAAGTGGTGCTTATTCTACTATATGTCCATATCTCTCTTGCAGTCCTCAAGTGTTTCTGGATCTATACTCTTGAGTGTAGACATTCATGCACATGCACACATACACAACATATGTTTTCTTTTAACAGCTCACTACTTTGCTTTGAGCCACATCAAGGCTGGCTGAGGGCCCATTGAAGTGGGAGAAGAAGCAGAGATAGTGCCACTGGAAACCCTCCCCCCAATAACACAAGCTCATCTCCATCTCCTCACAAGAATGACTCAGTGTGTTTGTTGGAGGGAGCTCTAACACATTGCCTGACTTTCTGCTCTTTTGACGCAATATCCTTGTTTATTATGCCATCATGATGCGGGTGCTTTTACTCCAAGCACACACCTGTAAAAACACTCCCAAGGTGCGTTTGTGTGTCGGGTGGGGCGTATTTGGGGGTAGCTTGCATGAACGGCGCGCCTTGATGGCACAGGTCACATCTGGCATGGAGACTGACTGTCATCACAAACACAGACACACACCGCCCTCATGGAAGCCTTAAACAACACATCTCTTTAAGGAAAGCCACAGGGAGAATACCCCCTCCCTCCAATTCCATCAGCAATGTGTCATCGTCCTGTGAAGGGGGGGGATTGACACGCACAGTCGACATATTAACTGCTATGTCAGTGGTGAATTGCCTCAGGAAGAATGTATGGGTAAATGTAAACCCGCCTTTCCATCTGCTTCAATGACTGACACTTTGCAGACTCCAGTTAATGTTTGATTTAGTGTTGAAAGAGTTAATTTTCCACTGGCGATTAACCCCTCTGTTAGTGCGGTGGACAAAGTGGGGTTGTGTGGGGAGATAATGGCTGTAAAATGCTGGGTGGCGTGGGGTTGGGGGGTAGGACTGGCCTAATAATCAACCAGAGAGCAACATGGAACATAAACAGTGGTGATTTACTTTGCAGTCCAAGAACAACACCTTCAGCCCCTATGGCTCCGGCCACTAATAACCCTGACAAGAGAGAGGGAGAGAGGAATGAATGTATGGAAAAGAGAGAGAGGGTTGGAGTTTGTGGAAAGAGGGATAGATTTAAAAATGAAAATAGCGAGAGGCTGTCACACTTAATGCCTGTTCCTTGGCGCAATGTTGTTCTAATGATTAACGCCCAGCCTCTGGTCTGCTTTCAGCACTTAGAGCAACAGCTTAATAGAGACATAGAGGACAAGTCATCAGGGGACTAACATTTGAAAGGCATCCTGCTCCCTTAATGCTGAAACCATATTTATTTAAGATTCATAATAAATCTCTAACACTTACAAAGATTGAAATCAGATCTCCATTAAATATCATTTTCCCTGCAACAACTTGTCCTGTTAAACAAACTGTAATCACTCAGCGAATGAGTCAGACTGACATTTGTTTACTCCTCCATCCAGAGGAGAAGGGCCCGGTGTAAACCAGAGTTAAAAGAATCCATTACTGCTGGCAGTAAATGTTGAAGCGCCTGGTTGGAGAAGCTGGTGAATGTTATGCACTGAAGGTTACTTCTTTTTTGTCTCTCCTTACTTCCTGTTGTAAATTTGTCTCTTTGTATAAAAGCAGTGGTCGGCCTGCAGGGTTCACTGTGGTCAAACTATTTTATCACAGATGAAATAAAAAATCATGTGTGTGTCTTGTTCCTGTATCCTGTACCTCAGTTGAGGCATTTGTATTTACAAAACTGCATGCTTTCTGTTTCATTTCCTCCTTACTGTTCTTGCCATTGAGTGGATAAATCCACCAAGACACAACAACTGCAGTGACTAAACAAGGGAGAGACAGGGAATGAGTATGGGACATGCAGTTAGCATTTGGCTGACAACGGGATGTATTTGTCTCCTGAAGCTCCCTGTCAACACAGATGCATGCACACGTGCTGTTCGTACAGACAATACCATGGAAAAGCATGACTATCAGTGAATGCTTCTCACACAGACATCAACACAAGGCATCCTGGGTGTAGAGAGAGGAGACAGGGGACAAACACCCTCCCGTGTGGAGGCAGTAGATAAAAGAGATCTGTTGGATGATTATCTCGCTGGTGGGACAGACCAGAGCGCTCTGTCTTCTCTTGCCACCTCATTTTGTCATGATGTCTTTGCTCAGTCCTGTTCTTGGGGGGGGGGTTAAACGCAGCCCACAGCACACAATAACTGACAAAGGTGTACACTGGCCTTGACTCAGCTGCAGGCATGATAATTCAGAAAGAGCTGAAAGCATTGACAAGGTTTTTAAGGTACATAAGGAATATGAGACAAAAGTACTTAATTTAAACCTCCAAGCTTTGATAATGTATTGAATTTTAGGACTAAAGATGACACTAAATATTATTACAGCTGCGTGAGTGCAAGCATGGGTTTTTATTCTGTGCCACTTTACAGCCTGGATTTTGACAGGTTTTTAGAGGGAACCATTTCCAAAAACTAAATCTGTTCTGGTCAACTGCTGAGCTGAGATAAGGGTCATGGTGGAGCCTGATGAAATGGATGGCGAGTAGAGTTTTGAGCCAATATTCACAGGAAATTCACCACACTGACCTGAATTACAATTGCTGTCAAGAGCACTCAGCGACCACTGGCACCTTTTTCCAAACATGGGGCATGCATCTATAGTACCCTCCCCCACTAAACCTGTGTGACATTTCCCCCAAATATGACGAGGTAAAGTGCAGAACAGCAGCTACCCTCTCATCCCAAGGGAACACTCTCTTTTTCTCTGTAGACTCTCGTCATTTTCTAGGGGTAAATATGACGGGAAGCTGTGAAATTAATGGTGCCCACTGTTCTCAAAAAGCCACACTTTCACCGCTGCACTAAATGTCAACTCTCTTTACAGTCATAACGCTGCCCGTCATGGCTTTCAACTTACAGAGAAAGAAAATCTCTCTGCCTCTCCGTTCATTCAGTCCACTAGTGGACAGACTGATGGTCTTGAATTAGAGGCCCAGCAAGAAGCATGCGTATGTGCCAGTGGAAAAACCAGTTTGCCACATTCATTTAAGCTACAATGACTGGAGCATGGAGGCTCTATCTTGCAATAAGTCCCTGTAATTTTGGTTTCGATTGGCCCTATCTGTGCCCATCATGCCAGCTGTCAGACTAGCATGAAAATGATGTTATCCTGGGCAAATTTCTGCTACTAATGACACCAAATAATTGCTCTGAGTGACAGTAGCACCTTTTTTTCCTGATGTTTTTGTGTGAAGCCAGGGTAAAACTCTAACCCTGTATTTGAGCCTGCATAGTGTTCATGTCTTAATGTGTGTTGCTGTCATTCGCAAAAAAAAAAAAAAAGTTCCTGCAGCTGTTAGCATCTTTTTTTCTATAACATGTCACTCATTCTCAAGTCATAATCTGGGGCTTATGATGCTCTGAGAAGTGGCTAACATGGGGAATGTGTTAATGCTCCTCATCAGCTGAAAGGCAGCTCTCCGGGGAGCTGTGAATAAATATTTTGACTTTTCCCTTGTGTAAAATTCTGTATGTGCGTATGTGTGTTGATGAATATGCAGTCATTGCGTTCCTTCACTGACACTGTAATTTTGCTTGAGCACCTCTCATATGTTTCACAGACGTATCCTGATGAAGACTTGTATAAGTGTGTGTGTGTGTGTGTGTGTGTGTGTGTTAAGGCTTTAAAATGTGAATCAAGCTGTTTACACATCGTCCCCCAATTCTGTTGATAGAAGCCTTTCATTAATGTTTATTCTCACATGCCAGATGTTTCACAAGTTATAGATTTAGTACATGTACAGTGATGAAGGAGTGCGGCCAAATGAGAATTTTAAGAAACTGTCAAGATATCCAAAGGCAGTTTCAAATGAAGGAAAATAAAATTTAAAAAAAAATCGACACCTTTTCACAGACTCCTTAAAGAACAGTCATTAAACAGAATCACCCCTCCTCACTCCTTCCTTTGTCACTGATTCTCATCTTCTTCCATGTCACCCCCCCCCTTTTTTTTTTTTTTCCCTTTCTGCAGGCCCTGAATGCTCCAGGAACTTCACCTCCAACAGCGGTGTCATAAAGTCTCCTGGTTTCCCAGAGAAGTACCCCAATAATCTGGACTGCACATTCATGATCTTCGCCCCGAAAATGTCTGAGATCATTTTGGAGTTTGAGAGCTTCGAGCTGGAGCCTGACCCCACGCCCCCTACTGGTGTGTTCTGCCGCTACGACAGGCTGGAGATCTGGGATGGTTTTCCAGGAGGTGAGCAAGCAGTGTCAATGTGTGCAATTAAGAGGAGATGTTAAAAAACAGAGGTTATTTTTGGTATAATAGTATTGTATCCACCTTTTTGTTGAAGCTACCAAAGCACTTCACAAGTGGGGTTTTAAGACCAGCATACAAAAGAAACTGAGAAGATGAGCTGTCCTCAGTGAGAGGAGAGAGAAAAGAGTTTACTACTTTTCCAGAAGAACTGAACAGCTTTACTCAACATGATACCATTACCTGGGCCAGTGTGCTAACTGCCTTTAATAGTCTTGGCAGGGGTTCAAGAGTCTATCATCATGAGCATAATGTTTCATCATTTCTCAATGGCAAACACTTGTTGATTATGAGTATCTACCGCCCTTCCTTTTTCTGTCACAAGCTGCATTGTGTCACAGGATTTGTTAGTATCTGCTCTGTTGGGAATCAGAGGTCTAATCTAGGTCATGATATTTAAGTTTCTGCTTTATGGCGCCTTGAACACATAAAGAATATACAATCCTAGACTTGCAGGATATGCCTCTCAAAGGAATTTCCTTTAAACATATTCTTGTGTTTCCCACCAAAGCAGACATGCGCTCATTCATTTTGAACTGAATCAGGAAACAACAGAGGCTGTAGCACAAAATCACATAATGAAATATTACCCTAAAATAGCATTTTAAAACCTATTAAAATCAGTAGGTGAAAAGGGAAAGAGAGTGAGCAATGTTCAAAGCAATCCTTCCAATGCTGAGATAAGGCTTTGAACTCAGTGAGTGAAATCACCTCTTGAAGTTCTCAGTTTTTCTCCTGGCTATTTCAACACAGAGTGCAGACAAGATGAAAGCTTTTCTCTCCCATCAGAGGCTGAAAATCGACAGAATTTTATCTGGTAGTGTTCACCCCTGTTCACATCAGTATTCTCCTCTCTGGCATTCCAAATGATAAGGCTGAGTTATAAATCAGGGCACTTTTTCAAGTGAGTTTACTTAAAGTTCAATAGTCTCAGCGCTCACGTCTTCGAAGGTTTGAACTGTTAAGAGGTGACCTCAGATTCCAAAAAGTATTTCTGCAGCTCATTTGAATGTTCTCCCAAAAGGTGGGATGTGTTTCATTTTTGACATTTGTGCTGATTAAAGAGATGTGCACACGCTTTGGGAGTTGTCACTTTATTATCATCTTTTAATACACATTTTTCTACACAGCCACACCTCACAGGTATGGAAAGTAAATATGCAAACATCTCTCTGTTCTTCCAATTAGAATTATGATACAAAGAAGAAACAGGTATACATTTCCAAGAAGAGCAGGACAGTAGTATAACATTTCTGTGGCATCACACCCTTAATGTGTTGTGTGTGACAGAAATTCTAGTATAAAAATAAGTCATGGGAAGAAAAAACTGTGCCGGTACCCATGGTGCCTGCTGGATCAATAGTGCATTAGCACAGGAGGATGGAGGCATGTTAGCCATCAGGGTGTGGAGAGGTGGGAGATGTCCAGGCAAACGCAAGCCTTGGCAAAGCACGAGGGAAGTTGCGCTTCTCGTCTTCCCTGCCTGTATAAGCACACCTCAGTGAACAAGTGCTGTGAAGAGCAGCCTCCACTCCCTTGTTCTTTTTTTTCTTGGGAGTGCAAATGCAGGCAGGATGGAGACTTCAAGTCAGAATTCTTTAAAATTTCATAGACCTGGGGAGTCATGCAGATAATCCGGGAGATGACATTTTGGTTCAGGCTTTAAAGCAAATGCATACTGTATACACACACATGTGCAACAAGCACCTGACTTATGAAGATTAATCTGAATCACACCCTTACCCCATGGGTCCCTGTGGCCTGGCCTTTGCCTTTCATGTCAGGCTAGAAGTGGCATGTTTGGATGACAGGGAGGCAGAGCTGTCACTCTCCGCTGATCACAGCATTACTAATCACAGATAAGCTGCAGGTCCCTGCACGCCAACAGGAACACACACTCACAAATGTTCATGGATCATAGAACACATCAGAAGCAGAGGGCAAGGTCATTGTGCTCTCTTGCTCCCTCCGTTGCCTCCCCATCATTCTTTCCCATGTTTCTTTGCCGTCTACCATTCCTGCTTCCGACTTTACCAATTTTCTGTCTTCATCTGTTTCCTCATTCCTCTTAGTCAGCTCACTGAAACGTGTCCTCTTTGTGCTTTCATTGCACTCTGTCTTTTTACCCTTTTGTCTGTGCCTAGTCCTCATTTGTTCGGTCTCCATCAGAAAACTTATTCCGCCATAGCTGTGTCCTCCTCAACTCTGCGCTACATTAAATAATAAGGTTGGGTACAGGGAAGACAGGAAGTCTGAGGAATTTACAGCAAGTAAATAGACAGAGACCGTGACGAGGTGGCACTGGAGGTCCCTCGTCCACTTCGCTCTTTTTATGTTCAACAGATAATCAGGCTGGAATTCTTTCTTTTAGAGCCTTTTCTCACGCTTTGTTATGGGGTAGGGTAAAGAAATGTAGCCATACCACACTGACACACTAGTTTTAACACCTCCAAAGGGGGAGGGCTGGTAGTTAAACCCATGTGTGACATGGCAAACAAACAAATATTGAGTTAACCCAACTTTCACCTCAGTGACGATGTTTGTATTCTCTCTCTCCCATGTCTTGCTTTTCTCCCTCAGTTGGACCATACGTCGGGAGGTACTGTGGGCAAAACACTCCAGGCAGGATTATATCCTACACCGGCATCCTGGCACTGACAATCAACACTGACAGTGCTATCGCTAAGGAAGGCTTCTCCGCCAACTTCACTGTCATCGAAAGGACCGTTCCAGAGGGTGAGTTAACATAACAAAAACACCAAAAATCAAATGGACAGGAATGTAAGTGAAGTAGAGGCAGAGTTTGCAAAGAAATGCAGATAAAAAATAATCCATATAAGTGAGGTAATGAATTTAGAATTAATATAGATTTGTTCAGTGGATGAAAAATTGGAAAAGACTGCACATCCAGGTGAATTAAAGGGCAATAAACTAACCACCAGAGGAATATTAAAAGTAAGAAGCAGATGTTGTCTGCAACTGCAGCTACACATGATCCTATTATGACCCATTCTCTCTTGTTAAACAGAGCTTAGAACTTATTAAATAAACACCTCCTGTTTTTTCATTTGGGGAATGTGTTACAGGGTAAACGTCTGCCTCCCATGGTTTATGAGACCTTGTTTTTTAACACGTGGGCCCAGACAGACTCCAAAAAAGCAGCTTCCCCACTAGTTAGCTTTCTTAACTCACACACCACCCCCAGGGCTTTTACATGCAGGATCGTCGTCACGGGGCTCGACCCCCCGACCCCATTTTGCAAAACGCTGCAACTAAACATTTCATTAAGGAAGACGAGCACTGGTAGGAGTCATAAATCTGTCCAGAGGCTAGACCACCCCAGATCCACACACACTCAGTCAGTCAGTCTTTAAAAGGCAATACAGATGGATGACATCCAACAAATCTACTAATCATCTCCAAAAAGGATTTTGTCTTGCCTAGAGGGAAGACAGACACTAAGCACATACACAACTAAAAACTAAACAGCCCCTCCTTGCAATAATGAACCCAGCGTTGACTGCTGATGTCATTTCTTCTTAGTTTCCTCAGAGTTACTTGAATTGCTTTAATCACCCATCTAAGATCAGATTACGCAAATCAACTTTTCATGTTCATCACTGAGAGGCACGTTGAAACATCTGACCCGTGATCAGTAAATACAGTATTTTGGAGTTGCGGGGTCTTACATCACTGACTGAGACATTTCAAAGCTGGAAGAGGAGCAAGAAAATAACTCCAAACTTTGTCTGCGCTTTGCCAGACTTGTTCCACTTGAATCATTCATAATCCCCTTATGCATAATACACGGCGGATTTTCTCGCTTCTGCATTGCGAGGGGGAATGGTACACTCTAGCTGAAAGCCACTGATGAGAGGTGATAAGGTGATGAAAGAAGGCCTTGTCTTTTGTTCTTGCCCCATTTTTCTCACTCTCATTCCCTCCAATCATCCTCCTCACACGTCCATCCCCCCTTGCTATCTTCTCAGATATCAACTCTGCTTTGGTCGGTAACCCACATGATCAGATACCGTCCTTAGCAGCTAACAAGCAGCTCTTTGTGGTTTTGTTGATCACAACCTTGTAATCTAGATGATGTGGGTCTTAGTGCAAAAGTTTGACAACAGGAAGCAGTCTTCTCAAAGTGAGGCGACGATAAGATTGGATAGGTGTGAGACAGTTTTCTCAGCCTCACACTGGGCCCATGTGAACGCATGCATATGCAACCAGACATTGACACTGTTAAGCACAAAACACACAGTGACCCAGTGACTGCAGTGTGTTCGCAGTGTAGCAGATGGGGAGACCATCTGTGGTTAGCTCTTAGGTAGCAGTTTCGCAGTCCTCATCCTGTGCCCTCTGTATGCAAGTGCGCTTCAGTGTCCACACAAGCAGTGTGTGGTCAGGTTTTTGGAAAATGTGTGTGCTTAAGTCAGTGGTTGCCTGTGTTATGATAACCCACAAAAACTGACAGTGAAAAATGAATTTGAACTGTACTGAAAATAAAAGCAGCTGAAAACTACATGAACTAAAATGACATAGAATTATAGGTAAAATCAACTTTGTTTTCAACTATTTACACTTTTGCTGGATGTTAACTATTAAGTTTGAACTGTAGGTTCAAACATTTTTACGTTTCTTTATTGTTGATTCATTTGTAGTTGTATGCTTTAGTGAAATTCACGTCGGAGTCTGTGTTGTGCCTAGGCATTTGATGATGTTGATGCTACCATACCATTCTGAGCTAAGATTAGCTAATGTCACCACTTTTGCGCAGAAAAGTGGCAGAAGAGAAACATAAGAACTCAGGAGTGAACGAAGGAGTTGGATGTAAAAGATAACTGAAGTCTTGTGTACACAAATAAGCACAATTAATAGTAAGTCATTTCATTTATGCATATTGCACAGGCTGTTCTCATAGATGTAGCTTATCAAGACAAGTCTTAGTCTAATAGTCAAGTCTGGTACAACAAGTCTTAGTAGACCTTTAAATTAAATGGAAATCAAGACCCAAATGAGAAAGACTGATTTAAAATAAACAAAAAAAAATAACAATACATATAAACTCTTGTTTGGAGAAGCTTATGATTGAAGGACTAAAACACAGTCCAGGTGCTCTATGGTCCACTATCTATAGAAAGAATAGTAAATAATCAATACACAGCATTGGTCCCACTGTGTGAGAGTGTGTCTTTGCATAGCTCAATGCTGTTGTGAAGTTATACGACTCCTGCTCACATCAAAAGGTCAAGTCGTTCATTCTGTGCATTGCTACAACTTCGTCCACAGTGGTGTCAGTACGTCTGACCTCTGGAGGTTAGAGGGGCCACCTACCCCCCACCCCCTA
>JAPQRQ010000014.1:10256709-10268741 GCA_037367365.1 Apogon talboti | reverse complement strand
CCGACTGGTGTTGGGATCGAACCCAGGACCTTCTTGCTGTGAGGCACGAGTGCTACCCACTGCACCACCGTGCCGCCGGTGTATTTGTATGTCATGCAAGTAATTTAGTACAGGTTGTATTTACACAGATTTTTAATATTGATCCAGATTCTTACACTATGCATTGAGTGGCTTGTGCAAGCCACCAAGCTAATGTATATGGTAACATAATATGAATGGCTAACCTTACCATAGACAAGTCAACTTATCATGTGTTGAGTTAGTACTGAGCAAGCATCTAATATTGCACCATTGCATTAGCTAATGCCACTTGTGGCAATTACATTAGAATGAATTGACAACTTGAATATACAAATTTAATCTAGTTAAAACTTTAGTAACATCAGTGTCATGAGTAAAGCCGGTCAATGTGGTTGTGATGGTAAAAACTGCAGCTCCCAGGAACCCGATAGCATCAATCCATGTCTTTTGTTAAAGTATTAATTACAAGAACACAGAAAATGTCTTTTGTCTGACTAAATAACAATGATCTTTAGTAAAAAAAATAAATAAAATAATAATAATAATAATTTAAAACAATTCCAAGGATTGTTTTGCTGTCCTCAACCCCTCCTACAACTGCCATAAAAAACAAATGAAAAATTACAACTTATTTTGTGTTTTTGTCTCAGTAACTGGGTCATTGAAATCATCCCTGCATGTTTACACTTGGAATATCCCGTCTTTATAAAGCAGCCAGCTGAAGTGAATTGCGGTCTACACCATGTTGCCTTGAGCTCAACAAAGGGGGAATACCCAGCTATATGTACTTGAGTCTCTGTCTCCCAACATGCAATTATGCACTTTGCTTGGGATGGTAATATACCCACTGCATGTGTAAGTGGAAGGTATTTACAGCTCAGACTCTGGTGTTAATATAACCCTGCAGTAGCCATAGAGAGCTTTGTAAGGAATGTAGCCGCTGTTTTATGTCAAGCACCCGTCAGCTTGTGGTAAAATAAAACAGGCATGACAAAAGACTTGACAAACAAGAGTTAAAGGGGATAAGAACATAGTGAAGGAAACAGGAGATGCTGTCATGTTTGAGCAGCTGGTAGAGGAGTGTTCAGGAGAGGAGAAGGATGAGGAAGGAAGCGAGGAATGGTATGCTTGACCGGAGCGTCACAGCCTATAACCTTTGATTGCTGATCAGCCCATCAAACAGAGCAGGTTTTGTCCATCTGGATGCAAACACACCCTCCACTGAAGGGGTCCTGAGGGTCAGAGAGAGAAAGCCATGTGGGCTTCTGACAACCATCATGTTGGGTGACATGTAAATACCACAAGGCATTTTTGAGTGAAAGACTACAAGGCCACAACTGAAACAAGGCAAGTTCTCTACAGCAACAGAGCATCCAAACAAACGTGTTTGTTCTGTTGTATACACATGCCCCCGGGCTGGGTTGTTTTATGGTTTCACAGTCCCTTCTGTAAAGTGGCGGCTTAAAGGTGCTGTAGCAAGCCCAGTATGTGTTTTTCCGGACTCTAAAGTGCTTTTGTGCAGAGGGGCACTATTCGCTACATGCTGAGCCTGCAGTTTGCCGTCTTAGCGCAGCTCTGGAAAAAGCCACTTTACAGTTGCAAGTGGAGAGGAGACTCAGCGTGACATTTTAAAGGGTGGATGACTTTGTTTTTGCAAGGTCTCTTAGTGCCGCTGTTGACAGGTATTGCTCTGGGACTGGGTGGCATAGGGGAAAGAAGGCAGCGCTGGACTAATGGCTGAGTCCTTGTGTTTTTCTTCAGGTTACATTAGCTTAACTGCTGTCTTCTTATCTATGTGTCCATCTCAGCTGGGGTCCTGTAAGCCCCATACCTACTTTAGTAAGGGAGGTCAGGAGGTCACATGGTCATCGGTGTGATTCAATTACGCAGAATGAAATGTGATGGACTGTAGGGAGTTGTTTTGCTGGGTGGCCGGCTTCTACGAATGGTGCTAGTAAACTGTCAACTGACCCCAGGGGAGAACAGCATCATCTCTGACCTTTGAAAACATTGCAAGTAAAGGCTCCAGCAGATCTTTAGAGGAGAGAAAAGGGCAACTTGAGTCAATCTGTTCCTGACAGTGTAAAACATGCTGCTTCAGGTTTCACAGTCACAGGCACTGAGTTATGTGTTGGGAAGTTTACTTTTAAAATGTAATAGGTTTCAGATTACTAGTTAACCCTTATACAAATGTATTAAGCAATGCAGCTGTTTTAATAACTTCACCAAAGTAATGAAGTTTATTTCTTTGGATTACTTTCTGATTAGCTTTTGAACAAACTTAATAATATGAAAATTTAGAAAAACATATCGTAAATGTAAACCAGGCAGCATAAACCTCATAAACTTCATTAGTACTAAATCCAGTACTCTCTTAAGTGTGATAGTGTTTTTGGCACCTTTCGAGTTTCATAAGAATTACATTGTTGTATTTCTGGCTCTGAAAGGCTTTCTTATTCTGCACCTTGGACATCCACCTTGGACCTTGTTATTTACATACAACCTGGTTGTAGCAGATTTAGGTTGCTCTAAGTGTTGGATATTGGTTTAATTGGCCAAAAGGCCAGAAGGTGGTGAGAACCAATCAAAAACAGTGTTCAAAATTCTATATATAAGCTATTTACAAACCTTTGGAATTGTAACTAATTTCACTAAATAGTTTTTTTGTTGTTTTTTTTATCAGTAACTGTAGCAGATTTACCAGTACATTTACCCTTTATTTTAATTACATATGCTAGCTGTTCTCCAGCACTGGCCTCGACCTGTGTGTGCTGTAAAATGTGGCTGTAGATGAAGTATTAGGCAATTTTTAAACTGACAGGTAAACCATTTATCATTGGCCAAACCTGATGAATATTTTTTTTTTCCTTCTTCAATTTCAGATTCAACAATATTCGTGTCATTTTTATCTCATCAGTTTTGAAATAAATATGGATCTCTGCCTCCCTTTCCTCTCTGTTTCTGAATTTAATGCAGCCAAGGTCCCAGAAAAAAAATCCTCTGCATCTCAACCCAACACTCTCAATAATTTACTTTTCCTCTAACCCTGTTGCAGGTTTTCCAAGGCAACACTAACCCAACAGACGTTGCCAAGACAATGCTGCCCAAACCCACGCTTACGCGTTTCGTTCGGATCCGTCCCGTTACCTGGGAAACAGGCATCGCACTGCGCTTCGAGGTGTATGGATGTAAAATATCAGGTTGGTACTGCTGAGATCCACATGCATACATTCATCTCACCTTGGTCTTTGCTTGAAACTTTCACTGCAAAACGGTAGATATTTTCTGATTACACAGTGCACAGTTTCAGTTGCATTTACTGCATGATGCCACTGACTCTACGATTTCCGTGCCGTATGTTTTGCTCTCCTATTGCTGCACCATAGTTGGCATTCCCAGTTGTGCAAACACCTTCCTTTTGCCAAGTGTGAGAAAGCATATTTTTGTAGAGCATCCTCCTTTAAGACTGAAGCAAGCTGCTGCATAATGGAAAAGTGGCACATGAAGGAGGATTACCTATTTATGTTACCCCATGTTTAGATGCACTGTGCCTCATTCAATATACATGCAGCCAACAGCTGGCAGGGACACAGGCAGAGAGAGAGTGAGAGAGAGAGAGAGAGAGAGCTGGAGCAGGATGGGGTGGGCTGTATGTGGTCCCATCCCTCCTGCTGATCTGGTCTCAGCCTCCTCTTTAGCCACAGTCTGTCTTTTGCTTACAGAGCTTTGATTTTGCCAAAGCTCTTCTCATCTCTTGCCTTTTTGTCAATGTTATTTTAATGAGTGGTATGTATATGTGTGTGTCTGTGTGTAGGTGTGTGTTTAGATCTGCAGCATGCTTTCATATAGTTTTAGCACATCTGTTTGCATCTCTAAGGGGTTAAGAGCATGTGTATTGAATGTTAATTAGTGTGTTTGTGTTGCGTTCTTCTATATTTGGCTATCTTTGGATATCTTACAAAAAGAGCAAAAAAAGCTAAAGATTGAAGCTTTGACTCAAACTGGGGTTGGCTTTAGTCTTAGTCTGCGCTCATATGCAAAGTGTATGTAAGTACTTAACTATAGTCTGTACTTATGCATTACGTCCTGCCTGTGTGGCTGCTTTGTGTAATGGCCGAGGGCACTGTGGGTACAGCAGGGTTACAGCTGGGGCGTGTGTTTCAGGCACATGACCAGACCGCTGCACAGAGCATAAACACATCACAGGATCGAAGTCACCACAGGGCCTCTGTGATGACGTCAGCACCCTTGGGTGCTGTGAAGACACTGCCAGCTTCACTGCATGCTAGGAGCTCAGTCGGGGAGAGGGAAACTGGCGAGCAACTCAGGGCCGCATAAACTCAATGACTCCCTCTGCTGTGGCATCAGTTGTCAATCCCCAATATTAGAAAGCTTTTGGTAGAAGAAGCTTAAATACATTGTTAGTGTTACTTTTGTTGAATAGTACAACCATAGTAGCAGCAGTTTTTCTGAACTCATACAAAGTTGAGTTTTTAGAGATCTGTTGTATGGTTTTCATAGGACAGAAACACTATAAACATATGACAATCTTATAGAGTATGATGCATTGCTGTAGATTAAAGTTGCCAACAGTAGTGAATTTCAAAAATATCATATGTAGTAGTAAAACACTAAAATCAGCCTTTTACTTTTCATACTTTAATTATGTTTTATTAATAATTCTTTTCTTGTAAAAGTTTTGAATGCATTCATACTTTTACTGATCTAAAGAATGTGGAGACTTTTTCTACCACTGCATGGTAGCTGCCTAAACATTGCACTCTATGTAAAAAAAAAAAAAAAAAAAAAGTTATTTTAAACATTTCAAAGTGTCTTTCCACTTTTTGAACCATAATTCAGACATCAGAGCAGAGGAGGAGTTCAACAGATGCTGCAAGATGTTTCCCCCAAATTATCATGGCCACACCACCTGTGTCGCGTGCCCTTCCAGATACAAACAGCTTCTCATTAATAAAAAAGTCCACCGCCCGGTTGTTTGTAAATATGCCATGGTGTATAAATATCTGTGATGAACCACTGATGCTCCACCCAAACCCTAAATGGGGCCCACATAGCCACATATCACCATCTACACACTTAAGAGTCCACCAACACACACGTTTGTTCCACTGGGTGTGTCATTGCGTGCCTGCCATCTCGGTAGCTGCTGTGATCGCAGCTGAAGTCGATTAACAGCTCCAGATGACCCGGGGAGTTCAGAAAGTATCTAAAGACAGATCAGTTGCGCACACTCTCAATCGCACACATTTACCTTTCTCACATGTCCTCCCACTTCAAAGGCAGCGAGTGTGCAGAGTCTTAGCTTTGCTCTGCCAGAGGCTAGCTCCTGTGATCACTCTCAAACAGATCTTGGCCAAAGACGAAAGAAAGAAAGAGAGAAACCCTTAAAACAGTGGAGGAGGCCTCCACATTGCCAACATTTCTTCCTTTTTCTCTGATAGACTTTTTCAGAGTGTAAAACCACTGATTTGGCTCACACGTCTGCTTAGGTGCTGTGTTAAACTAGAAAAAGAGAGGTCCTAAATAAGCACTTCTTTATTTGTTTTCCCTGGAAGCAGAGGTAAAGTGAGCACTTTGTCTCACACGAACATCAGAAATCTAATAATGCACAGATTTATTCCTCAAGGAGAGGCAGATAGTAAATATTTTATTGCTTATCACGGCTCCCCCATGCAGTGTCTCTGGATTATGAGCTGAAGGAAGGTGGGAAAGAGTACGTAACATCTACCCTCTTCATCAAACTCTTTCTAAGGATCAGGATTATAGCAGAAGAACTATAAGACTAAAACATATCTGTTAGACTTCATTTAGACTTCATTTAGACTTAATTTAGCGTGTGGCTAAAACACCAAACTTAAACTACATTAGTTTATACATAGCTGAAAAGTAACCCTGACATTTAACCTTATGCCCTGGATGATGAAACATTAACTGCAGTACAAGAAATCCAACGGTCCAACAGTAACAGTAACAAGTAGTAACAATAACATTTCATGTTAAAATTCAGTGTGACCATCAATAACAGTGACAGCGCATGGAAAGCTAAAATAAAATATGTTTAAGGCGTGCAGATGCTTCCAAACTGTAGCAACAAGTTGTTATCCTGTTCGGCTCTGGATATTAAGGGCTGTCATGGAGAAGAAAGGATGTGAAAGAACCAGCCGTCTGCCTTTGAAAACAAAGGGTCCATTTATCAAAAACCAAGAGAGAGTTAAGATAGCAGAAGATTAGAGGAGTAAAATAAAAGGAGAAGAGGAAACTTCTGAAAAGTGGTCAGGAAAGAACGAGGTGTTTAAAGGCACGGTCCCACAGATGTTGACAGCTGTGGAGCAGAAGGTAGATGCAGCAGAGAAACAAAGAGAATGTGTTTTTGTGTGCACGAGTCTATAGAGGGAGGGGAGGAGGAGGGATAAGGGAGATGAAAAGAAAAAGCGCTCCCTGAATGCAGGAGGTGGAAGCACCAACCGAGAGCAGGATTTTAATTGGCTGCCTGGAGACAACCGCTTCAGGCAGAGAAATTAGTATGCATGAGATCTGCAGACACAGAGAGAAAGAGAATAGAGGGAGAGATCACAGAAACATCACAAAGAGTTTGGGGAATTGTCTTCCTCACTTTGACTTTTACTGTCCCCGTTGTACCTATAGATACCTCAAACTCACTAAACTAAACTTGCAGCACGTTGAACATTGGGTCTTTGGATACAGATCAAACCATTGTTTGGATACACATGCATCTTCTCTGCAGGTTTTTCATTAATGTGCAACAAAAAATTAAGCACCTCTACCTTTCCCTTTTGTCTTTTAGAGTATCCATGCTCGGGCATGCTGGGTATGGTTTCAGGTTTGATCACTGACAACCAGATCACTGCATCATCCCACACTGACCGGAACTGGGTTCCAGAAAACGCTCGTCTTCTGACAAGTCGGACTGGGTGGACGTTGTTGCCTCAGCCACAGCCCTTCACCAGCGAATGGCTGCAAGTGGATCTGGGTGAGGAGAAGCTGGTGAAGGGGTTGATCATCCAGGGAGGGAAGCACCGTGAGAACAAAGTGTTCATGAAGAAGTTTCGCCTTGGCTACAGCAACAATGGCTCTGAGTGGAGGATGGTGTTGGACACCAATGCAAACAAGCCAAAGGTAAGATGTTTTCTTTGAATGCCTCTTGATTGTATACTTAACACCAGTTCCTCCTGTATGGCCCTTCCTCACCCCCTAGACTATTACATTACTATTACCAATTCAGGCAAACAAGCATTTTCAGATGAGACTCCAAACAGAATGGTCAAAGAAAATTCCCAGAATGCTTTACTAACTGAAGCTATCATAACTGCCAGTGCAGGAAAAAATAGATTTAATAAATTAATAAATATTATGTTTTCATAAATATTAATGCAAAAAAAAACCAATGCAATGTCCTTAATTTGTGTTAATTAAAAGTAAAATTTAAGTGATTATAACAAGGAAGTGGTGTGGAGGTGGGATTGGGCCATAATATCCATAATTGTGCTTAAGATGCAAAATCATTGGGATATAAGTCTGAATCTTGGTCACAGATCTGAACCTTAGTAATACACGAAAGACCTCAGTTCCTGCCTTAAGAAATGTCTTTCTAGGGAATTGAAGAACATTGATAATCTGAATTCTAACAGTGTTGTGAAAAATGATTTGAATAGATACATACCTCTAAAACCGTCTCACAGATAGGCCTACCTCAGAACATCGATTCACATTATGACTGTTTAGTCAGTTTTCACCAGTGTTGAGTTGGTAGTCGTGAGTCATTCAGCAGTCATGGCAAGTCAATTTCAGCAGTGCTTTGAATCACATTAGGATAAGCATCTCAAGTCTCTCAAAGTCCTTCCCCACTTCTCTTTACCTGTTTGGTATTCTGCACAACACCCACTGTTCAACCCTATCAATGGATAGTGAAACCTTCTAGAGAGGAAAGAGGGGTGGGGTGGGGTGGGAGGGGGGCAAGGACGAGAGAGGAAAGAATGTGTAACATGGAGAAGTGACCCAAGATTTATCTACCAACACTTTGCTGAATGCATGTGCATGTTCACACACACACACACATCTCTCTGTGTGTGCTTATATATATATATATATATAAGCACACACCTCCAAGAAGAGCTGCAACAGCCCGTCCCCAATTACAAGCATCCCTGACAGGGCATAAATCTGATCCAGATGGGCTGATGGTTGATTTATGAAGGGAGTGAGGGGGATCTATATCCCTTCTGTCCTAGTTAGCTGCCTCTCTCCCCTAGTCTAAGAGGTTCCCAGCATCGAAGGCACACCAGTCTGCTTCATGTGATCACACCAATTAATCCACTTCCATCCTGTTTCTGCTTCTTCTCTAATCCTACACCCTGCTCTTTTTCTTCATTCATTTCTTGTCTTGCTGTGAATCAAAGACAGAGCTCAAAGTTGTCTTTGACAGAGGTGTGTGTCATCATGTCTTTTCTACTTGCCTCCCCTACATCAGTTGCCAAAGCTATGCAAAGATGTCAGTAAGATGAGAGAGATCTGGTCATCTTCCGCTGTTCCCCATCATCTTTCCATTTCCCCTGCAGCTGTCACCCCTCCAGCGGTCCTGTGGTTTTCAGAAGGCCTATATAAGTACTTGGGGGGGTGCCAGTATTCAGGAGCTGTTATCAGTCAAAAGCCCACTAGTGTCATTATGACCATTATTGTGCTTTAAGTCTCTTTCCATTCACCCTTTCTTCTCCGTCTCTGCCACTCTTCCCACAACCCTGCCAGATATTTGAAGGGAACAGCAACTACGACACTCCGGAGCTGAGGACAGTGGAGCCCCTGCTGACCCGTTTCATCAGAATTTACCCAGAGAGGGCCACTCCTGCTGGGATGGGCCTGCGACTTGAGCTCCTGGGATGCGAGATAGAAGGTAAAAATGCATTCAGCGCTCCCAGTTTTGGTGTGAAAATATGCAAAGAGGGAACGAAGAAATGGCATTTCCACCCATGAGAGTGACATTTCGCCTTATGGTGATGATTTCTCCACAAGCAGTAATGACGTTTGTACCAATAGTGGCAGAGCTATTATCCAGAGTGAAGCCTTTTCCTCATACTGATGACATTTCCAGCTGTGGCATCATTTTTACCTTGGCAATGACATTTTTATCCCCTTCTGTGATTGTGTCTTTACATTTCTTCACATAACACAATGTACACATACACATACACAATGTGACCTCACGCAGCTAGGCTTGGAATGTTTATTTACAGACTGCATGTACATGTATTCACATCTGACACACACATGCAGGTAAGCTATCTATCATCCTAGCTAATGACAAGCTGTAAGTAGCTTGCTCTAAATGTCTTCACCACAGTCCAGGTTATTTTAAGATGTGCGTGAGGGCTTCTTGCATTGAGCCCACAGCTGTCCAACTCCAGCTCTTTATCCCTACAAGGGACACTAAGACTTGTTGCTATGTAACATCAAAGCTGCCCTCATAGCAAGCCACTTCTAGATGGGATCAAATGAAAGCCCACCTGGCCCAGCAGGATTATTCCAGCCTGGCCCCTGTCACACTCTGCACAACCCCTGCATGTCTTTCTTCTTTTAAGAGATCACATAGTAGTGGTGGGCAAATCTACTAATACTACCCTGTCAAAATATTCCACTACAAGTAAAAGTTCAAAACCTTATTCAAGAAAGCATTTAAGTATGAACAGAAAAGTGAACGTGAAAATTCAATATATATGATTTCCTTGTGTTCTTACATTAAGTTTTTGTTAGAGTTCATGTTATGCTGACCACACGTAAGCAGTGGAGACAGTGATTAGCTTAACGTCTGATTCCCAGCCTAAAACAGACTCTACCTAGAACCTAAAACACCACTTTCATGTCAGCACACAGGCATTCATGAATTTCCCAAATTGAGTGTCTTAAGTATGAAAAGTAAAAGTCATTGAATAGTTGTTATAGATGTAATAGATGTTTACTGTCGAGCCCATTGTAACTATTTCATATACTGCTGAGTAGTTTTATCTATAGCAAAGCATCATATTCTTATACATTGTTGCATGTTTGTAGCACTGCTGTCTTTTGAGAACCACATATCTCTAAAAGTCAATTTTTCATAAACTCAGAAAACCAGTGACAATGCAAGAGTTAAAATGCTTATTTGCTTCTGAACCTATTAAGGAACACTTAAATCTTCAGTTTATGACAAACATTCAGAATAAAAACATTTGGACATAAGTAGCTTCCACCAAACAGGAAGAGTACAAATTGTAGTCAGAAAAGTAATTTAAGCTGTCACACAAATGTGGTGGAATAAAAAACACAACATTATTCTGACAGATGTAGTGGAGTACAAGTGCAAAGTTGCCTCAAATGAAATTGCTCAGTACTTGTCTGAAAGTAGTTACATTCCACCTTTGCCGCATATACAATCTTTAGAATTATCCATTTTTTCTACCTTTCTATCTGCTACTAAAGCTGATTTAGTGCAGGCACAGCTCAGCAATATAAGAGTGTGTAGCGGGCTAGCCCTAAGTGGATTTACATATTGGATTTCAGGGAGGCCCGTTCAGTTGTAAGCCTCATAGAGTCCCACCGGGAGCTTTAGTCAGATGATAATGCTTGTTTTTGGTGTTAATGCCAAACACACACACAGACTCATAGACACACACATCTGCAACCTCAACTCCTAACCTGCCAAACATGTGGTTACAGGCATGTATACACCACCGCCATCACATACACAGACGCAAGTGCTTGTACTGTGGGTGAGTGTACGAGCACCTGTGTGGGTGTAGAAGGCTATAGCAGGAGGGCTAAATCCTCATTTCTGTGAGAGGCTCCCCTGATGCAGCGCTGACCCCGTCCCTGACCTTCCCCACCCCGAATCTGACAGGGGCTGATCTGCCTCATATTTCATCCAGCTGAGGGGGAGAGCAAGAGCACTGGCTTGCACATGTGCACACAAACTCACACATGCATTTTTCAGGACCTGATCTATCTGTTTCCTCCCCTCTCTCCACCGTCCGCGTCTCTTTTCCTTCTTATTCCCTCTGCACTGGGGAAGCCCGTTCATTACTCAGTTAGTGTAAACACACAAATGCACACACACACACACACACACACACCGCAGGACGGCTGTATGGCAGTGGAGTGTGGAGTGGATCTCGGCCACATCCAAGTGTAGCCGGGCCGTAATGATAGGCCCTTCTATGGCAGCCACATGCCCTGCCTATAGCCAATACCAAGCCCTGCTTCCGCATCTTTGAGTTTCAGTTCCCTGCACACCATATTTTAGCTTCAGCTCTATTTATACACATCCACCTCCACAGCCTGATAAAAAGCAGGATGCTAATAGCTCAAACCAGGATTGAGGCTCAGTTGGAACTATGGGTGGAGCGTGCTGAGGTTGTACATAGCGTTTCTCTGTGCTTTTTAAAAACAAATGTTTTACCTATAAAGTAATTGTACAAACTCCCTTCAACCCCTTTAGTCGTATTATAATGCATGATAAAAGTACTCTGTAATGACTAATAACCAAGAGTTCCATATGTTTTCTCAAAAAGTTCTAGAACTTGAATCCCCTATCCACGGTGAAAATGGAATATACAAATATTTATCATTTATGTCTTTCAAAATCACACTAAAAAAGTGTTTTGTGATATAACAAATTCTGCTAGTATGTTATTCACTTAAATTCACCTTTTTGGTAAACAGAGAACCATTTTCCTTCAAGAGATGGATGTTGGAAAACCCTCAGACTTCGCAAGCATAATACTACGCAGTCAAAGTCACATTTTACATTGAAGGAAGATTGAAAAATACTTGTCTTTTCACTATTACCCCTACATCGTAGGGGTAATAGTGTATCTTTGTGGTAAGAGAAAGATCAGCAACATAGAGCCAAAAAACAGCAATGATGTCACTGTTTGCTCCTGGAGGATTCTGTTGGGTTTCTGTAAATTGGCTTGAGAGTCTGGTTTAGACCAGCTCTATAT
>JAPQRQ010000014.1:10243384-10256305 GCA_037367365.1 Apogon talboti | reverse complement strand
TCTGTTATGATTTGGCGCTATATAAATAAAGTTTGATTTGATTTGATTTGATTTGATTTGATTTGATTTGATTTGATCAAATAGTCTATGAACTGTTATCCATGTCAAGTTTGCCGGAAATTTCCCTGTGATCAAATGTGTTGTGTAACATGATTAAGCAAACAACTACCATCAGCTCATTTTGTGTGTATTTACTAACCTATCTTCCATCTTTATCTTTTAGCTCCTACACTCCCGCCTACAACTCAAATTCCAAGCACTACTCCATCTGATGAGTGTGACGATGACCAGGCGAGCTGCCACAGTGGCACAGGTGATGACTACGATGTGACAGGTGCTAACATCGCCCTCATGAGACTGCAACCAACCCTCCCCCTCCTTCCCCTTTCCTCCATCTCCTTCTGCTATGGCTCACACTCTATCTGCTCCCCTGATTCGATGCCGCCAACCACCTCCGCTGCTTCCCTGCCTCTGCTGCTGCTCTTTGCCATATTTCGATTCAGTGCCATGGCTAATCTGCCATCTACTGGCGTACACACTCAAAAGCACACATGCACACACCCACAAGCTCTGGCATGTACATGGCTGTAATTAGCTGCACCTGTAGCTCCCCCACCCCCTCTTACCTCCACCTCTGCAAACTCACAGAAGATTATCGCATTTGCAGCAGAGATCGACAAACGTGCATCCACGCACACACCTGCTCCGAAACGTACCTAGAGCGAGCTCTGCCTCCCTCTCCTCTCATCTCTCCCCTACCTCTGCCTCGTTTTCCACTGATTCCTCTTGGCCTCATTTCCCACTAACCCAGTGACTCTGAGCCTGCACTGCTGCCTGCACTCCCCATTAACCAGCAGTCTCTAATGATGAGCATGGCACTGTCTCAGTCACTTGTTCTGAATGTATTACATAAGTGCCTCATGGTAGATTTACCAAGGGAGGACACTCCTGAGAACAAAGATAAGGCAAAGCATGTGTTGATGAGCTAAATTAGGTAGCTTGAATACAGTGCATGTTACAGTGAAATAAACAACAGTGTGCAAAGCTAGGCTAACACATGTATTGTGTTGTGGCAGGTGGTAGCACGACACCAGAGACCACTACAGTTGAAGTGGACACCATCCCAGGTGAGCAGACAATTCTAATACTTATCCATCACATCACTGATCTCACTACTCATCTATGAAGCAAGGGGTCTTTGCCTTAGGATGAAATAATCACATCAATAATGCATCAATGCATCTTATTAATAAAATCCAACCCAAGTAACAATATCAGTTACGTGATTTATTGATATTGGTTGGATATTGATTTACTCTCTCAGACTGAAGTATATGAAATAATTAAATTATTACTGAAGCGTCAGTAGTGTAATTATGTTGCTTTACATCTAGTTTTATTTACAGGGACACCAGATAAAGCTTGAGATGATTAATGGGACAGGATTTTTACTGTAATATCTTTAATGACTTGAAGATTTATTGACACGAAACCATTTCTCACCATGTAATAAAGGAGAAAAAGCACTGCTTGGGGGCATAGTTATCATAGATTAAAACTAAATTGACACAGATACACCCAGCTTTTTCAAATATTTCAGGGCCAAACGGCTGGAAATAACTAACTTATTGTATTTTAAGAGCTTACTGCTTGTATGCTGATGTGAAGTTTTTGTTGGATTCTATGCTGCACCTAAGCTAACAGTAGCTACCTAGTGTTACAAGTTGCTTCCTGGGTAGTCATCCATCTTGAGTCCTCTACATAAAAATTACAATTCAGCTGTAGGCAACCAAGACAGTTGGGAAAGTCTTAATTGTTTCAAGGTACATTGTGATCTGTTCACACATTGGAAATAAAAAGTTACAATTACGAGAGACAAAAACACATTTTGTACCTTAGTAACTACAGCTGTCAGACAAATAGAAATGAGTAAAAAGTATATTTGCCTCTGATATGGATGGATTAGAAGTATCAAGTGTCATAAAATGGACGAAGTACCTCACATTTGTACTTAAGTTGAGTAAGTGTAGTTGGTTACATTCCACTACTGCATGTCATAGTCTTTGAAGGGGTAAATATTAAAGTGCTCAAAGTTGATTTGGAATTAATTTTCATATATTTATCGAGAGCTATACCTTAGTTAATGATTGCCTGCTTAAGGCGCCCTCTCTGCTCTGATGTGTGTCTGTTATTAAAGCTGATGATATGGCCCTGAGAGGCTCCCGCTGACAGGGTGAGCGAGGTTGTGTGATGCAGGGCTAGCTGATGATTAGCACTGGTGCTCTGCTGCTGCCTTCTCAGCATAATCACTAATCACTGGGCCGACATATACACACACTGAACACAGTACAACACCAAACAGGAAAGCACAATGCAAATGACCACAGGAAATTAGGTGTGCTTTGGGGCCACATGGGCGCGCACACACACACACACACACACGCACACAGAGCACTGTCTCCTATACGGGTTGATGAGGCAGCAGCCAGCTGAGAGGCTGTGCCCCAGTCTGACCTTGGCTAATGGGCCATAGGCTCCACCCAGCCCCTTTCACTCTATCAGCTGGCTCTGTGGTCTGTCTGCAGTCTGCTGGGGCTATGATAATAGATGAGAGCTGAGGTGTAGGTGTGTATGTATATTTGTGCGGGCATACACAATATGTGTTTGTGGGTAAACATTTATCTGTCTTGAATTTTCATTTCAAGAGTTTCAATCCATGCATGCTAATCAGGTCTGTGTATAAATGTGGATGCACGTGTGCCGAGCACCCTAATCTCAGAGGATGTAGCAAAAAAATCTGTTTTCTATTTATCAAGCAGCCAATTCAGTTAGTAGTTGTTGTCCAGAACTTGTCATCAGCGACTATCAAAGTCTCCCAAGAATGAATAAAAAAAAAGCCATTTTAATTGGTAATGGGATTTCTCGAATAAAAAAGTAGCCTGGCATCTGAAATGTGGCTCCACATGGGAATTCCATCCTTTGTGTTTAATGGGTAAAATAGAGTCAGCTCCTACAAAAACCACTTAAAACATCCTTGTTATTAAAAGGAACATTGGCCCATATATTTTGTCATTTGGAGAACGGCCTCTTATATCTCCAGAGGCATCACATGCTGGAGTTTAAGGCTGTGGCATCCATCCCAAGCATCTCCTTCCCTTGTGTTCCTTGGAAGTCTTTCTTTATCCAATTTGAGCAGCACTAAAGCTTGAGCTCCCACGCATTTTTTCCTCTGCGGTGCCTTCTTCACACTGCGTGTGTCCATGGGGGAACGCATTGTTGGAATGGGGCCCCGGCACTGTTACCATAGCTGTCTTCAAAACCTCAAGTCCCCGCTCTCATTAAAATCGTGAGCTCTCTGTGGGTTGCTATGAATGTTGCTTTCTCAACTGGACATCATACTTAGAAGACCCCATCTTCCTCTTCCCTTGGCCCTTTCTTTGTGCCTTGTCCTAGAGTCCCTCCATACCTTTCTTTTTACTCCCTGTTATATTCATTAAAAGACATCATTAACTATAGCTAAGATATACGGCCTGCAAGACATCTACAGTGTAGGGTTGCTCTCTTTCTGATGTCAGGGCTCAAACTTCCCTTCTGTCTCAGTCTCCCTCCTGAGTTAGCTGTTTTTATCTTCCCCCAGCTGTGGGACTCTACATCCCATAGTCCTTTGCTGCCCTCTACTGTCTGTAGCTGATCAGGATAAATTGGTAAAGCCCCAAAGTTCAGTCTACAGTTGAATCATGGTCGTTGTTGGGGTGAAGCCGAAAGCTTTTGACAGTTCCTCCTTGTGGAATAAGGAAGGAAATGAAATGTGATTTCTGTAAGGACCTGTTGTTGATCTTTTTTTGTCACATTTCCAGCTTTCCTGTGGTTTGCCTGTGACTTTGGCTGGGCCAGCGACCCGTCCTTCTGCAGCTGGACATCAGAGGATACCGGCTCAAGGTGGCAGATCCAGTCCAGTGGCACTCCCACCCTCAACACCGGACCTAACATGGATCATACAGGTGAAGGCCTCGAAGATTACCACTCAAAAACATTCCTGTCTTGTTTCTGCTCAGTCAGTAACACAAGTTCATTCAACCAACAGGTGGATCTGGGAACTTCATCTACACCTTAGCAACAGGCCCTCAAGAGACAGAGGTGGCTCGGCTGGTTAGTCCAGTCGTCAGCTCCCCAGACTCTGACCTTTGTGTGTCCTTCTGGTACCACATGTTCGGCCCGCACATCGGTACCTTGCATATTAAACAGCGTAAGCAGACAGTCGACGGACCGGCTGACATCCTGCTATGGACAGTGAGTGGTCACCAAGGCAACCGCTGGAGGGAAGGTCGTGTCCTTGTGCCACGCACCAACAAACCTTATCAGGTAAATCAAAGCTTTCTTGGGCTTTGAAAAGAAACCTGTTCTGCTTTCAACTTCGGAACAAATAGAGCCCTTGCCACTGAGGCATTCAAGAAAACAGTTGTCAAAAAGTCACCCTGTGCTTTTCTCAAGGTGGTGATTGAAGGTCTAGTGGAGAGAAAGAGCTGGGGAGACATTGCTGTGGATGACATTAAGGTTCTCAATGGCCTCAGCATGACGGACTGTAAAGGTAAGGCTTTTAGTTTCGATGCTTACAAAGCCTCCATTCAGCCCTCAATCCTAAATGTGTGTATTTTTTCTGCAGTTTGTTTTCTGTTGGTATTTTAATTAAAATTTCTGCCTGAACAGATCCTGACGTACCTACAGAACCAATGCTACCAGAGGATCGCATCAATGAAATTTGTAAGTTAATTTGGGGTTTATGAGAGGTTTAGTGTCCTATAAATATCAGAAAATCCTTAAATCTTAACATGTAAAGCAATTATGAAGGCTGCATTTGGAGAATTTCCTGTGACAGATAAGCTATATAATACAGGATACTCTCTATTGAACACTTCTATGTTCTTTGTTCATGTTTGCTGGACTATTTTGAATTTATTGAAATCCAGCTGGCACTTGAACATGCAACAGATTTTTTTCATGTTGATTATTTATATTTGCCTGTGCAGGAAATGGTTTTCATTAAGGCTGGTATGCTGTTTTCATGGCCTTGATGGTTGACGTGTTGAAATTCGAATAGAACCCTGTTGTTATCATTTCTTTCATACAGGATAAAAACCAATCCTGATGGCTTTGATGGTTTTATTGGAGTTTATTTTAGTTTACAAAAGAGAATCATTACTATTAAATAGGGGCATGAAGTTTAAGGTTAACTCACTTTATTATCCTTGTATGGAAAGTCAGTCTCTGCATTTTATCCATCCTAATACACACAGCATCAGTGGTTATTAGCATTAGCACTTAGCACATTAGGAGCAGTGAAAGTGAAGGTGCTTTGAAATCCACTCCAGATCTTTACCAGCATCTCAGTCAAAGGCACTAACAAGAGAAGTTCTTTATGTATTTGATTATAAGTTCATTATTTTGAGTTTGCCCCACATTTTTTCTACAATTTTGCATTTATTTATCCATTAAAAAGTATGACATAACAGTTCAAATCATCCTTTTCATTGATTTTTTTATTCAGGATTGGGGTTATAATAGAAGAACTTTAAGCTCAAAATTAATGTATTAGACTTATTCAAAGGGAACAACTTTTAGTTTTTGTGTTAGCATGTGGTTAAAACACAATCTAAACTACATCAGGTCAAACGTAGTTCAAATGTCACCTTAACTCTTATTTATTATTTACTGTATAGTTATTGGATAAGCTTGTTCACCAAGAAAAAAATAAAATAAAAAATCATGTACAGAAGTTAAAATTTTATGCCTCATTTCTGTTTTCCAGTGGAGGAGATCACTGAATATCCAGACCTTGTGGAGACCAACCAGATTAGCGGAGCAGGCAACATGCTGAAGACACTTGACCCCATCCTCATCACCATTATCGCCATGTCTGCCCTGGGGGTCTTCCTGGGTGCCATCTGCGGGGTGGTCCTGTACTGTGCCTGCTCTCACGGAGGCATGTCGGACAGAAACTTATCAGCCCTGGAAAACTATAACTTTGAGCTAGTGGACGGTGTAAAGTTAAAGAAAGACAAACTCAATGTACAGAGCTCATACTCAGAGGCGTGAGACACACAAAACTGAGTGCTTTCATGTGACTGTGCAAAGTGCAGAGCTCTCAGAGCGTGCACAAGACTGGCTTTCCTCTCATATATACCGCGAGTAGGCGGGCTCAAAGGACTGCCAACACCCTCCACTCGTTGGATGAGGGACAGGTTCAGGAACCAATGGGAGGTTTGGACTGATCCACGCTTTTCTCAGGAGCTGCAGTAAAAAGAAACCTACCAGTAGGGGACACTGTGTAAAAATAAATACAGAAAAAAATATGTACAGATGATTTAGATGATATTTTAATTTTCTATTTTGATTTTCATTCATTTTTACAATCGGATGCTGGTGTTGAGACCAATTTATTAATAATGTTTAAAGTATTTATCATTTCCTTGGAGAGACATTTTTTATTATAAGTTCATGAAGGCAGTTGTTTATTTTCAAGTTTTGAAAGAGACGTATCGAAATCCTAAATGAACCATATCCAGCAAAACTGTAGAATTTGCCCCTGTGAGGTGGCATACAGGGTGTGCCCATAACCCCCACCCCCCCAACCCCAACCCTGACACATGTACCCTTTCCACTTTGACCTCTGTCACTCTAAAGTGAGGGTCACATCCGTGGCAATGTATGGTTCTGACAGTGCCTTTAGTACATCTTGGTTGACCTCTTCTGTTGATCTGGGTATTTTTTACTGTACTTGGCTTAAGTTAATGATAACAGGAAACAGGGCACATGATCTTCTAAATACCTGCGAAACAGGATCCAATCTACCACAGCGCTTTGTTTGATTTCTGTTGTTGTTTGATGTCCAAAAAAACAAAAAAACCCACACTGTAAATAAGTTTTAATATATTTTATTGCCCTTTTTAAAGAAAGTAAAAAGGAAAAAAGCTGCAGTATCCCTTTTTTCATGGGTTGTGTGTGTGTAAATACAATCTACTGACTGTTTTGTGGAAGGTGCAGTGTGTTTTTCGTTTCACATTGCTCAGATGAGCAAGATCCATGCGATGCTGATGTTCCAGCAATTTCAATGTGCATTCAAGCCATCTGTCATATATGAAAATGTAAAAAAAATAATACACTGCTTCACAAAAACCACCGAAGGACGAGTTAGTCAAAAGGTAACAAAGTGAAAAGATCTCTTTCCCTCAATGTCATTTACATTTTTTCATGAGTTTGACTTTTTACCAGGATATTTCCATGTAGCTTCAAATGTCAGTGGCAGAGGAGGTGGAGTTAAATGTAAGATGTAAAATGTCTGCCAACATACCAAAAAAACCCAACAATCATCATTGCTTTGCTTTAGCCGAGACCTAGAATAGCTCATCAACTCCAAACGTCACTGTGGATTGTTCACTGAAGAAGTGCTATCTGGACAATGCAGCTTGAATGCACTTTGTTACTGATTCCCTCATGACAGGAGTCTATTAAAGGAGGGGTTTAAACAACACACTAAACTAACTGAAGATTGGTGCTATCATTACTTTAGCCAACACATGTGTCTCATGATGCGAACCCTGTTTGTATTGTTCACATGCTGTATTGTAGCTTATGGCCTTTCCGGCCACAAAGAGTTTCTACGTGTTTCACGTGTAGCAGCCATAACGTTGTGATGTCAGAGCTGATGTCATTAGGACGGGACACTGGTACAGCGGGGGGATCGAGTGGTGTCACCTGAATCAGGTCACCTGGCCTCCCTCCTCCCGCGGCTTTACCAAAGGATGGTGGATGGTTCTAAACCTCCTTCTTGTTTGCCGGCGGTGCTCACCAACACACGCATCTACTAAAAGACCACCATGTTTGTCACTATCGAAAGACTTGCTTCACCCCCAAGGGGGAATGATCTGTAGAGAAGAGCAATGTCTTTTTCTATCTCTTTTTAAGCGTAAAAGAAGTGAAAATGTCACCTCAGTATGAACTCTTCTATATCTCTGTCGAGACTCGTTTGCAGATGGCTAGATGGGACAATCGTAGCCCAACTACAAGAGGAAGGGACTCTGTGTGAACTCCACAGGAGAGTGCCAGTACCAGGACACAAGGGCCCATGGGAGCCAGAACTCAGTGGTTTCCACACCACAATCAAACAATCAAAAACTTAATTCCTGAGAAGGGTGACGTCCTTTCTTTTTTCTTTTCTGTTCCTTTTTGTTGACATCCGTGTGCTTTGTATGTCGTGCCGTGGTGAACACTCGAGCTTCATTTCAGATCCGACGTCCCACTCTCCTCCTCAGCCTCTCCGCCGTTACCGTCTGCGCTTTCAGCTATAGTGGACTGTAGCTTCAAGGACGTCTGCTAAACTAGAGAAAATGGATACTGTAGCGTGGACTCAAAAGAAACAATGTTGCACTGATAAATATATTTAAGAGGTTTATGTGTTTATAGCGTTCATTTGCAAAAAAGGAAAAAAACAGAAGAAAGTAAAAAAAAATACAAAAAACACTTGTTCATTTCTTTAATTTTTTATATATAGTTTCAGATTATGTGATATAATTCTGAAATGTAAAAAATCAAGATGTTTTCATTATTGAAAAAGGCATAATAGATTTTCCAACAGTACTGTCCCTCCCCCTCCATTTACATGGCATATTAACGCTTCGTTTTGTACTGTCATTCAGATTTTGTGCAGATTTTCTTTTTTTTTTACAAGAACAAGAAAATAAGACTTTTATTTTCAATACTGCTTCTGTAATTTGCTGTTGTAGGAAAAAATGAATAAACAGCAAGGCCTTAAAAAGAATAGTTTTATTGTGATCACTGAGAATTTTGAAAGTGAGCTATAGAGTATTTTATTGTCTTAGTATCTGGTAAAAATCTGCAACTCAGATGCATGTTGCAAAGGGTTAAACAACAACATCACCTGCAGAACATCTGTTGGTGTTATCAGTGTCGTATGAAGGCACTATTACCAGCAAAGGTGATGGTAGCAGTGTGAAATAAGACAGCAGAGGTCTGCGTCAGGTTATTAACAGCTTTAATAACAGCTTTAATATCACCTTAATAATAACTAATAACACTTGCTAATGATTCATATTTAATTTGTATGACAATTAATTTGCAGTTACCAGTTCTACAACATCCTTCTATCCCAGGCCACATTTCAATTTCATTTATTAAAAATACATCTGGACCTTAACCTGCTGGAAAGGGCAGCCAAATGGAAATAAGTATGTTCTAACATTTGATTAACACTTCTGTGTGTAGAAAGGTTCTATATAAAAGTTCAGTGTCTGATGTCAACTGGTGAAGTTGCAGGTTGTAACCAATTGAAGCCCACCCTTTCTCCATTCTGGCCTTTTTAGTCAAGCGAATATTAACCCCCACGACCTAAAACTATTTTTGTGGCCACTTCCACATTTCTTTTTCTATATTTAACCTTTTCTAATTGATTTATCACCATGTATTATAACATTATCACCTGAATTCTGCATTTGAAAATCAGTTACTTTCATTTGTTGGATTCACTGATCATGAGTAAAGCTCAGAGGAAATCCAGTGGTTTTTATATCAAACCTGAAAAAAGAAACTTTTTCAACATTAAAACATACCTCTACAGCTGCTGTCATTAGTCAAACTACATGGGTTTTACAGTTTGTCTGACCTGGTCTGTTTCCCTTGGTCTCCTGCAGGTCATTCACTGACTTTTATACCTTTTTAGTCCTAGTGTTATCCAGACTAAACTTGATTTTAACTCATGTTGGATGACATGACAGGTCAGCCTGTTTAGAAACATAGTAAGAGGTCATATTTGATTTTTGGAATGGGATTGGGTGTTTTCTAATGATATGTACTGATCATGGTAAAGTAACCTCCAAATAAAAGAGAAACAGAGACAAAGAAAGTATAACAAATGCAGTAGACTATCAGAACACGTCTCACCATTATTGTTCAGTTGAAATACTTGTAATCCATGACTCAGTTTTTCATACAGATCATCAGAACTTCGTATGGTTTGACTTGTCACTTGCCTCCACCTCCAAATACACGGCTCATTCTAAGGTAAAACAATACATGGTTTTACACTAATGAATCATATTTGCCTCCTGATGACTTTTTTCTATTGTTTAAGGCCTCTGTGGATACAGTCGAGTTAAAAGCTGTGTATTTAATTAATCCTCCATAAAGAAAAACATTACTCTTATTAAAAATGCTTTTACTATCTGAACCGCACCAATCTAAACTTAGGTTCGCTGTGAATAAAAGTGGCCATACTTGTAGTTTTTCTGCTCATGGAAAGATTCCTGAGCCAGTGAGATCCTCCAGAGATGGTAGCAGAGATCTTCTTGGCAAAGGCAACTTTTAATATGGTGTTCAACATCACCCAAACCTCTATATATACTGATTTTATTCTATTTTTTTTAATAGTAATTCAGATTTAGTGCACCTGAGATTAAATGAATACCCTGTTTGTAAAGTTTAGTTTACAGTAGATGTCATGTGATGGAGGTAGGATAATTGAAGTTAAGACATGATGATGGTTTTGTGTTTAGGATAGATGAATACTTTATCTGCCCTGCTGCTTGGCAATGTTCATTCATTCATTTTTGGAACTGTTTTGTTCTCGAGGGGTGCAAACGACTATCCCTGTGTGTGTTACACCACTGGGACACTGGATTTTTTGGTGTTTTGGCACAAACACATGGGAAAGAGACAGTGAACACATTCCACTTTGCACCATCACAAGGAGTCTGTTCTAATGAAGGCCTGCATTCTGCTGTTAACGCTTCCCTGATACTAGATGTTCTGGAGCTACTACTGCTTTTATTTTTCATGTATTTTCTAGGACTAGCTTTTAGTTTTTGTTTCCATTGCACTGAGAAAGAGCTGACAAATTAGAACTTTATTTTACTGTTTATTTAATGAGGACAGAGCATAACACATGTTCTGTACCAGGAATAGCTAAGAGCTAATGTTCATCTGTAGTCATGGATGGGGGACGAGTGATGCTTAGGTTACATGAATACCACAACCATTACGAGAAATCAAAACCTGACATGTTCAGACAAATGGAACACAGTACAATACTATACAATACTATAGTGGTCTCCAATATAAAAGAAAAGAAAGAAAAGTACTTTCCCAACACAAACCATATAAATTCCAACTGAGAAGTTCAGCATTATCAGGCCTTTTCAATCAAACACTTCATCAATAAATAATGACCAATAGTAATGTTAGACTTAATATTCAACTACAGATCAGTGTCTGTTCTGCACTATTTCTATGAAAAGGCTGCTGAATCTTATACCTTTAAATGTTAAAAATTATATTACTTAAGAAATCTATGGCAATAAAATTACCTAACATGACATAATAAATAAAAACAGACAGATTAGGTTTAAGAGAACACATGGACAAAAATATTGGGACACACAGCAGTTGGTTTAAAATATTATCATGATGAGGATGTTCATGTAAGTTGTTGTCAACACTTACCTCTGCAAATGTCAAATTAGTAATTTGTTTAAATTTATAGTCTTTTTTCTGAGAGAGTAACTGAGAGTTGGAAAAACCAAGTGGTTACTTGTGGTTTAAATTCATTATGTATGATCAAATTGTTACAATAAATCAGATAAGAATATTTCAGAAATCTAGGTGTAGATCATATAAAACAATAAAAATTATATGTAATGTTATAAAACAGGGAAAAAAAATATCATGTAAACAAGATTAACCACATTTTTCATTATTATTGTTTTGTAGCTCAGGCCCCTTTTAATGATGAAACACATTCAGCTTAAATACTGAATATAATCACAGTACCTTTTCTGTGACGGCCACACCTGCGATGTGGGAGATGGTCTAAGCTCAGTTTCAGGACCATGGATAAGGGCCGATCACGCCAACATGGTAGAGGATTTATGGTGAACGGCCAACTCAGTCAGACTGTAAAACAGAACATAAAACCTAATGGATTCAGATTTCACATCACGTCCACATAATTCATCTAATTAGACTAAGTAAACAGCTTGCTCTGATGGTGGACTTCATGTGTCCTTTTGGCCTTTCCTGTTGGCGCGTCATCTGCAGTGTTTCGCCTTATTTTATTCACATCTCTGTGAACTTCTGAGCAGGGAACAAACACACATCTGGTCCATTAACAGATGAAGAGAAGACTGATGAGTGAATTATATTTGGATCATAAATAAAGCTCATTTTCCATCCCTGTGCGTGTGCGACAGTTGTGCCGTGCGTAAAAGCGCAAAAGCTCTGGGGCAGATGCAGGATGTGATTGACAGTCCTTCCGACATAAATGATGTGTGCAACACTTGAATGAACACAGTGGACCCTGTATTTATCCTGTCCTCATATCTTACCTGTAGGTCTATAGACTACCATCTGTCTGTCGTGTTTGACACTCATCTCTTTTGTTTAGAAGAGAGTGGACCACATTAGAACAAATGCGGGTGTTCACTGTCTGTGTCCTTCAATACCTGTAGATGTTACTGTCCATGGAAGGTTAATGCAGTTTTTCTTTCACTGTCAACCCTATCTGTCCAATCGTAGACCATAAATGTTGCTTTATAAATGCATGATTCCACTGACACTGTGCATCTGTGGCTGTCGCTACAGGAGAGCGCATGTTGTCTGTATATTTATATTTAGGCTACTTGCGCAACTTTTTTTTTTTTTTGGAGACAGAGATCCCCTTAGAGAAAAAAATATAATTCAAACCCTGATTTATGTGCATGGGGACGTTCGTCAATTCCGAGACTGATGACAGTTGGGGTCAGGTGAACGTTAGTGCCAATAGGATATAGGTGGAAGAAAACTCCGACACAACCTGCCTGTTATTTCAATTGATTTTTAATCACTGATGGGGTTGCGCCCCCACCCCCACCCCCA
>JAPQRQ010000014.1:10221820-10240248 GCA_037367365.1 Apogon talboti | reverse complement strand
CTTTGAAGATGACTCCATCATAAATAGGGATGCACCAATACTAGAGCCCGACCAATATGGGATTTTTGGGGCTGATATCGATATTGGGGCTAAAAAAACCCCAATAACCGATATATCGGCCGATATATGAAATAAGAACATTAATATACACAGGATATGTACTGTACATGAACACAAATTCTTATAATACCCAAAATATAATTCAAGACCAAGAAGCAGAACACCACTAAATTAAAATAATTAATATAGAAGTTGATATTGTAGTTGACCATTTTAAAATAAAAACAAGTGGCTGTATTCAGCTGAAAGTGATAATATATAGGCTACTGTAACGTGTTTTTAAACTAATTCATCATGTGTTTTTAAAAGCTTCATTCACAAAAACATCTTATCAATTAGTCATATTCATTAGCTATTGAAAAGTTTCATCTGCAGCCACTGGGTATTTGCAAACAACTCAAAAGTAAATGCTGAAGCAAACATTAAAAAGTGAAAAAAACGTTGACTACAAACAAAATTAGAAATAATCAAAACATGCATCACATTAATAGACTTAATACAAGGGACTAAACTAGAATTAACAATGTAGCTGCTTTCAAAACATGCAATACATACAATTACAACTAAATGCATTAGTTGGAATCTTTTCAAAATTATTTTAATGAAGACATTAACTTGTGAATTTATGAGTGGTAAATCCTGCATGGCAGTATGAAGTGAAGTGGGTTGCTGTATAGTAGTCTTATATTAATGGTGGACATGGGAGTTAACAGTTGCATATATCTTTGTTCATTTCACACAGATGCAACTTACACAACTTTAAAACTGTATAATAGTGCTATATTAGCTAATGGTGGATGTGTGAATTAACAGTTGCATAAATCTTTGTTTATCTCACAGATAATTTGCACGACATTAATACACTGTATAATAGTCTCATATTAGATAATGGTGGACATGGGAATCAACTATATCAACTATATCTTTGCTTATTTCACAGAGATGCAACTTACACAACGTTAAAACGCTGTAATACGCTCTAAAACTTGCATGAAAAAAAACTAGAATGCTCTCAATGAGCCCTAACAGCATGTTTCCGCAAGGACATTATTGTCATGGGGCGTTAAAGTGTAGTGTTATATTGTTTTACGAAGTCACAGCTTACCATAGAGTAAAAAAAAAAAAGCAGTTTCTCTCGCTGTTTCTGTCGTCTTCCTCCTCTGCTGCAGCTGAGTGAGTAGGGAGGTGGTGCTGCACTTCACTGATGTGTGTGTTTGTGTGTGAGGAGGAGGAGCCGGCACTTGGGGAGAGTGCAGGGCAGAGTGCAGCACAGACACACACAGGAGCACAGCGACACAATCTCCGCGCAACAAAAAAGTTAATACATCGGTTACATATTGACTGATGTTGATTAATTGGTAATACTCTATAATTGGGCTGTAACCGGTACCACTTTTTTCCAGACCAAATACAAGTTCAAGTACTTAAATTTGATTACTTGCCAATACTGTGGTGATTTCCCTCAATCCACCACGTCACCCAATTTGACTTCAATATATTTGTACTACTATTTACATGTCATTTATACATTTTGTATATTTTTAAAAACTGTAATACATTTCGTTGAATCCCTTATCATGATAATAAAGATTTATTTCTCGCTATTCTGCCTCCCGCTCGTGTTCTAACATCATATCATGTCATCTAGTGACAGTCATGTAGTCAGTTAAACATTTCTGAATTAAGTTATCACAGAAGCCGCCGTAGCATTCGAGAGTAGCATGAAGTGCATCTTGGGATATTTCCCAGCCAAGTCTACACGAGTAACCAACCAGTGCATCCTTGGTTTAATCTAACAGACAAGAACAACATGTGGGTATTCCATGCTTTCTTGGTTTATGTGAACTTTTAAATGGAACAGTACTTGGGCCCCAACTGACGTTACACGAGAATGGAAGAACAGACAAGAACGCGTATTGAGGCCTGGTTTTGGGGGTGGGTGGTTTTGGTAAACTTTCGGCAAAAGGAAAATGAGCTGCACAAGAGCGGGAGAATTAGAGGAATTAGTAAAGCATTGTAAGCTTCACTTTGTACGGTTGTATGGTCTGTGCGTATTCATTGTGAGGTACTTACGGCACAGAACCCCCCCATAATCCCCCCCCACCAGAATTTTAGTTTAGTTCTAAACATATTTACCTGTTTTATTTATCTGAAACACATGTATAATGTCCTTCAGCACATCTGTCATGTTCAATCTCTGACAGAAAATAAATCATATTTAAATAAAAAAATAACCTTCTGATGTCTTCACAGCTATGAGTAACGGAAAATTTTTAGCTTGACAAAAATGGTCATTTGATTTATATCGTGATACATATTGATATCAACTGATATGGGAAAAATTATCTTGATAGGATTTTTTCCCGTATCAGCCAGCCCAAACTGTAACCATGTGCTGGTACTGACATTTAAGCATATGCTTTTGTTAAACATGGCATTGCCGTATATTTCACTAAATTATTAACACACTCAAGTGCAACAAATTGTTGTTACTGACATTTTAACGTTCAACTGAAAAAACACACATGGCCTTGCCACACATTTTACTTAAATGTAACAAGATATTTCAGTGCAAACATAAAACTGTGGCAGAACAACTGAAATTATATATTATGTGTTAACGCCTGTTTGTGAGGACTAACCCTGTTTTGAAAGTCAGGGGCAGGTTCTTTTTGATGAAAAGAAGCTTTTCTGAATTATGAGCTGTGAGTCGGTTTCTGTTTTCATCTACAATGTGTGACACTGAGCTGAACAGCTTTTCACTGTCAGTTTCATTTTCACTTTCACTATCAGATTGAAGGCTCATTTATGGTTGCTTTCTGTACATAAATAGGTATGTCTGTTTCTAACTCATGTGTCACTGCCTTTATACTTCCATGCGTCCAATGCGTTGGAATGACCGTTTATCAATCAATGTACCAAAGGGCGCCACTCTTAATTAACCATACTTGCCAAATATCACAAAGAAGAGTAAGATTTTTTGAGAAGAAGAAAGTCACTAATAAACATGGTGACGACAGTAGTTTTTCACTAACCCACACCGTTGCTCTTTGAAAAATTCTATTTATGGAAATTATTCTCTTCAAATCTCAACACTGCTTCCACAGTTCCCAGTGGTACTGTTCTGTATTCTCTGCCTGGGTACGCATCTGCAAGCTCCTGGAAAATGGACAGAATTACATATGGAATGTACGCAGAGGATGGACAGAACGCTCCGTCCGTATCCGTCTGTTATTAATGTAACTTGCAGTCAGCGTTACTTTTGTCACTGTCGTTTATTTTCAAAAATCTCCACAGTAATGACATTACTCCTCCGCCGCTTACCTGCTGCACTGTGAATGTCACGCTACCATAAAGTGGTATTGGTGTGGTTGCATCGGAGCACTTTTCTAGTACGAGTAGACGTTCACGCGCTCAGTATCAGACTGATACCCGATACTGGAATCGGTATTGGTGCATCCCTAGTCATAAACACAGTCCACTTGTTTACATAACAAACCAAAACGTCACTCTTTTTGTCGCCTTTTCAGAAATTTTGTCGCCAAGTGCATTGTGGGAATGGAAATTCCACTCAGCAGCAATTTCGCTGTCTCTTCGTGCTAACCCAGAAGAAATGGGAGTGAGACAAAAAAATTTGAGTAAGCAATTTATTGAAAACGACAATTAAACCAAAATAGGCTGTTTATCAGCTGATCAAAAGTTTAAGTCCACAGCTCAAAAAAACCCAGAACCTCCCCTAAAATAGAAATAAAAGTTTAAAAAAAAGTACCCAGTAATGAGTAGCTCCACCGTTCTTGTTTCAGCATGCTTGATGCAAACAGCCTATTTCAGTTTAATTGTTTTCAATAAATTGCTTACCCAAATTTTTTTTGTCTCACTCCCATTTATTTTTCTTGCATTTTGAAACTCTACTTAGAACATTTTTAAGATCTAACAGTGCAAAATGTGAATTCTTACAAGTTTTCAGCTGGTCTTAAAATTTTGATCAGGAGTATGTATGTACAGATAGATATCTTTAGTCAACAAATTTTAGAACCCCAGTAGTATTAGTGAGTCAGTCTTGCTGTGCCTGTTAAAGAGTCTCTAATGACAATAAAAGAAATCACCAAATAGTGGGTTGTTTTTATCAAAAGGGTTCACGGTCCAGATGACAGCCTTTCACGGTCCATATTTGGACATGAGTCTGCCAGATGGGTGCCTCTGTGATAGGCTAGATCGACTAGTTTTAAAACATTTTTTTATTGATGGCATAAAGTCTACCCACACTACCTTTGTCATCAACGTATTCGATCCAAACAAACTATAAATAATAAAAATCAAATTTTTTTTTATTGCATTTGTTTAAATGTTGGATCAAATGATTCTCAGCATATTTTCTCAGTCTATAATAGGTTAATCAGACTGTATAATTTCAAAATATCTGAAGTAAAATCCCAATTTAAAAAGACCTTTAACCATTTACAATGAAGCTTCTGTACTTTATTTTGTCTGCTGGGGAAAAATAGTTTCGCCATGTGAAACGAATCCTTTAGCGAACGATGTAGTGTTTATTTTTCATTTAATCTTTAACATTCATATTAATCTCTTAATGTTGAAATCTGACTTCTCACATTTGTTCTTACTTTTAAAAATTCAATGAAATTGTCATTGTTACCACATATAAAGTTTGGAATATGTAATAGAAATTAGTAATAGAAACCACTTATATTTGCAGGTCTCAGGATTCGGCTCCATCAGGACCTCAAGCTCCTTGCTGTGTGGACCTCAAGTTAACTCACCTGGACTGGAACCCAGAAGCAACCCTGATACACTTCCAGGGACAGTACCTGACCATATGTGAACTAGACTACATCACCTTACATAGGGAAATGCAGAACAGGCCAAAGGTCAAAGCAGCAGTCAGTATTGGAGACCTTTGCCTTGTAGAAGATTTGACTTCAGGTCGCTGGTACAGAGGAAGAGTTCAGAACCAGAAAAACAACTTGTTCAATGTGTTCCTCATAGACCGTGGGAATATTTTGAGTGTCGACATCACCCACATATCTTCATGTTCAAACGACCTGTTCATCCTGCCCCCAAAGATAGTTTGTGGATTTCTTTCAAGTGTGCTGCTGTTTCAGGGCAGTTGTCAATTTGATGTGGACAGGTACTTTTCAAGCCTGATTGGAAGAAATGTGACAGGTTACATTCAAGCCCATCTGCCTTATGAAGCCCTCTTGTTGGAAGCTCCAGACATCAACAACGACCTTGTTAGGCATGGTTTTGGAAGACATGTGGACACTGATACGTTCCTCTGTTTAGTTGAGATGCTCACAGAGGTGCCTTTGATGCAAAACATTGAACCAGTGCCAAATTTACATGTTAAAAACCCAAGAGAACAAGAATCTTGCTTCAAACTGTCTGATTTACAAGGATATATTGACATTTTGTCAGTTAGTGGAGTTAGATTGAGTTGTGGGACATGTGCTAAAGTGCGAGTCAGTGCTGCTGTTGACACAGGACTGTTTTACTGTCAAATGGTCAACATGGAGGCAGTCCTTAAAGAAATGTCAAAGAAGCTGGCTGTAGTATGTGAACATAAAATCAGAGATGGCAAACACATGACAGAAAACATTGACCAGCTCTGCTCAGCTAAAAGTAAAGATGAGAACTGGTACAGATGCTTTGTGCCGTATCTCCCTGTGAACTCACGAATTAGAGTGTTGTTCATCGATTATGGGTACTTTGAAACTGTTAGAGTTGAGAATGTCTGTAGTTTGCCACCTGATGTCTGGTCAGTACCCATCGTGGCTTTTCCATGTGCACTCTCCTGTCAGGATGAGACGGTGAAAATGAAGCAAATAAGTTTTCTCAAGGCAGGTCTGCTTGGAGGAGTCTTAGATGTGGAAATAAATAGATTTGACAAAGAACATCATTGCTACTCTATCACAGTACATGGTGTTGAACATAATCCAGTGACGTTACCAGATCCCGTCCAACGTCTCACTAAAATGGACTCAGTTGACTCAGACTCTGTGACGAAGAAGAATTCACTTCTGGGTGGCTATTTTTACCATGAGACGATCATGAGTGAAGCAATGAACAAAATACAGGAAGTGGAAGAGGTAGAGGTGGACTCTGTTTTTGTTGGTTATGTTGAACATGTCCACAGTCCTACTGAGTTTTGGATCAGAACACAAAAACGCAATCGTGAGTTTGAAGAAATGATGATGAAAATGACCAGTTACTACAGCAAAATGAACCTGGATGAAGATGTGCTTGAGGATCCTGAGCCTGGCACCATCTGTAGTGCTATGTATGAGGCAGACATGCATTTCTACAGAGCTGTTGTGACAGACACTCTTGAACATGGAGCTGAAGTCTTTTTCATTGATTTTGGGAACATTGAAAAAGTGCCAAAGATGTTGATCAAGAACATACCAGAGACATTTGCCAGTAAAACACCCTTTGCCTTCCGCTCTACTCTTGCTAATGTTGCCCCTCTGGATGAAGTCTGGACCAGTAACAATTGTGACTTCTTCAGACAAGCTGTTTCAAATAAAGACCTGCTAGTCCATGTTGTCCAGATAAGGAAAGACAAAGTTGTTGTTGATCTCCATGAACTGGAACCTGACAGTGACAGTATCACAGAGCTCCTGATCTCTTCCAGCCAGGCTCTCTTTGCAAAGGCCATTCCCAGAGAGGTTGTGCAAAATGCAAAACAAAACAAGACACAATTTTCAAGACACCATACTTTATCAAACATCAGTAGGAATACAGAGCAGTGGGAAGACTGTAAGAAAGAACAACAAACATGCAAAAATGAAGCTGAGAAGCCCAAAATCTCTGTTGGCTTCAGAGCTCTCACCATCAAGCCTGGTTATGAGTTTGCTGTCTGCTGCTCTTACATTAACTCTCCATATGATTTCTGGTGCCAGCCTTTAGATAAAGCTCCAGCTTTAAAGGCACTGATGACTGAAATTCAGGCCTACTACTCAACTTTCACAGTCACCCTCCAGCCAGGAGTTTTGTGTTGTGTTGTGAAGTCACCTCAGGATGGAAGATGGTACAGGGCCTTCATCACAGAAACACAACAGAGTCATACAAGAGTGATGTTAGTCGACTATGGCTTTGCCATCCAAGTCGAGCACAACAGTGTTCAGTCAATCCTACCAGAATATATGGGTCTGGAGGGACAAGCCTTCAAATGCAGCCTTAACAGTCTCATTGAACCGGTTGACCCCACAAGCGAAGTGGATTGGAGTCCAGATGCGTGCAACTTTCTGGAAAATTTTGTCAATAACAGCACCAACAGCATAAAATGTAAGGTTGTCTTACAGCTGAATGTGAAAAGCAAGCTGTGCAATGTTGTTGATCTCTGCAATACCCAAACTCAGCAGAACATAACAGATGCACTTGTGGAGCAAAACCTGGCGAGAAAAGCGACCATCTCATCAAAACAATTGTCAGCAGTGTTTCCTGAGTCTTTTGTCTTTTCGTCATATGGTATAAGTCCAGGAAATGAAAAACAAGTGTACATCACTCATGTTAGCAGTCAGTGGGAGATCTACTGCCAGCTGGAGAAAAACACTGAAATCATTGAAGAGCTTGAATACAAAATTGCAGAGGAGAACAAGAAAATGATGGAAGCCAGTACGAGAGCTGTGGTAAGGAGGTTGTGTCTGGCAAAATACTTAGATGGCAAATGGTACAGAGGCTTGGCGCATCCTGTAACGTCACCACTGCATCTATGTGTGTACTTTGTGGATTATGGAAACACAATAATAGCTGAGAAAGCTAATGTCATGTTCATCCCAAGAGACTCCACTTATCTGCTGTACACTCCAATGCAGGGTTTCAGATTTACCCTGGCTTCAGTGTCAAAAGAAGTGCTTTATGCCAACGTCAAGGAATGGCTTGATGGAGCAGTCCTCAACAAGCAAATGAGAGCTGTTATAGTCAGAAAGAATGATGATGGATCATTTGATGTTAAGTTATTTGATGGAGAAGTTAATATCAATAAGAAAGTACAGGAGCTCATTCTCAGCCTTTCACCTCAGCCAAAGACGGTTGTGACTTTTGGCACAAGAAGCAGCAAACCAAACAAACATGCCCACAGAGGAACTCATTCAGGGAAGGCAACACACAAAAAACAAGACTACATAAAGAATGTTCCTGTGAAAGCTCAGAACAAGAACATACACGCAAAACAGCACAAACATACAAACAGGGAGACACTAAAGACTATGACAACATTTAAAATAAAACATAAGGGAAGTCACAATCCAACTAAAAAGCAGCCACAACAAACTGAGGAAGCCAACATCCCTCAGATTTCCCAATTACCAGCCAGCAAAGTATGGGCAGGCTTCAGAGCGAAGTGTTTCATTTCTCACATGGATTCGATGAGCAGTTTTTGCCTTCAGCTTTTAGAGGACGAAGCTGACATCATAAAAATGGGTGAAGATCTGAACTCGTGTGTCTTCAGAGACTCCTTACAGACCAGTGCATCACTGAAGTTGAAAATTAATGACCTTGTTCTTGCTGAGCACAAGGAAGATGGTGCACTGTATCGGGCTGTTGTGAAAGACTATGAAGGAAGTTCCAGTTTAAAGGTGGAGTTTATTGACTATGGTAACACAGCTGTAATAGGGAAGGAGAAGATCTATTCCATACCAAAAGATTATATCTCTCAGCACCGATTTAGTATAACTTGCTCCCTGTTGGATGCAAGTGCCTGTGAGAGCAATGCTTCCGTCTTGGACACTGTTATGGGCCATCCTGTCATGGTCGACTTTGTACATCAGAGTGGAAGTCATTGGGAAGTCAAGATTGAGATTCTTGATGGAACAGTTTCAGTGAAACATGAAACATCTGTTGAAAATACAAGTGTACCAGAAAAGGAGGAGGAATTTGTCACATCTCAAATATTGGAGGAAGTGAGATCCTGTGAAGAGAGCTACCCTGAAAAAAGAGAAGATGAGGTCACTGAATGTGAAAGGTTGAGTCCAGCTGTGAAAAGTGAAAGCAAAACTCTCACATCAAAACAAGTATGTGGCACCCTTTCAGCCAAAAACAAGAGTGTTTCAACTAAGAATCAGAGGGACTCATTAAAATTGGCTGCCAAAGGGGAAAACGATGACAATGCAATGGTACCTCCAACTATTAACGTTACAAATATGGAGAGCGGAAAGGTTCTGTCTGTAAAGAGCAATGGAGATTTTTACATCAGACTTAATGAAGGCAGTGATAAACTTGTCATTTTGGAAAAACACATTACTGACAGCTTACACAAATGTGAAACACTGCTTAAAGAGGATATCAAAGAAGGACTAAAATGCTTAGTTCATGTAGACAACCAGTGGCAAAGGGGTGTTGTTCAACATGTAAACCAGAAGACGTGTCAGGTCCTCCTGGTGGATCATGGAATAACACAGGGAGTCCCACATGATTCCATAACACAACAGTGTAACAGTCTCACAAATATCCCAGCTTTTGCAGTGCTGTGCAGGTTGAAGTGCTTTACGGAACTGCATGAATTCAGTAAGGAAGCAGAGAATGATCAGAAACTGTGTTATGAAACTCTCAAAACAATGATCGGCAAGGAAGTCAAGCTGGTGTTTTTGCATTGTTCAGAAACCGATCACCTTTGGTTAGTTGAAATAGTTATAAATGAACCATCCCTTATTCGTCAGATCTCCGCATTACTGCCAAAAAATGAGGCAATGATCACCCAGTCACCTGCTGAAACCCAAAGTGAAGATTCAAGTCTTCCTCAGCAGCTTAAGTTTGCTCCAGTCCACATAGACAGGGAATATTCAGGTTTTGTTGCTGCAGTGACAACTCCCTTTGAGTTCTATGTTGTGTTGGAGGACTCGCACCTCATCCTGAATATAATGTCCATCATGTTGAATGAAATTCCTGAGCTGACAGTTCCTCTTCCAGAAGCCCACGTCATCCCTGGTACCAGCTGCATGTTGAAATCAGACTCCAAGAGCAAGTGGTGCAGGGCTGAAATTATGCACTCTGATGCCACAGTAGTCCTAAATCTGGTGGACTATGGACATTATGAATGCTTGCCATATGAAGAACGCTCTAAGTTGAAAAGACTTCCAGAGAAGATAATGAAACTCCCAAAGTTTACATATCCCTGCATCTTAAGAGGGGTGAAGCCTACTGGGGGGGACAGTCAGTGGAATGATGAGGCAGCATTTTTCTTCAAGCAGTGTATGTACCAAAAGAACATCAAGATCTTCTTTAGGGAGTTGGTGTCAAACATTCACTGGAAGGTAGATGTCCTGGCAGATGGAGCTCATGTGACTAAGAAGCTGGTGGACGCCGGACATGCCAGTTATGTGGACATCATGTTAGGACTGAGGTATGCCCTGATCCCTGCGTACTCATTGTCACATACAATTCATGTGATGTCATGCTTCATTTTCCATTTTGGATGTCTGTTGTAGTAGTTTAGACCATGGGTAGGCAACCTGTGAATTTAGAACCACATGCTGTACTTTTACTTATGTTTTCTTTTCAGCAATTTTAATTCATCACAATGAAATGTAATAAAAAAATGCCAGATTGTCAAGATTAAATAGCATCGAAGTGAGATGGATGTAAACAGACCTGGAGTCAAATCATAGCAAATCTCAGCCACAAACAGGTTGAGCTCAATTTCAACATGAAGAAAATAGTTAACTATAACAATTCAATTTCAAGTCCAAGAACGTATATGTTTTAGTAGTAAAGGTTGGCAGCCTCTGGTTAGAAGAAAAATTACAAGAAATTTTCTCAGCGAAATGAGACATTTTTTTAATCCCCTCAGAACTTAAACTAACCAGTAGATCAATGCATAATATAACAAATTAAAACAAGCAATTGATAAGTAAGTCATTGACAAACAGTCAATTATAAGTTTGTTTAAAAAAACTAAAATAGAATCTCTGATTATAGTTTTTACCCAAAAGTTCATCGTCTTTGAATATGCAAATATTATGTAACTTAAAGTCTGAGTTTAATGTGATGATGCTTCCTACTGTACTAAGTGTCAATTCTCATTGTATGAGTAGGAATTCTTGGATGGCTCTGTAAAGTACTTACAAAAGTCAGCAGTAGATCATGATTAGCTGCAGAATGCAAACCTTGTTTACAGAGAAGTTTGAACCAGGGCTGGGTGATCTCATCATCTCAGAGGGTCGTCAGTATTAATTTGGCATATGATCTATTTGTCAGAGGGATTGTTCAGATTTTGCAATTAAAAAAATAACATCAGTGTCAAACTTTGCCACTTGGCTCTCATTGTTTTGAATGGCCCATATATCAGTGTTTTTACAGAGAGTGTTGCATAATAATTAGTGTTACTCTGCTGCAGATCTTGACTCCGGGACAATCAAGGCATTTAATGAAACACTGCAGCAGTGTGTTTGTACAGGGACATGGGGACCATTTTTCTCCATCTAGATATTGTCAGTATTGTAATAATGCTTGCCCAAAATGATATAATATAGTCAGATACAACAACAAAAAGCCATCACACAGCTTCCAGAAGCCCAAGAAAGTTAGAGGCAAACTTGCAGCTCGGTTGTACTCATCAACATTTTTGAGAATATTTTGATTCAGATCATGGATCTTGAATCTACCTCAGAAAATCCTTGTATGATCTTTTGGTCAGATTGCCCAGCCCTTGGTTGAACATTTTCTAAAATAAAAAGTAAAATCTATGATGTATTCATTCAGCCTATAATTGATAAAAGTAAATCTGTACAAGTCTGTATTTTGATCCCTGCAGCATAAGAAGTACTTTAAAAACCTAATTTTCTTTGTGTGTGCGTCTGTCTACTCAGGTTCCAGGAATGGAGGCCATGTGAACGCTGCCCTCACATCCCAGAAGGTGAGGAGGAGTGTGATGAAGAGGAGGCTGATGAAGACTCAGAAAGGAGGTCAGATCATACTGGAACCGGTGGTGAGGTTGAGAGGACTACGGCACTCAATGTTGAGCTTGGATCTGCGAAATGTAAGTGAGAAGAATTCAAATAAAAGCATCGGGTTTGTTTGACGTCATAACAGATTAATGGGAGGATTTTTTCACTTGGATCTGAACAAATTTTTCTATATGTAAGAGCTGAGTTCAGTCCTGTTTTGCCTCTACTAGGTGTATATTTGGGATATCTGTTACTCAGATGTTTCATACTGTCAGTAAGAAATGACCTATGGTTTCTCAAGTAAATAATAAACCAAATAAAGACAGCATTGTTTACTTACTTAACCCCTGACATTACCAGTGCAGTCTCAGATCAGAGAAGCATTTGTTTGTTGGTTTATTTTAAATAGTTGTTGATGGACACTATGTATCCAAATCATGTCCGTGTGAATGTGTTAATGTTTTTAAAGCAGAGACTGAGAACAGATTAAGTGTATAGATATCTCTGTTTCAGTTTCTATTCTTTCTATTTCTTCTTCTCTTTGCAGGTGTCCTGATGTGAAAGACCCCTGTATCTTGTTGGTATTTGTTAAAAGCAGCAGTTTTAACAAACGAGTGATTCTGCAATAACCAGCTTCAGATACTGAGGGGCCAGTTCTGCACATGGATTATTTTAGTCAGAATAATGTTAATTTCTGTTGTGTTGGGAATTTGATTTAGCAGTTCCATGTTATTTTTATTTCATTAGACATTGTCACAGTTATTGGTATAGTTATGATCTTTTCTTATATATTTTGATTATATTACACTCAGTAGTTCAGTTTTGTCTATCCTCTGTTTAAAGATGCTCTTACGTGGTTACAAAAATTAACCATTTGTTTTGATGTGATTCACATAAAAAAGTGAAGGAGACATTTTGTTAGTTTTTCTTTCAAAAAAGTTTAATGTTTTATTGAGTTTTAGTAAGAGGATTAAAAGAAGTGATGAAATTACTGAAATGTTAATTGTGTTCTAATATAAAGTATTTTCAGTTGGAGACAAATTAAGTCTTGGTTGATGCTTAAGTCAAAGGTGATGCTTGCTTAGTTATTTGGAGACAGGATATGGGGAAGGGAACATAACCACTGGGGGGCGTTCTAACCAGTTAATAGATGTTGTATTCTGTACCTCTTAATAAAGAAATAGTGTTTTATGTTTTATAGAGTCAGTATGACAGTAGAATGTGTCTGTTGAGATCTGAGGTGGTTATTATTGTGTGAACAATAACTACTGGATATTATAGAGGAATCAAAGTGAAAATTAATATATAAATGTATACAAAATGGTTGTAAAGCTAATCATTTGATCTGTTTTCATGCAAGCAAACGCTATGTGGAAACAACAAACTAAAATTATGTTATGTAGTGGCCATAATTTTTACCCTTTTTCTTGTTTTTAAACATGTATTGAGATTTTTTCTTTTAACCAATACAAGTTACAAACAAATAAGAGGCACATTGACAGTATGTAAATGAAAATACACACATGAGAAAGAAACAATAATATTACATTAAAAAACCCCGATCATGAATAAGATATATAATAAGAATAAGAATGTATATCAATTTACAGTAGCTCGTCCATCCCAACATCAATGGGTATGTTATTATTTCCAAGAACATTGTAGAAAATGGTCCATATTTCCCAAAACCTGTCAAGTCTATTCTTTGTCACATAACTTATCTTTTCCAGAGCAAGATAAAAAATCGTTCCCTTCACCCATTATGTGTACCCTTAGCATTAAACAGCCTGAAATGTGACTGTTGTACATCATGATGACATGTCATCGTCATATGGTCTACAAGTTTTTGGAAATGAGATACTATGGTGATAGATACTTGGTTAAGATAAAGTCGTAAACAAATGACAACAGTGCTGGTTGGCTGATGTTTTCTGGATGTATATGTTATTATGCATGGATTTGTGTACACACCTGATCAATTTAATTAGATTTTAAGACAAGTTGAAAAATTGCATGAATGTACATTTGGACTGTTGGATCTTAAGAAGGTTCTAAGTCAAGTTTCAAAATGTAAAAAGAAGAAATGGGAGTGAGACAAAAAAAATTGAGTCAGCAATTTATTGAAAACAATTAAAGTGAAATAGGCTGTTCATCAGCTGATCAAAAGTTTAAGACTACAGCTCAAACCCCTAGGCTTGATGTGAGTGTTTCCAGGAGGCTAGTGGGAACGTTGCTCCAAGTGGTGAAGATGGCTTCACAGAGGGCATCCACTGTCTGGAACTGATGTCCGTTTTATTAACTTCCCTTGCCATTCATCTCCAAATGTTCTCAGTTGGATTTAGATCAGGGGAACACACAGGATGGTCCAAAAGAGTGATGTTGTTCCTCTGGAAGAAGTCCCTTGTCAGGCAGGCATTGTGAACTAGTGTTGTCCTGTTGAAACACCCAGTCATTACCACACAGACGAGGGCCCTCAGTCGTGAAGGTTGGCCCTTGAAACATCTCCACATGCCCAGCAGCCGTTTCACGCCCCTGCACAACCTGAAGCTCCATTGTTCCACTGAAGGAAAAAGCACCCCAGATCATGATGGTGCCCCCTCCACTGTGTAGAAAACATCTCAATAAATGGCACCAATGGACAGTACTACCTGTTTTCATCCAGACCATCCTGGGGTTTTTTTTTTGGTTTTTTTTTTGTTGGTGCAAGAGGTGGGATGTTGGTGTGGGGTTTTAAGACAAAAAAACCCCACCACTTTGAGATGATATGCTCAAAGAAGAAATGTTTATTTCAAGACCATAACTGTACACAGATAAGTACACACAGGAACCAAATACAGTCGAGGTATGAGGAGAGGTCTCTGCCAACCGTCCAAAACGAAAACACTTCTATACCCAGAAGTTATGCCAGGCTCTTATTGCATGCATTAGACACAAGACACTAACAGTTTACACACAGGATGATGTGTAGTTTACAGGGTGATATTTTGATAGTGATATCGTAAGGAGAGAACATCATCATCTTGATACAAGGACAAATCACACTACTGGACATACAAAGACAGATCAGGACATTAATGTCAGACTAATCTAATAATACAACTGAGAGTCATTTTCAATAATTTCTGTAATTATCAGTTGACACCCCACTCTGGCTGGAAAAACCTACACAGATTCACAAACCTGCAACCTGAAACAAACCACAGTCACCTATAAAAAGGTTAAATAACGTCAGTCATGTATGCGCGCAGGTACACAGACATGGACCATCAGATCATGGGGATGACATGTCCTACTTGTCCTACCTCAGCTGATCATCGTGGATGGTGAAGCAGGGAAGTACTATGAGCCAAGGACTATCACTGACTCTAAGACTAGAAACACATTCAGCTCCTTTTGTTCAGTACAGTGATTCAGAAGGTTGGAGTCACCTGACTGACATCTGCACGAGCACCAACACCAAAAGGATGGCATCAAAACACTACTGTAGGCCACCTTGGCCTTCCACTCCAACCACACACATGCAGGGGCTATGTAGTCATACGCAGTTATGAATGAAAACCGGATGATTCTGGATGTCCAGTCAGAGATGGAGAAGTCATTCAGTCCCATGTAGGAGGGTCTTGTATACTGCTACAACACTTCCCAGATAGAGAAGGACCAAAACCACTGGGTAGACAGGTAAGAAATGCAACATGAATGCACAACAGTTGACTTATTTCTATAGATAAATCATTTTGCATTTATTGAAAATTATTGTATCATCATTGAAAACACTATGATTAACTGACTTTTCTCCTTTTTCTTTTTTCTCTTTGTAACTTCTAGTACGTTTAAGGTTACAGACTCTCTTCAAGTTACTGATGCCACATCTGTAAACCTGAGACCAAAACCATCAAGCTGGACTCGTTGCATTGTATGAGGCGGTTCCTCTGAGTGTGTCTCCTCCACATGAGTGTGTGGATGGAGTCTTTTTTTTCTTATCTGGAGCAGAATGAGTTCTTGAACTCTTGTTCTGGAAACCTCGTGTCCACCTCTGCCTTTGCTGTCCTCTCCAACTGTGGCCTGTACCAGACTTGTGTAAACTGGAGGGAGGGTCTTTGTTTTGGACACCAGCACTGGCCAGCCCCTGTGAACATAACCTTTAACATCCTGCTCAACAAACACCGCAGCCACAACGACATGCTGACGGTTGTTGACCATCAGTATGCTTCTCTTCTGCTGTAAAGGTCCCTACACCATGCTCCGTCCAACCAGCAAATGACACATTACACAGTATGGAAACCACCTCAGCCGATTTTTAAATGCACATATTTCTTTAACCTCCTAAGACCCTCTGTCCACGTATGAGGACAAGACTTTTGAGAGCTATATACAAAAAAAACAAAAAAACAACTGTCCACCACACAGGGACATTCCATAAAAAATTTTAAGAATTCATCTGAAAAAACTGTTGCTTCATTATGTTTCCTGTTTAAGCAATTATTTAATAAAAAAAAAAGCCAAAACTCAAAAACCTGTGGCTTTCCTGGGTCTCAGGGGGTTAAACCTGTCCCTAGAAAAGCTACAAGACACTCAGCGACTCTCACATTCTCTGACAAAGGAGTGAGACCACTACTGTTCCAGTCGTATCAGTGCTGGTTGCTGTAGTTAATCCACCTCCACCTGTTCAAATCCTGCCCACAGAAATGACTGAAAAACCAATCGATAGACGAGAGAGGGTAGCAGAAGAGAAAAAGGGATGACTGTCATAGGTCACAACTGCAGTGAGTCCTTAAAAAAACCTTGTCTTAAGGCTTTAATTATCCTTAAAATTAATAATTAATCCATAAGTTTGACACTCAAATGTCTTATGAGTGATATTGCTATATTTATTTTATTCTATTATTATTATTATTATTATTATTATTCTATTCTATTTCTTTGTAAATCTCTGTAAAGTTTTTGTTATATTTGTAATTTGTATTTAGTATTTTAACATTATAGAGATGGGAATGCAAGGAGCCTCCAACAGTCATTCCTGGGTGGAGGGGTTCAGGTATGAGCTGTAGCACCTTGACCGTCAGTAGAAGTAACATTAGTCAGCGTAACGTTAGTTACAGTGTAACGATTGAAACATGGTTAAAACTAGTTCAACACAATAACTAAGGCTGTTGGTATTCATGTGAATGGAGGGCCTTAAATTTGACCAGACTCTTTTAAAAATGTCTTGAAAAGTGATTGTCATTCCATTTCTTCCAATAAGTCCAAACCTGAGCTCAGATCTACCTAAAACCACTGAATTCACCTTTACAATGAGTTACACACCTTGTCCTCTTCCTGTATTTCCTTATTTTCCATTTGTTTTCAATGTCTGCATGTGTCTGTAATGTGTCCATGTAAATAATACTAATAATCATTATTATAATACCTATAAGAATCATTTATAGAATTAGACATGTAACTGTTTGTAATGGTTTGGTTGCCTTTTGTCATGAACAGCTTTTCACTAATGCTCTATGACTAGATTTGTCTTTCAAGTTCACGAATGACTTAAAATATGCAAAACATAAGTCCTTTATCACTACGAACTCATGGAAAAAATGTTAATTACATATCTCCAATTTAAAATGTCTTTTGTATTTGATAACATACCATAAGCTAAACCCTCAAACTAGGGTTCAGATAATTGATGAAAACACGACTGAATGAGATAATTTATCATTAAGATAGCATATTGTAATTTCATTGGCTGCCACTGTGTCCCAGCTGTTTGTGATTGGCCTCCATGGGAGCCCGATAGATTTCAAGTCCATCGCCTTAACCACTCAGCCACAACACCTTCTCTGTGTGGATTGTACCAATTTATCAAGTACAACTTTGACAGTGTAATCAGTTCTGGCCAAAGTCCTCACTAATGTGTTATTGTCGCCTCTGATGAGTTCATGTAACATTCCTAAAGACTCATTTAGTGAGTGAGTGTGTGTGTGAGTGGGTGAATGCGAGGCCATGTAAAGCGCTTTGGGCACCATTACAGTGTGGAAAAGCACTATATAAGTGTAATCCATTTACCATTTAGTGTAAAAAAAAAGTACCAACTACAACAGCCATATGCACCTTCCACAGTTATAGAATCAAACTGGTTTTATCATGGTAGAGCAGACATTGTCCTCTGTACAGAAATAATAAGAAATAATCTGGTTGAAATGTAAATGCACAGACTTAAACTATCATGTCTCATTCTTTAGGAGTTACCAGTAAAAGTAATTGTATTCCACAATAAAAACATGATAAGACATGAACAGCTTGAGTTTTAGTGTTTTAACACTAAACATTGAGAATAAACTCTTTGGAATCAGTTTGACTGGTGGAGATCCATTCAACAAATATTCATTTTACACTAATAAGGCTGCTCCAGGTTCAGTTTCAGGTTTAATACAGCTCTTTCAACACTCCTGCTCTGTTTAGACACATTTCAGTGGATACTTGTTC
>JAPQRQ010000014.1:10175901-10195606 GCA_037367365.1 Apogon talboti | reverse complement strand
CACACACACACACACACACACACACACACACACACACACACACACACACACACACACACACACACACACACACGCCTCCCTGTGAAAGTCATGCTCCTGAGTGATGGAGTCAGCTGGGCTTGTCTCAAAGAGGAAAATGGGCCTTCCCAAGCAAACTGGTGGGGGTCTGTAGCATTTCTCTCTCAGGCCTCCCAGTCCTTTAATAAGGCCTTTTCTCTAGGTGTCACAAGGAGACGGGAGCGGGGCCCCTGAAGCGAGGTCAGGGTCACAAACAAAGGAAGTTAGACTGGACGTGTTAACTCTTCAAACTGATTATTTTAGGGAATAAAGTCCATGGATCACATTTAATATAGATTAAACCAATCCTATAAGTGTAACTTATTAAAATGGTTGCATCACTGTGTATATACAAGCACATATACACCTTAATCTTAGCTCCTGGGTGTTGTTGAACTTATGCTGTTTTATTAGTAGTGAGGCATCCATCACATATGCTGAGCCGTGACCTTCTCACATTCCAACCTGTGATTGAAAACCAGAAAGAGGCTTTCAGGGTGTGAGCTTATAGACATTTTCAGAACACAAAGGTCAAGTTATTAACACAGAGAAAAAGCAGATGACGATGTGTCTCTTTGGACAACCCGACCACCAGTAAAAAATGTCACCATTGTATTTTCTTGGAAACCGTGGATACAAATAACCTCTGTGTAATTTGTCAAAAAAAATGTTGACATTATAGTTGCCCTCAAGCAAAGGACATCTTAAATCTGTCATTTCAATACATGTCATTTGTCATTGAAGGCCTCATTAGTTTTTGTTTTTTTTGTACTTCTTCATACTTCAATGTGCAAGAGGTGCTTGGTGGATGGAAGATAATACAAAATGAACTCCCATCTATTCTCATCACAAGTATTTAGGTATACATCATAAAAGCACTTTACCACTTAAGCCAAAAATTGGGATTTGGTTGGAATAGTCTTACAGCCGCTTGGCAACAGGACAAAAAGTTGAATCTCAGTTTTATTCAGTGACACGGATGATTCATGATTTTAATTGATTAAGAGTCTGGTCTAGACCAGCTCTAAGTGTCATGACATAACTTTTGTTATGATTTGGTGCTATACAAAAACAATTTTATTGATTGATTCCATTTATTTGCCTACATGAACTCAAGATGAAACATGATTGAAAAACAGTTTTCTGAACTAAAACTATACACTGTATAACTGTAACTTACTATATTTACAATTTTGCTGTTGAAGTCATTTTTTTTCAGAGGATTTTCATATAGTAAAACCTTGATTAAACAAATTAACTCAGTGATGCCCAGACCTATTCTTGCTATTTGCCTCAAACTGTAAAACCACAAAAGATTTTCTCTTCAGATTTTTTTCTGTATTAAACCTGTGAGCATTTAGGTTTAATAATAACTCACTTAGTTTAGGGCTAGGACGAGTGTGTAGTTTAGACTGAATATTGCTAAATTCTTTGTGTATCACTGTATCATCTGTTTCATCACATCTTGGTTGTCTCACTCTTAATTCTTATAGGTCCAAAATGCATTTATTCATGTACGCTTATATATGAGTTCATGTTGAAGGCTGTTTTATAAAGGTGGCCATGTTAGTTAACTTTATTTCTGAGGTACCAACTGGTTTGGTTGCCTCATCATTCACAGCCTGTACACTGATTTCTATGTTGATGACTTGTGTTGTGGTTTGCTTTTCTTCTGCTTCTCTACAGCAGTAGCATTAACCCCTAAACAATTTAGTTTAGGAATTAAGTTAGCAAACGTCAAACCACAACATAAACTTTATATTTTTTACCACATTGGCATGCAAAATGCGTACATAGCAAACCTTTAAGCCAAGTACTGCTACTTTTCTTACATCTAATCAAGTGATACCAGTGCCTAAACCCAACCATAAAAAAGTCAAATAAGGCGTCATGATGTGGTTAATGGCTACATAGAAAAGGGATGTTGTGGTCTAATTTCCCAGAATTAGCCCTGGTTTAATTAAGAATATAGTTCAGAAAGGAAGTCACACTGAGGTGGAAAATAAGATTATAATGCACAAAAAAAAGAAAAAAAAACCTTAGTGTAGGCAAACGTCAAGGTAAAACACTGAGTGTTTCGGGGGGCATAACTTTCCCACACAAGCACACACCCATAATGCTCACACACTTTTCTTTTCTCAGTCTGCCGTAGGAGATATTATTAAACTTTTTTCACAACCGCTGTGTCGCGCACACAAAGGGTGGTCTGTCCAACTGGTGTTTGCTTAGTTTATTAAAATAGCCGCTGCACTAAAGTGATCAAACCCCTCACCTGGCCCTCTAAATCTAAGTAGTCACTCTAAAAATATTTAATATGCACCATCAGCGCAAAACCAACAAGCCGCCTCTCAGCCTTCCCTCACTGCCTGTACTTTAAAACAACACACACAGACGTTGAGGAATGCGACCGTATCTCCCCGATAAATCCTGGCTTTTGATTTTCTGCAATGCCTCTTGTGGAAAAATGCCCTCTCTGCATGGAATGTCTCTGCTCTGCTCATATGTGACCAATACTGCTCTAAAAAAAACCTTGAATACAGACATTGTTTTGCAGAGGGAGAGTGAGAGAGGGAATAAGGGCCAATAATGTTGGTGTTGTGTTGGCCCAAGCTTCCTTTTTGCCATGTGAGGCTTTATCTTCTTCCCTCATCAGGAGAAGTCTGCTGTGTGTTATTATGCCTGACCTCTGGGTCCTTCAACCAGCAGAGAGAAAGCTTTTAACTCTTCTATAATTTCCATTTTGTGTACATCATGTTTTTACTGTGTACACCTACTAGTTTAGCCAGGGTTTAAGTTATGATCATTACTTGTGAGGGACCAAATCAGTTTATGACACATCAGCTTTTCTTGTAAACTGTTTCCACTAGTGTAAATACTTCCACTGTGGCGGTCTTTACATTACACAGTATTTAATCCCACGGTTTCCATATGACCAAAATAAAAGCCCACCTCTCTGCCCCTGAGTGGAGACATAAGCGAAAACATCCGTGTTCGTCTCGACCTGAAAACAAACCCGACATTCATAATATCCACAAAATAAATGACCTGCTCTCTCTGAACTCCGGGGGAGCCATGTACAGTGTAATATAATCTGCATTCAAAGTGTCGCTCGCATAGGCCTTGGCTCTGTCCCACTGCAGAGCCCTCCCGCTTGACTCCAAAAAATGACAGACGCTCAGAAGAGCACTGTCATCCCCTTGTCCTGTTCTTACCCCAGCCCCAACCCTTAACCCCCTCTGACACCACAAAACAGCCCTGCCCGCTCTTTCATCCAAAGAAAGTGTCCATTGTGAGGGCAGTTTGTTGTCACAGGAGAGTGTAGCGGTGCCTGGTTCTTGGGTGTTTCCATCTTGGAAGAGGGACGTACTCGCTGTGTCAATTTGTGTTCTCATGTACTTACACTTGCTATTTTGAGTGCACAATGCATTCACACCAGCCTGACATGGTAATCCAAAATAAGAAGTGTTCATTTTACATATTTAATTTTCAATTTACAAGGAGTTTTTTTGAGATGGTTTGGCCAGTTGGTAAAGTAATATGACCAAATCCTGTCAGAAGTCTGGCGAGTTCTCATCCACAAGGGATTGTTAATTCTTCCTTTAGAAAAAAAATACTATCTATCCCATTTAAAGGCCCATTATGCTCAATGTTAAATATGCATACATGTACAGACGGAGCGTATTCATTGCATCTGTATTTCTCTCCGTCCTCTGGGAGTTTGTGGATGCGAACCCAAATGGAGAATACGGAACAGTGCCACCAGGAACTGTGAGGCAGTGTTGAGATTTAAAGAGAATATATTCCAAAAATCATAGAACTTTTCAAAGAGCGACTGTGAGTTGGTGAAAAACTACTGACATATTTAGGACAACTAACATTCTCAATATCAACATTAGTAATACCACCTCTGTCGTCGCTATGTTTGCTGTTATTGACTTTCTTCTTCTTCTCTGAAAAACCTCGAATTGTCTTCTGGGTAAGTATGTCAATTAAGAGCAGCGCCCTCTGGTGGATACTCATTCCAATGCAATGGACACATGGAAGTATAAAGGCAGACATTCAATGGATGCCATCTTTGCTACGTTGTGGAAAGGAGATACTATATGTGTGAAAATGAAGCTGCAGCTACTTTTGGCTCTGGTGCTACTAAGCTACTTCATTGTATTTTCATTTCTGTACATTTTTAGTGGAACTTAAATTGGAATCAAGTCAGTAAACATCCCAGTTAATTAGCGTGCGAAAATTGCGGTAACATTTCAATGAGCGCACTTGGTTTGTGAAGTGCACAAGTCATTATTTTAGACAACACTAACCTGTAAAATATAGGCACTACATAAGTACAGTGTATTTAGTGTACTAGATATATATACACATAGGTATTCAAAATCAGTCCACCTCTGTCTGTCTGTGAAATCTCTAAGGACAGAGACAAGGATTTTAGTTATTTCTGGAGTTGAAGTACAGTATGTACTACAGTACACAGTATGTATTCAGTTTTTGGATTTATCTTTTAACAAGACACCTCCTCAGTTCTTCACAGTGTGAGCCTCACTTTTATTTTTCCATTTTTTCTGTCTCTGACGCCTCTGGAAAATCCTCTTCAGCAGGGCGCACAAAGTCTGTCTTGTAGAGGGGAAGGAAGCTGCGGGAGACTGGAATACCGAGGTTCTCCGCGTCAGAGATTCAGAATGGAAAGTCATTATAATCACCACCGAGTGCTGGCACAATATTTACAGTGTGTGAGAACTCACTGGTGCTTGGGCGCTTACTGTAGGAAACAACGCCTGTAGCTTCTCAGCCCAGCAAGTTATGGATCAGGACGGTATGAAGTCCCACTACGCTGTATGTTGTCAGATGATGCTGCCATAGCAACAACTTGACCCCACCAGTGCAGCTACATGAACCCTTTTGAGCTTGTTCATTGACAGTGAAAGCAGTTCTGTTTTTTAGGGCTTCAGAACAGTACTCTCTTCACTTCAAATCTCCGACAGCATCCAATCTCATGCACCATCTTTTTTCCTCCCCCTAACCTGCTTTTTCTTCCTGGTGGTCTCGACCAGTAGAGGACCACTGCAGGAAAGAGATGAGTATCCCCTTTGAAGTTGAGCGCCTCTGAAAGGAGGCCCAACTTGGTCTGAGTGACAGGGCCCGCCCGCCTGGCAGACATCAAATAGACAGGTCACCCAGTTCCGACAGCAGCAGACGTTTTGAGCCCTTCCCCCTTCACCCTCTTTCTCTTTCTGTACCTCTTGTCCCCCCATCCATATCAAACTGCCACTTTTTCAGAAATCTTTTTGAGCTTGTAATTAGAACCAGGCAGGCTGCAACAGAGGTGAGTTGTTTGGGCTACAGACGTGCTGCTGGGGTCAAAGGGCATATAGGGTTTGAGCCTCCTTTTGTGGGAAAAAACAGACCCCAGAGGAACCAAGGCACAAGCGGTATGTAGAATAAAAAGTTCAGAAAGGAGGGAATGAAGGAGGAGATTTAGTGTTGTGAAGAGATAATATTAAAAATGTTTTATCGCATGAGAAAATGTTGATGGAAACAACAAAATCTAAATAAAGTTCCTCACCTTAGCTTGTTTTTAGTTACGGTTGGTTGATTAGTGGTTTTTGCTGTTTTAAAAATGTGAGTTAATGTGCCTGATAGGAGAAAAATTATTTTTTAGCTCTAATGTACCAGACACTGAGTACACATGACCAATCAGCTGTTCAGCACAAAACACACAACGTGGGGGGCTGGAATTATGGAAGGAGTGTGGTGTGGTAAGGGTGCTGCAGCAATGCAAGTTCAGTTCACTGTTATTGGAGTTATGTGGAAGATGTGGTGGTGGTGGTGGGGGGGTGTTGGCTGGGGGTGAGAGAGGCGGTTCAGTGTTCATTTAGCAGCCTCACAGGCTGTGGTTCTGTATGGATGGATTTGTATCTTTTATCCAAACGCAGTAAATTAAAAAGTGATGTGCAGGATGTGCTGGGTCTCTCAGGATGTTGTGCACTCTCCTCAGACAGCGTTTGATGAAGACAGAGATGATCTCTGGGAGGCTGATCCCAATGATCCTCCATGCTGATTTCACCACTCTCTGGAGTCACACTACAAGTCCAAATGCCAGCACACTTTCTATTGCACAATAATAGAAGTTTGTCAAAGGTTTTTGAGGAAGGTTGGCTCTTCACAGTTTCCTCAGCTAATAGAATAGAATAGTATTGTAGTTAATTCAGTCTAAAATGGTTAGTGGACATGTGTGTAATTTTCTTTTTTCTTTTTGTGATATTCCAAAACCTTGCTTGAAATGTAGTAGACACTTGCATGGAAACATATCCAGATGCTTTGACTCATGTAAAAGCATCAAACACAATGATGTCAGCATGTTACGTTAGCTAAATACCACTGAAGTCACTGATTTTTCTGATGGGAAAGCAAACAATGGTAAAAAACAAAACACTCTAAATCCTCAAATTGAACCTTTCAGGAAGTTTTATGAGGAGTTGCTTAAGGGACTCCATACTGAGCAGTGCATCTTCATATTCTTTAAATAGTAGTGAGTAAATATCACCAAACTGTTCATGGGTCTTTGTTTGTTCAACTTGCTAAAACATGACGTTTATGAGCTTAGTGTTCCTTTTCATTGGGGCTTTTAGCTCCATTAGTCTCTTATGTTGCCCCTTTATATGCCTGAGAATGTTTATCTAACCATGTTGACTAGGATGGAGCGGGGGCAGATGAAACACAGCATGCCAAAACCAGTCACTCAGTGGTCTATCAGTGGCCAGCCATCCAGTCTGAAATGTCAGGGTAAGCCTTTTGGCTGTGACATGTCTACCCTACCCCACCCCTCTCGTCAGCTCCAATCTCTACAAACATTAAATGGTTACGTTCACTAGTCCTCTAATTGCTAATTTGCCTAATGGATGTGAGCTGAAGTGCCTGCAGTTATCTGGACTGCCAGAGTAAAGAGAGTAGAGAGTTGGAGGTCACACTGGAGACCCCCTCAGGGGATTTCTGCTCCGTCTGAGCACTTTACAGGATTATTTAGGCTAACTTTCATCTCCATTGCTGGGGCTGGGGCTTGTGGAGTGCTCTGACCTCATGACCTCTGCCTCTGTTCCTCTCTCTCTTTGGGAGGAAAATTCCAAGATGTGAAGTGTCTCTTCTAACCGCAGCCTCATAAGTATCTTTCTAGCTAAGATCACCTTCAGGTTTGCCCCACAGCTGAAAGACAGGGTGTCATTACTGCAGTAAGAACCAGGAAGGTCAAGTTTGCACAATAGCCTTTTTCAGGGAGGTTAAGAGGAGCTTCTCTGCTAAGTTTGATGACAGAGTGATCCCATTGTCAGTAATACTTTCTTTTAAGGTTTACATGTGCAGAATGGCTTTCTATGCAGATCTGTTGAGGGTGATTAATCAAAATGTTCATTTAACATGTGAACAAGTGGTTGTAATCAAGGCAGATTTAGCTTGACTTGAAGACTTGGCATTAAATCATACTACAATTAATTCCAAATATCCAATTTACATGTGAGTTTCATTGTATGACATGTTTCCTGTCGCTCGTCTGTAGAAACACAATCACTCTGACCTGGGTAAATGTTGGGAATTGGCATTCAGCCTCTTCACACCAACTCCCCTCCACAGCTTACAAGCTTATGAAGGAATGTAATTGTATTTTGGCTGAGGCTTTCAGTGTGTGTATCAGATACTGAATTGGAGTAGGGACACTAAGGCAAAGAAGCAAAAAGGGAAAGGTCTGTCCAGTTCTTGTCCAGGCTAATGGCATCGGAACGTGTCATCCAAAAGCACATTCTAAATGTTAAAATTGAGAAGCTTCCTCCTGGAGGCATCACACTGTCTCCCAGGGTTCAATTTGTCAAAAAACCAGAGAGGTGGATGTTTTTTTTTAATCATGAAAAAACAAGCAATTAACAGGCATAATTCTTTTTTAAGTTAACAGTAGGCCCTATTACATGTTGAACAGTTGAACATTCATCTTTAATGCAAACTAAAAATACATGAAACATTAAATTTTCTGCGAAGGCCACACCTGTGATGTGGGAGATGGCCTAGTTAAGTTTCAGGACCAGGGATAAGAGCCGATCACGCCAACATGGTAGAGGATTTATGGCGAACAGGGAACTCAATCAGACTATAAAACGGAACATAAAACCTAATCAATTAAGATTTCACATCATGTCAAAATAATTCAGCTAATTAGACTAAGTAAACAGTTTGCTCTGATGTTGGACTTGAGGTGGCCTTTTGGTCTTTCCTGTTGGTTTGTCATCGGCAGCGTTTCGCCCTTCTTTTATCCACATCTCTGCAAACTTCTGAGCAGGGAACGAACGCATGTCTGGTCCATTAACAGCGATGAGGAGAGGATTGTTCAGTGTGGACACGTTTATTCTATTGTTCATCAGTGAGGATGTGATTCATGGCACTAAATTCCACACTCTGCTGTTGACACAGGGAGCGTGGAGACAGCAGAAAACACTTTACGGAGATTGTCTCCTTGGACTCCGTGGCATTTATATTCTCAAAACTCTTTCAGAAGCAAAGGGATGTCTGAGACCTCAGCAGCAAGAGTTTATTGAATGGTGACAATGTATTTATGTGTATGGGGACGTTCTTGAATTCCAAGACTGCTGACAGTTCATGTCAGGTGAAAGTAAGTGCCAGCAATGTAGGCTATACATGTATAGCCTGCCTGTTATTTCAGTTGGTTTTTAATCATTGACGGGGTTGTCCCCCTGAGGATGAAATTCATTCAGCAGAAGTAGGGATGTAAAAACCAGGTTGACACCCCCCAACAAATTGCCCCTCATACTGTCTTTTGTGACAAAGAAGCCAGTCTGAGATAATCTCTCCCTGAAGGCAGTTAAAGGTAGCTGGGTCTGTAAAGAAAAATAACTTGTGAAATTGACTTCCTTGCTACAAACAACCCATGAGCTAACCTTCACTCTGAAATTTAGGCTAAGATTATTAGTTTATACTAGTCTGAATGCAAGCATTTTTGGTTTTTTATAATGACCTCAATGGTTTGACTAAATTTAATGGTTTTCTGTTGAGGTGATAAAGACATATTGTCTACAAAAACCTGGGAATGTGTAAACATTAAATATTCACTGTGCAGAATTTCTCAGATAAAATCAAGAACCAACAAACTTACTCCCAGTGTTCAGATTAACTGGTTTCTATTTTCCAAATAACACACCCACCATTAGCAGAATACAAAAATAATCATTGTCCATATGTAGGTATTTCACGGTAAATGAAATAATGACAGAGTAATGAGATGGAGGGCCCCCGCTTGCCAGCATACAACTGGGAGTTGGAGTCAGGCTTGGCCCTGTTGCCAGGATACCCAGGTCACCCCCTGTGGGCGGTAGTGTTCATTGGCCAGTCTGTGGTTGGGAATAAGAGAAAGGGGAGGCAGAGCACGAGTGCTGATCAAAGTTTAGCCAGTGCCCTGCTGCTCTCCAAATAAATCCCCCCACCGCTGGGCTCTCAGTGCCAGCCTTGTTTCAATAAGTCTCCCTTATTGTACACACAGCCAGGGGTCTTTGAGCTGAACCATTCACTGTGAGCTTCCCACAGGATTACACATCTAAATATATGGTGTGAGAAGAGCCACCGCTGCATGTGTGTGTTTGTACATGTGTGCGTGTGTGAGAGGTGTTTAGCGATTCTGTTAAATTAACCAGAGCTGAGGAGGATCAGTCTGTTGAAGGGCCCGCCTCACACTGGCTGCTCTTGCATTAGTGGGAATTTACCCATGATCCCACTGTGCGCCTACTGTGCATACATGTAACTTCAACAGAGGGTTCTAAGAGAAAGAGCATTTTTACAGAAAAATAAAGTTATCTGCAATCTCCACCTTATATACAGATGAATATTTTTACTAATTCATTTTATCAAGTTAACCTCATTTCTTGCTTTGTGAATGTTCATTTTTATTTTCAGTTAATGGCTTTGTGTGTTTGCCTTTTGTTGATAGTTTCCATGAACAACTACCTGTACCTGCCTGACTTACTTCACTCAAATCTTCTCTGCATGTGCTTGTCTAAACACCCTGTAGTTGGCATATTGCTGCTACTGTCTGCATCCTTATACTATCATGTACATGTATTAGTTTCTTCTATCCTCTTACCTGCATATAACCACCAAATGGATATCACCTTTATTTTTTATGAAATGTTGCATGTGCCAACTGTAGCTAGGTCCCAAGGCCTTAGTATGCTTGTGTCATTGTCATGTGAGGGGACAAGCTTGAATGTAATAACATGTCAATACACAAACAACATTTCAACAGCTCAGAACATTTATTCAACCATGTACAAATGTGCAAAAATAGTTTAGAAATAAATAATTAAATAATGTAAATAATAAAATAATAGGGGAAAATAATAAAATTCTAGTCACTTTTCAGTGACAAGATTTACAAATTAAGTCAAAATTGAAGATGGAGATGTTAGAGTACACGTGGCACAGTATGGATGTCTCTGATTGGTCCCATGTGATGCACTTTTCCACCAATAGAAACGTGGTGATATGTTTTCTTTCATGCAAGTACTTCCTGCCTGCAAGAAATTCACTTAGAAGCCCATTTTTACTGTCTCTACCTGCACTGAATGTGCACCAAACGTAATGACACTATCACCGAAAAATTCTATTTTTATTCTCTCATAACTTTGGTTTTACATGTGCTTTCAACACAAATGACTTCACAGTATTAGTTTGACATCTGCACTTTCCAGCAAATTTAAACAGAGTTTTGGTGAGGCTCCACGTCTTCTTAAATCGTGCAGGACATCAGGATACGCTGACACATCCAGGGACCCTCTAGAGTTAATTGATGATTTGCTTAATCTTTGCAAAAAATAGATGGATTTAGCCAAAATTAGGCCATGACAAGGTAAGAGAACAGTATATTGATAATTAGCAAAGCTTTGAGCAAGCCATGCACCATTTTTTTGGCCGTGCTTCTCAAAAATGCAAATCACGGGTACAAAGATCACTGCACAAATCTATGCATGGCTAATGCAAGCTGGACAGAACTGTAAAATACATGTAATGAACATTGAGTGATGCTTAAATTTGTATGATTTTGCTTTCTCAGATGTAAGTACATCTACTTAAGTGCTAAGGAGAAGTCAGCCAGTAAACCATTCCTGCTGTTGCTTAGCTTGACCAATTAGCCACGCTAACAAACAAAGTCATGAAACCAGTCAAGTTAAATCTACATGTTGTTACAAAACACCTGGAACATACATGTAAAACTAAATAATTTGTCTGTCACAGATGGTGAATTTTTTATAGCACAGGGATTAATACTGTTTTATTCTTCCATTTGATGTGTGGGACAGATGTAGATAGTGAAATGATGATACCATTTGTCTTCTGACATTCAGTCACAAATACTAGATAAATGCATTCATTTAAACAACATCACAATTCGATTGTCTTTGTTTTTGGTTTTAGAACTCAAATAGTTTCAATGCAATGTAAGAAATTATAAATACAATGGGATCGTGGAAATTTTCATCCCTGTGAGAGGTTCCTGGCCCCCAAAACTATGAAAACCCCTGAGCTAGATGATGTAAAAGACACTTGAACACACAGATCTTTGAGTTATTCTCCCCCTAACCTCTAAAAGTGGTGGAGTATTCCTTTAAGTATGCTCAAATGTCTTGAGCTACTTGTGGCTCTAGAGAGGAAATTCACTTTAGTCACCAAGCCTCAGTGAGTGAGGTATTTTGTTGATACCACGGCATGCCTGGACTGGTGTAGAGGATATGGAGTTGGGTGTTGGAGGGGGATTGTCTTTTGGGGTTTCTAAATGGCCAGCAACACTGTAGATATGGGTCCAGACTAATAGGCTGTTGGGGTCCCCACTGTCAAACCTGATGGAAGCCAAACGCTGGAATGAGTAATTTCATAAATATAGTGGCAGGTGGGACTTGTTGGACATGCCTACTCTCTCCTTTACAAATGGTGGGTAATGTTCCTGACCTCCTCACCTCCACTGGGGGCCTCGGCAGCTGGGGCGCCTCAACCTATGCAACCCATACCATTGACTCCCTAACACTGTGTATAATGTGTATGAATGCGCATTTGTGTCTGTCTGTGTACATAAATTGCCACATGGCCACCTTAGTTTTCCTTTATCCCTGCCCATTTTTCAACTTAGCCACACACAGTTTCCTGTAAGGACAGTAGTACACCTCCCACCCATTCACAAGAAACTCCCAGGATAAACCCATTGCATTACCTTAATGCTATTATTCCCTCTCAGATATCTAGCACATCTAGCATTAGAAACAAATCACTTTTGTTTCAGTACACCCACAGTTTCCACAAAGTCTTGACAATGACACTCTGTAACTGTTGCACCTCTGCGGTAGAGGGGATAAATCACTTTACAACTTGGTATAAACATGTCAGCATATACGCTTGAGGTGGGGTGAGGAGATCCAGGGGTTCTGAGAGTTAGGGGGTGAGTAGGGGTGGGTAGCACACAAGTCATCAGAGATAGGAGGTCTGACACACGAATCTAACTCTGGCATCAAAATTCAAGTCATTCTGAGGAACAAAAGATGGATTTCCAAAGAACTAGTGTCAGTTCTCAAAGACTTGGAAGATAAAGGTGGCATAGGCTGACACAGTGTGGAATGTGTTGTCCTTGACGTCAGAAGAGAAGATATGAGTCTGAGTGCTGCTGTTGCTCTTGTAACGTCATGTCTTAGAGCTGGCGGCTAAGCCAGGAGGTCAGGCGTCACGGTGATATGGTGCGGGATACCGTCATGTCTGCAGCTGCTGTGTGGTAAAGACCATGAGGAAAGATGAAAAGAATGGGTGGTAAGGGAACAAATGTGCCATACATAAAAGATAAGTGGGATAAAAAGCGAAAATAGACAAAGACAAAAAGGGGAAGGTAGCAAGTGGGCAGCAGAGACAAACAACAAGTGGACAGACAATCCTCTCAGCATAAACGCCCACAGTATGTGGCCAGAAAACGATGTGTGATGAGATGTCACAGTAAATGGCTAATGCGTGGCTCATGTGGAGGGGGGACAGAGTGTCTCCATATCCTCAGGCCACAGGGGTCAGCTCAATAAAGCAAGTGTCCCCACAGAAGACATTAGGTCTCTTTGATGAGGCCGAGGGCTTCATGTCAGCCACGAGCATGCAGATAAACTCCAAATCTCTGCCTGCTAAAAGCCCCTCTTGTCTGGATCAGGGAGTGTGGAGCTGCAGGGGTAGGCCAAGGATGGCAGGGGTCCGAATGTGAGAAGAAAGAGGCCTCGGGGGATTAAAGTGAGCTGATAGAGAGGCGCTACTCATTCTGCTACTTCCGGGAGTGATGATCTGTTTCTTACTTCATAGCACACAGTACACAAAACACATGTTTAACAATAACAATGATAAAAGCATTTAAGTCATTTGTCTGAGAAGCTGGATACATGTGTTAAAAAAAAGTCCCTACAGTGTAACATATGAAATGCTACAGTAAACATCAGTCTACTGCCAAAATGTGCTGAAAGATGTTGAAACTTACCAACTATACATAACAGTAGTGGTAAAGATGTTGAACAGCCCAGAAAAGCTGGTGTACATACACATGTTTGCACTTCCTGTTTCTCTTTCCAACAAAGATGTGAATAGACAAGAGTTTTCCTTTTCTCACAGGGCATTGAGGAGTCCTGGGGGACTTTTCTGGGAGAAAAGTATACACAGCCATTTTTTGGGGTTTGGCAGTGTAATTCTAATTCCTCTTTTGCTTCCTTTTCATTTTCAATGGGAATAGTATTTAATGACTTTGCAAAATAGAACAGGCATCATGAAATTTAATATAGAAAACACAGGCAGTGTTGTTTTTATCATTGTGCAAACTGAAACAGAGAAGACTTGAATGTGCAGTGAAGGTCATGAAAACCTAATGAGAGTCTTCTGGGATCATGCATCAGTGCAACATTATGAAGTTAGTTTTAGAATGGTCCATGTACAGGTTTTATGTATGTTCTTGTCTGTCGCGTAAATTTTGCTGAGCTTAAAACTAAGCAGATCATAATCACTGTTTGACACTGTTTTCAGGAAGGTACTAGTCAAATCTGATCGTATAACACCAGCAAAGCATGTAATGTTATTTTTATTTAATTCCAAACTCAGTTTAAGAAGTGAATTGATAATTTTTGGGGAAGATAATGGTGCTTAATTCACGATTGACTATTTCCAAACAGAATTAAGACCTGTCACTTAATGTTCATAAAACTGTCAAATAAAAATATGTGTTTCTACTTTCAGTGTTGATGTGTTTCTCAGTTAGCTCTGTTTGGTTTCTTCAGATGCTGAATGTCTGTTTTTTGTTACCAGCTAGAAGCTAGTTTTGTCTGCTGTTCAGTGGTCTGCCACTGGTGCACCTTGGATCATTAAAGGGCCCACCTGCACCACAGTATCAACACACAATTTTGTCTGTAAGAAAAAACCCTGCATCTCAACGATGCCAAAATGCTGTACTTGTTACATGTCAAATAACATTGTTTAATCTGTTTTTCAGCAACTCAAGGATCATAAGTATATAAAATGGATAAGTAATAAATGAATATGCAAAAAGGAATAGTCACTTGATTAAAATATTATCAGTTTGAGAAATATTAATTTAGCAATTTTTTAGATTGATTTATTGATTCATGTTATATTTATAAATCACTTAAAAAGAAATTTTCTTGGAGCATAATATAATTTGCTAATCCTTATTAAAATTCCAGGTTGTGATCTGGTGTATTTATTTATGGATTAGAAAAGTCCATTGATAAATATTTTTCATTCTGTTAGATATTAATAAACCAGTTAATTTGAACACTGGGAGTATTATCTGTAAAACCCCTTCGTCCTCTGTATAAAAGGCTTGTTTGAGGGTTAAGACATGGTTTTATGGTCCGGAGTAGGCATTCAGTCATGTAGTTTAAGTTCAGAGTATGCATCATGTCATTGAGATGTCTTGTGATGCAGTGTGTGTTGTGTGGTGTGTTTTTGTGAGTACATGGTTCTTGTGTGACCATGGCTGTCAAATTGTCACTGGTTTTGCATAGTCAAATACTAAGAGGCTCTCTGTCTGCTGGTGTGTCTGAGAAACGCACAAACACTGATTCATGCAGTCAGTATCACTCATGTCATTGTTGTCACGGTCTGTCCGACGGTTTGTCTCCTGCAGCTCGGGGAGTGAACAGAGGTTATGGCGGCCAAGTCGGCTTAGTCATTTTGGACATGAAAGACACGGTCATCTGTGAGGTTACAAAGATAACAGGTCAACTTGCCAAAGGCTGAGGTCATGGTTTGGCGTTCTGAATATACATAAGGACTTTTTTCTCTTTCTGACTAAGCACTGAAAGGATTTGTTGACAAAACTCATCCAGCTCTGATAACTATTGGTTCAACAAAATATGTTTAATTCACTGTTTGCTGCCTTTTCCTGAAAGAGTTTAAACGTACGTATCATCATTTGACAGCTCATGAGCTTTCCAAACAAACCTGCTCACCCTAAAATTATAAGGATGCAAATTATCTTTCTGGTGAAAAGATAATTACAAGCAGACCTGGGGTTTTCTTTACACTCATTAAGAAAAGGCTAGCTCATCAGGCATGCAGTGCATCTTTCTATCCTGGTGGGGGCAGTCATGAGTGCATGCTGTTTCACAAAGCCTGTGAAAAAGGACAGGGGCTTTCTCAGCCGTCATATCAGCTGTGGAGAATGTGTACAAAATAAAGCGCCAGCAGCCTCGCAGTTTAGTTTGACAGCCCAGACGTCTCTTTGGCTGGCTGCTGCTGCTCAGATCAGATTTTCTTTGGAGCGGCTGAGAGCTCATATCAGAATCAGTTCTTGTTCTGAGCTCATTCAGTGAAATAAATGGCTTGTAATTACTTCATTTTAACAACTCATTTCATTCTAAACTGTCAATCACGCACATATTGAAAGTGAAACCCTCAAAAGGTGATTTATCTTGTGAACAGAATGTTCTGGGAATGTAAACTAAAATGGAAAAACAAGTTACAGCACGAGTCCTCCAATCACAGTTGGGTCTGTATCTGCTGCTTCCTGCCTGAGCTATGAGGCTAATCGATCAAAGGGAGGGATAATCCACACTCCATGTCCCGTCTCTCAGGCAGTATGAGACAACCAGCACTCAGGGGGTTTATCAAGGAAAAGACGTGACCTCTGACCCCTAACTGACTGCAAGCCCTGAGACAGGAAAAGGTCAGGAGGTCGAAACAGAAACTCATTCACACCTCACAGCGTTGCACCGCAGGGGGAAGGTGGACTCCTGCCGGGTGTCTGTGAGACTCCGGTAGCCAAACAACCTCTGTACGAGGAACCACACAGAATCCGGGTGGTATCACAGCACATATCAAGTTTGTCAGGAGTCTAGACAGTGAAGTATGTGCCCGAGAGAATCTGATCTACCTTGATGTGTTATCTCGCAATGCAATTTTTATTCTAATTTTTGAAAGGTAGCAATGTGACTTAATAAAAAAAAAAAAAACACTTGAGAAAGACATCAGCTGATGTTCCTGAGCACCATAAAAAAGGAATTTTCATACATAAAGTAGCAGAAAAGCACACTTACAATTACTGATGACGCCACGGTTTTTAATCCAGATGCAGATAATTGTTTATGTACTGGCTCTGAAATGTGCATAGTTCTCTAAGCATTAAATAAAAAGTTGAACAGCATTTTACTGACAGTTTTTTGTGCAAAGCTCACTTCAAATATAATAAAAAAAATAATGTAAATAATACATTTTAACTTTGCTCCAATGTGCAAATCCTTTTTCAATGTTACTACCAGAACTGGAAACAATAAGAGGCATTTTCCCTTTGGTCCACTCTCCCTTTACTGTCTGTTTTTAGTTGTTTCCCTTTTTACGTCATTTTCATCTTGTTTTGTGTACTCACATGCAATATGCTCCATTTTATTCTCTAAGGGATTGTCTTTTCTTTGTGTTATTGTCTCTTCCATTAAGTCTGAAATCTGTCTCAATGTTTGGAAGGCACGCAATGATACCAAAAAGATAATTGATAATTCCCCTAAAATGCATTAAAACTAAAGGAACAGACATTTTAGGAGAATGAAAGCAGTACAAAATAATGAAATCTGTGATCAAATACAAGGAGTAAAAGTACAGATACCTGTGTGTAAAGTAACAAAGTACTTGTACATTCCAGCTCTGCTTATAATTACAGCGCAGACTTCAAAAGCTGCCACCGCAGAGAGTTCAACAATCTTTCAAAATTGTGTATTTCAGGATCCCCACTCATGACAACAAGGTGAGTGAGGCGTATCGACCTGCCGGTGCACCACAAAACATCAGCGCATAAAGAAATGTATTATCAAGGCAGCAGACTGCATGACTTTGAAAGGAAAGGGTAAAGGTATCAGTTGAAAAGTGCGATCAAACTTTGTCATCCGGCCAAGGCCTCCGCTTCTTTGTGTGCTACAGTATCAAAGTGACATGGTGTAGGATCATCAGAGAGCATGGGCTTTGATCTGTTGACGGCTCGGTGTCTGCGGAGCTCAGCGGCTGACCTTTCATCTGGCCCAGAACCTGGGATTCACTCTGGGCTTCAGTAATAAGATGATTAACAATAATAACTCCCCAAGAGAATGGGAGGGAGGGGAGAGCCACAGACGATGAGCGGCTGTGTTTTCTGCTCTGCCCACTGTTTTCCTCTTCTTGCGTACTCTTTGCCTTCATCCCTCTTAAAATTCTCTCTCTGTGTTTCATCCCAGCTGACAGTTTGTGTGACACCGGCTACAAACATCATCCCTCCCTCGCACAGGGGGACCTGACTGGCTGGTACAGGCAGACTCTGCTACTTCATTATGATATGTCTAATATATACAATCCATCACTTAGATATGTTTTCTGTCAAAATGGTAAGAGTATAGCACTGCTGGAAATAATAATAAACCATTAAGCTGACATCACGTGTTCATGCTCAGAGGTCCTGACATGTGACCACATCATCACAACTACTTTAGTGCACAAAATTATGCAATTTTTTTTAGGAGAACCACACAAGTCTGAAAGCTCATGCTTCATTTGTTCTGACAGATGCATCTGTCCCGCCTCCCATGCAAACAGGTTATCACTCAGCCAAACCCAAGGCGGCCCAATCAGACCCATTTATCTGATATGGTGTAAGTCAGACAGAATGATTGTAAACAACCAAGATGGCTGCAGCTGATGTGGAACGGTATGTTGAATTGTCTCTTGTGTCAGTATTAACCTCTTATCCACCAGGTCACCTCTTTAAGATGAGGGTTAGGGTTACATTTGAGCCATGTTTAAACTAATGATTGATTGTATTTCAGCCACGTATGAAACACAAATGAAAGCCAACACCAGTGTCACCAGCAGCGTTAGGGCTCATGAGAAGATTAGGTGCTAAAATGTTTTACAGCTTTTAACAGCAACTGCAGTTTGAAATGTAAACGTCCAACGACTAACATTTAGAAAGGTTTAGAAGTTTTGGAGAACTGGAATATAATGTTCATAGCTGTGTTTTTTCATTAGTGTATAAACACACACCATGAGGATTGTGTTTTCATTACCTTAGAGTGAGCTATTATGTTTGTGTGCTTCTACAGTACTGAACGGATTTACCATTTTTTCCATTTTATTCCATGTGCCATCCATCACAAAAGTCCCTTCACTATCACGTACTGTGTTTGTGGACTAGAACTAAAGCAATTTCATTTTAGTGATCTGAGAGGACATGAGATCTCCGCACCTCTTTCTTGTCTGTCTTTTCAGGTTGTATCAGATCTAATGATGCAGGTTTTTGTCTCATCCCTGCCGTTTTCCGACAGTTAGGGGGCAGTTAAACAAGTGATTGACAGCTGTTATTACCAATCACTGATCAAATTCTGTCAGACACAGCCTCAACCTGATTCTTCTGCTACTTTATATACCATGTTTCAACATTAAAGTGGTTCCACTTGTCCATAACAGCACAAAACGTCAAGTTCATGTATATTTTTATTTAGTCACACAATTTGGACAGAGAGGAGAGACCTGCAAAAGGAAGGTGTGTATTTTTGGATTTTTTCCATGTGATTCCATGTAGTAGAGCTGTTCCCTTAGCTAAAAAGACCAGAGACAAACATAACACTTACCCCGAAAAAGGACTTTTGCGATTTTTACTGACAATGTATGTGAGCATGGCTGTAAGATGTCATTAAATATCACCAACTGAACCTTGGATGAGATGAATTGAGAAAGATCTATGGTTGATCTATGGTTATGGTATTTTCTGTTAAACCATATGACCATGGTCTGTGATTCAATCAAATTACAATATTTATAAAGATGCAAAAATTTCACACATTTGTAATGAAAAAACAGAAAAGAAAAAGAACTTCAAAAACAAAAAACATTACCAATCTACACTGTAGTTAAGAGCATATGGTGAAATATATTAAACTTCATCATCATCAAGTGTCAACAGATGTTAGATGTATAAACATTCTATATCTTGGGCGGCCGTGGCTCAGATGTTAGAGCGGGTCGTCCAATACCCGAAGGGTTGGCGGTTCGAATCCCGCTCTGTCTGAGTCATGAGCTGTTGTGTCCTTGGGCAAGACACTTCACCCAC